>BSBK01007433.1:72500-519962 GCA_027943335.1 Chamaecyparis obtusa | reverse complement strand
ATATATATATAATATGTATATATATATATATATATATGATATATATATATATATATATATATATATATATATATGTATATATATATATATATATATATACATACATATATATATATATGTGTGTGTGTGTGTGTGTGTGTGTGTGTGTGTGTGTGTGTGTGTATACACACACACACACACACACACACACACATATATATATATATATATATAGAGAGAGAGAGAGAGAGAGAGAGAGACACACACACACACACATTATGATTCTACCCACTAGTTACTATATTTTATTTCCACCTTTTAGCTAGTAATTTAGGATTTTCTTTTTTATGTCATTCAAAGTGTTGATAGGCAACGGGAATATCATCCATACTGCTAGACTGTAGCAGATTGAGTTCATGGAGCAAAATATAGTAACTAGTGGGTATTTGGAGCTCTACCGTGGAAATAAAAGGTGGAAAAAGTAGTGGGCATTCTGAGAAGCACTAAGAATTAAAAGGTGAAAAGCTATTCTGAGTACGTCTTTATCTCTATTGGTTGTCCATTGTTTACTATTATGTGAAGAAAGAGAAAACAATTGTTTTAATCAAAACCAATTTGAATAAAACTAAAATTTGTAACTTTGTGTTGTTGCAAGTAATATAAAGGTTTATGTGAAAGCAAGTTAATCGATGTTTTGGCAGTGTGGGTACAGTTCTATGTATTCATTGTGCAAATATTTTATTGTTTAACCTGTTTTAAAGATTGTAATATCGACCATAGAAGAATAATTATGTGTTGACTGTTGTAACATATTCTGCAAAGTTCCACAACCCGTGTGCTGTGTGTTGAATTGTACCAAATCACACAATTATTTTAGATTAAAGTCGCTATATAAATATATATTGTTGCCTATTATAGACATGCATATATATATAAAGTATCTTTTATATATATGCATGTCTATAATAGATCTTTCTGGCACACACCCTTTCAACATTCCCTTGCATCTGAGAATTTTATTAAGACTGTTCTTTATATAGACTCACATAACTTAATATTATTTAAGGTATAGTATCAAGGGAACCATTTCATTCCCTTCATATTATAACAATACAGATCAAGCATCCTCTCTTAGCCCAAATGATTAAAGTCATGTCACAGATGTGGGAGGCATGCTGCTTTAAAAATCAGTCTCGGTCCTCTTCCATTAGGTCCTTTGCTAACGACTAACTACATTATGATCTCTAGACTTATTTTTGTAGACTTAGTTTTTTACTGGTTAGCTTAGGTAGTTGTCATTAATTTTAATGATCAAGATTACTTTTATTTTTGTATTTATTCTTTCCATATGGCAGTGCACTCCCTTTTAGGCTGTTCAGGTTGACTATTTATGCTTTATATCGTTAACCATAATATATAATGAGGCAATCTCACAACAAGGTGATGAAGGGTGCTCCCCTTAATACCACAAACACATAACAGAACAGAGAAACAACAACAATATTCAAGAACAGGAAATTGCCTTCTTATTATCTCCACAAATGTGGAATTACAAACTTTCAGAATTACAATATGCAAAGCCACATGGGCATTCCTTTACAATATTCTGTAGGACAAAGCCTCGAATTATTACCCCGATCTACTACCCAGAACTGCCTAAGACAACACTATGGACATTCTTTATATAGGCAATTTCCACCGCCGGAGAAGGTTCGAGAAATTTAGCCCAAAGGGCCGACCAAACTTAGAATTATTTTATTTTACAATTTATTACATCAAAGTCAGTTCAAAATAACTTTTGAAACCTGAACAAAAATTTTGAAGGAAAATTATTTTCCGCCATTTCAGGTGACTCAACTTCCGAAGACCATAAGTCATCACCAGTTGACTCGATTGACTATTATAACCCCATTTCAGAAAGGGAACGAGGAGCTCTACAACGCTTCAATGAAGCAAGCTTCATTCAGCTGAAAACTCGACCTCATCTGGGGCCTCTAAAGCTTTCAAAACTGAGTTCAAAGTTTCTGTACCCTGTTTCCAAAACTGAAAATTTTCAACATCTTCAAAACCAGACTTGATCTGTCAATGAAACTTTATCGGAAGGCTGATACGACTGAGATGAACCTCCATATGTGAAATCAGAACATTATGAGATCGTATGACCAACTTACTAAAAATAGCAAGTTTCCATAAATAGCAGCTCTACACAAGATAGCCCTTATTGAATACAAAAATAAAAATATTTTTGGGTGATGCAAGATTACTCTTACACCCAGGATGCTCTTGCATCAGACACCCGGGGTAATTTGAGAGTGACCCTGTCATGACTCAGGTGGGTAGATGAAAACCAAGATGGTTAACCTCCTCCCTTGTCAGCCATGATGAATCTTCAACAGGTCATCCTTTCCACTTGACCAGATATTCTTCATATGTCCTGTTCCTTGTGCTTCTGCCAACACGACTGTCCAGTATGTCTTCAATCTCCTTGGTATCTGAACTACTTGTTGGAATACTCCATTGTGCCGCTGTGATCTCATCTTCAACACTTCCTTCATGATACTCTGTCAAATCTGAAATGTTAAACACTGGTGAAATATTCAGCTCACTAGGCAATTCTACCTCATATGCATTTCCTGAATCATGTTTCTTCAGTATCTTACATGGTCCAAACTTCTTCATTTTCAGCTTGTTGTATGTACCAACTGGAAACCGCTCCTTCCGCAAATGGACCATGACTTCATCACCAACCTGAAATTCCTTATACCTCCTTTTCTCATCTGCCTTATCCTTATAATGTTCATCTTGGTAATGTGCTTCCTCACCTCCCCATGGATGTTCTTCAAATGTTCTACAAAATCCTCAGCTTCAGCACTACTTATTTCTCCTTTATCTATCTTTCTCAATTCAGATACATTTCTTGGACTACTTCCATATACAATCTGAAATGGTGATTTACCAGTGCTCCTGTTGGCAGAATTATTATATGCAAATTCTGCCTGTGGTAAAATCAAATCCCATCCTATTGGCTTGTCTCCAACCAAACATCTTAGCAAATTTCCCAAACTCCTATTCGCCATGTCTGTCTGTCCATCAGTCTGTGGATGATGCGATGAACTGAACTTCAAGTCTGTCTTCAACTTTTTCCACAATGTGCGTCGGAAATATCCAACAAACTTAGTGTCCCGATCTGAAACTATGGTCTTTGACAAACCATGTAGTCTCACTACTTCTCTGAAAAATAATTCTGCTACATGAACAACATCATTAGTCTTCTTGCAGGGAATGAAATGTGCCATCTTTGAAAATCTGTCAACCACCACAAAAATTGAATCATGTCCCAGCTGAGTCCTCGGTAAACCCAGAATAAAGTCCATGCTGATATCCTCCCAAGGCTTCTCTAGTATAAGTAATGGCTGATACAATCCTGTATTCTGCTTTACTCTTTTCGCCATCTAACATACTCTGCAACTCTATACAAACTTCTTCACATCTTGCTGCAACTGTGGCCAATAATAATTCTCACTAACCAACCAAGGGTTTTATCACGACCAAAATGTCTAGCCAATCCTCCGCTATGCTTCTCCTTGATGAGATTCTCCCTCATAGAACTTTGTGAAATGTGCAACTAACTCCCTTTGAATAGCATATCATTCTGGATGATGAAATGCAGCCATTTCATCCTATCTAGAGTAACAGGTTCTGTACAAGCTTTCCAAGCTTCACCAAAATCAAGATCCTCTAGATACAAATTTTTGAGTTCCTTGAATCCAACCACTTCAATCTACATTTCTGTCAGCAATAGTTACCTTCTGCTAAGAGCATTTGCAACCCTATTAGACTTTCCACTCCTGTGTTTCAAAATAAATGTATAACTCTGCAAAAACTCAACCCATTTCAAATGCCTCTGATTCAACTTTCCTTGACTATTCAAATATTGCAAAGCTTGATGATCAGTATACAAAACAAAATCCTTAGGAAGTAGATAATGTCTCCACTTCTTTAATTCCTGAACTATAGCATAAAATTTCTGATCATAAATAGAATATTTCCTCATGGCATCATTTAACTTCTCACTGAAATAAGCAACAGGTTTACCTTCTTGGCTCATAACAACTCCTATTGCAGTACCACTAGCATCACAATCTACTTGAAACACCTTATTAAAATCTGAAAGTGCTAAATCAGGTTGTTCTGTAACTTTTTATTTCAACAATTGAAAACTCTTTTCTGCCCCATTAGTCCACTTAAACTCTTTTCTATCCCCTCTCATTGTTTCAGTCAAGGGTCCACAAATACTGCTAAAATTTCTGATAAATTTTTTGTAAAAACTGGCTAGACCATGAAAAGATGTTACCTCAGTAGCACTCCTTGGAGTAAGCCATTCAAGGATAGCCTGCACCTTCTCTAGGTCCATTTTTAGACCTTCTGCTGAAACTACAAAGCCCAAATACACCAACTCTTTCTTCACAAAACTGTACTTCTTCAATTTAGTCAACAATTTATCTTCTCTCAACTTCTCAAATACCATACGAATATGCATAATATGGTCCTCCAATGTCTGACTAAATATCAGAATATCATATAGGTAAACAATGACAAACTTACCCAGAAATTCTTTCAGAACCTCCTTCATGAGCTGCATGAAAGTGCTCGGTGCATTGGTTAGCCCAAAAGGCATGACTAACCACTCATACAGTCCTTCCTTTATCTTGAAGGCATTCTTCCATTCATCTCCTTCTCTGATCTGAATCTGATGATATCCACTCTTCAGATCTATCTTTGAGAAATAAACAGCTCGACTCAAATAGTCCATAATATCATCCATTCGTGGCAATGGAAACCTACACTTGATTGTGATCTTGTTTATTGCTCTTGAATCTATACACATCCTCCATTCTCTATTCTTCTTTAGTGCTAATAGAACTGGTACAGCATAGGGACTCAGACTCTCACGGATCAATCCTTTTTGCAACAACTCATGTACTTGCCTGTTCAACTCCTCACTTCCTGCAGGTGTCATTCTGTGTGCTGCCTTATTCGGAAAACTCGCTCCTGGGACCAAGTCCATCTGATGACTAATCTTTCTGACTGGTGGTAATCCATCAGGTACATTATTAGATACAATATCCTGAAACTCATCCAACAAATCTGCAACTTCTAAAGGAATGCCTTCTACTTCCTCTTTACCAGCTTTTGGAATTAAAGAAAAACATACATGCTCATGCCTCATACCATCTAGGAAATTTCTTCCATCAACAAAAGTTATTCTTGCACTACCACATACCTTTTCTTTTGTGTCATTCAATGGCTTTAGCTTATGTCGCACTCCATCCTTTGTCAAGGAATAGGTATTCGCACGACCATCGTGTACAGCACATCGGTCAAACTATCATGGTTTACCTAACAACATATGACATACATCCATAGATATGATATCACACAGTACCTCATCATGATATCCACCAATCTTGAACTTCACTAGACATTGTTCATTGACCATGACCTTGTGGTCATCCTGTACCCAGGCAATCCGATATGGATGTGGGTGTTTCTATCTCTTGAGCTTCAACTTTGTCACCATCACTTCTGACACCAAATTGTCAGTGCTTCCACTATCAATAATCATATCACAACAGTTACCCTCACACTTGCACCTGGTACGAAATAGGCTCCTCCTTTGTTCAGGTTCATTCTCACCGCTCAGCAGGACTCTTTTGTTAATCAGCGTTTCTCCTCTTTCAGCATCTTCAAAATTTGATGATCTGACATCTTCATCTACATTTGCAACTCTGGCCTGGCCTTCATTTCTCCTCTTTGTTCTGCCTTAGTGCTAAGAACATTCAAATGCCCTATGGCCTTCTTCTCCATAGTGAAAACATGTTCCACAGAAGCTTCCTCTTCCAGGTCCTTGTCTTCTTCCTCTTCCTCTCTGATCTCTATTATTCTGATCTTGGAAACGATTGGAATTGTTTCCTCACTGATTCTGACTGCTACTGGCCTCATCCTTCTTTTTCAAATCTTCATTTCGGCCTCCATAGGACCGTCCACCACGACCTGTTCTATTTTGTTTGCTCTCGAACTTCTTGTTTAGCTTTTCTTCTACTTTTAGGGAAAATTGGCACGCCTCCTCAATACTGTTCATTCGAACCAGATTCAACTCCTCCTAAATGCTTGGCCTTAACCCATTAAGGTATCGGACAACTTTCTCCTTATCAACTTCTGCATGGCCTGTTCTGATGAGGAGTCGATAGAACTCCTCTGTATACTCCTGAACAGATCTTCCTACTTGCTTCAAACTTTTCATTTTCTTTAGTAGGTCAAGCTCATAATCAACAAGAATGAACTGTCCCTTCAATTTATCCACCATCCGATCCCATCTTGTGATTTTATCTTTCCCTCTTCTATTTCACTCCAATTGAACCTCTTGCCACCAGATCTTCGCATGACCTTTCAGTCTGGCCTTCGCAAATTTGACCCTATCAGGATCCTCAAAATCTTCATACTCAAAATATTCCTCACATTCATTGATCTAGTCGATCAATTCTTCTGGGTTAAGATTCCCTGAAAATGTAGGAACCTCGATCTTAGGTCTCTTCCCGATCTTGGAAAGGGCTCGAAAAAGCCTTTCTTCTTCTGGGTTCGGAAGTTCGCCTTCTCCTTCCTGAGCAAAATTTTCTTCCGCTTCATCATCACTTTCTTCTCTTACATTAGGATTCATTCCTCTGTGAATCTCTTCTTGCAATGCTCGCAGTTGTCTCTGCAGCTCTATAATCTCAGGTGTCACAGCACCAGCTCTTCCGCCACATTCTCTTCATGGAGGCATTTTCGTGATGCACGCTGAAACCCTAACCATGGTCCTGGTGCAAACTGCCTCACAGTCGGCGATCTGTTTACACACTCAGGAACTCCTGCTATGATACCACTTGATGAAGGGTGCTCCTCTTAATACCACAAACACATAACAAGAACAGAGAAACAACAACAATATGCAAGAACAGGAAATTGGCTTCTTATTATCTCCACAAGTGTGGAATTATAAACTTTCAGAATTACAATATGCAAAGCCACATGGGCATTCCTTTACAATATTCTGTAGGACAAAGCCTCGAATTATTACCCCGATCTACTACATAGAACTACCTAAGACAACACTACGGGCCATCTTTATATAGGCAATTTCCACCGCCCAAGAAGGTTCTAGAAATTTAGCCCAAAGGGCCGACCAAAGTTAGAATTATTTTATTTTACAATTTATTACATCACAGTCGGCTCAAAATAACTTTTGAAACCTGAACAAAAATTTTGAAGGAAACTTATTTTCTGCCATTTCAGGTGACTCAACTTTCAAAGACCATAAGTCATTGCCAGTTGACCCGATTGACTATTATAACCCCATTTTGGAAAGGGCACGAGGAGCTCTACAACGCTTGAATGAAGCAAGCTTCATTCAGCCAAAAACTCGACCTCATCCAGGGCCTCTAAAGCCTTCAAAACTGAGTTCAAAGTTTATGTACCCTGTTCCCAAAACTAAAAATTTTCAATATCTTCAAAACCAGACTTGATCTCTCAATGAAACTTTACCGGAAGGCTGATACGACTGAGATGAACCTCCATATGTGAAATTAGAACATTGTGAGATCGTATGACCAACTTACTAAAAATAGCAAGTTTCCATAAATAGCAGCTCTACACAAGATAGCCCTTATTGAATACAAAAATAGAAATATTTTTGGGTGATGCAAGATTGCTCTTACACCCAAGATGCTCCTACATCAGACACCCGGGGTAATTTGAGAAGTGACCCTGTCACGACTCAGGTGGGTAGAGGAAAACCAAGACGATTAACCTCCTCCCTTGTAAACCATGATGAATCTTCAACAGGTCATCCTTTTCACTTGACCAGATATTCTTCATATGTCCTGTTCCTTGTACTTCTGCCAACACGACTGTCCAGTATGTCTTCAATCTTCTTGGTATCTGAACTACTTGCTGGAATACTCCATTGTGCCGCTGTGATCTCATCTTCAACACTTCTTTCATGATACTCTGTCAAATCTGAAATGTTAAACACTGGTGAAATATTCAGCTCACTAAGCAATTCTACCTCATATGCATTTTCTGAATCATGTTTCTTCAGTATCTTACATGGTTCAAACTTCTTCATTTTCAGCTTCTTGTATGTACAAACTGGAAACCGCTTCTTCTGCAAATGGACCATGACTTCATCACCAACCTGAAATTTCTTATACCTCCTTTTCTCATCTGCCTTAGCCTTATATTGTGCGTTCATTTTGGTAATGTGCTTCCTCACCTCCCCATGGATGTTTTTCAAATGTTCTGCAAAATCCTCAGCTTCAGCACTACTTATTTCTCCTTTATCTATCTTTCTCAATTCAGATGCATTTCTTGGACTACTTCCATATACAATCTGGAATGGTGATTTACCAGTACTCCTATTGGCAGAATTATTATATGCAAATTCTGCCTGTGGTAAAATCAAATTCCATCCTGTTGGCTTGTCTCCAACCAAACATCTTAGCAAATTTTCCAAACTCCTATTCACCACCTTTGTCTATCCATCAGTCTGTGGATGATGCGATAAACTGATCTTCAAGTCTATCTTCAACTTTTTCTACAATGTGCGCCAGAAATATCCAACAAACTTAGTGTCCCGATCTGAAACTATGGTCTTTGGCAAACCATGTAGTCTCACTACTTCTTTAAAAAATAATTCTGCTACATGAACAACATCATTAGTCTTCTTGCAGGGAATGAAATGTGTCATCTTTGAAAATCTGTGAACCACCACAAAAATTGAATCATGTCCCTGCTGAGTCCTCGGTAAAACCAGAACAAAGTCCATGCTGATATCCTCCCAAGGCTTCTCTGGTATTGATAATGGCTAATACAACCCTGTATTCTGCTTCACTCTTTTCGCCATCTGACATACTTTGCAATTCTGTACAAACTTCTTCACATCTTGCTGCAACTATGGCCAATAATAATTCTCACTAACCAAACCAAGGGTTTTATCACGACCAAAATGTCCAGCCAATCCTCCGCTATGCTTCTCCTTGATGAGATTCTCCCTCATAGAACTTCATGGAATGCACAACTGACTCCCTTTGAATAGCATATCATCCTGGATGATGAAATCCAGCCATTTCATCCTGTCTAGAGTAATAGGTTATGTACAAGCTTTCCAAGCTTCACCAAAATCAGGATCTTTTGGATACAAATTCTTGAGTTCCTTGAACCCAACCACTTCAATCTGCATTTCTGTCAGCAATAGTTTCCTTCTGCTAAGAGCATTTGCAAACCCTATTAGACTTTCCACTCATGTGTTTCAAAACAAATGTATAACTCAGTAAAAACTCAACCTATTTCAAATGCCTCTGATTCAACTTTCCTTGACTATTCAAATATTGCAAAGCTTGATGATCAGTATACAAAAAAAACTCTTTAGGAAGCAGATAATGTCTCCACTTCTTTAATGCCTGAACTATAGCATAAAATTCTTGATCATAAATAGAATATTTCCTCATGGCATCATTTAACTTCTCACTAAAATAAGCAATAGGTTTACCTTCTTGGCTCATAACAGCTCCTATTGCAGTACCACTAGCATCACAATCTACTTGAAACACCTTATTAAAATCTAGAAGTGCTAAAATAGATTGTTCTGTAACTTTTTGGTTAAACAATTGAAAACTCTTTTCTACCCCATTAGTCCACTTAAACTCTTTTTTATCCCCTCTCATTGTTTCAGTCAAGGGTTCACAAATACTGCTAAAGTTTTTGATAAATTTTCTGTAAAAGTTGGCTAGACCATGAAAAGATCTTACCTCAGTAGCACTCATTAGAGTAGGCCATTCAAGGATAGCTTGCACCTTCTTTGGGTCCATTTTTAGACCTTCTGCTGAAACTACAAAGGCCAAATACATCAACTCTTTCTTCACAAAACTGCACTTCTTTAAATTAATCAACAATTTCTCTTCTCTCAGCTTCTCAAATAAAATATGAATATGCATAATATGGTCCTCCAATATCTGACTAAATATCAGAATATCATCTAGGTAAACAATGACAAACTTACCCAGAAATTCTTTCAGAACCTCGTTCATGAGCCACATGAAAGTTTTCGGTGCATTGGTTAGCCCAAAAGGCATGACTAACCACTCATACAGTCCTTCCTTTGTCTTGAAGGTAGTCTTCCATTCATCTCCTATTCTGATCCGAATCTGATGATATCCACTCTTCAGATCTATCTTTGAGAAATACACAGCTCGACTCAAACAGTCCATAATATCATCCATTCGTGGCAATGGAAACCTACACTTGATTGTGATCTTGTTTATTGCTCTTGAATCTGTACACATCCTCCATTCTCCATTCTTCTTTGGTGCCAATACCACTAGTACAGCACAGGGACTTAGACTCTCACGGATCAATCCTTTATGAAACAACTCATGTACTTGCCTGTTCAACTCCTCACTTTCTGCAAGTGTCATTCTGTGTGCTGCCTTATTCAGAAAACTCACTCCTGGGATCAAGTCCATCTTATGACTAATCTTCCTGACTGGTGGTAATCCATCAAGTACATTATTGGATACAATATCTTGAAACTCATCCAACAAATCTGCAACTTCTACAGGAATGCTTTCTACTTCCTCTTTACCAGCTTTTGGAATTAAAGCAATACATACATGTTTATGCCTCATACCATCTAGAAAATTTCTTCCATCAACAAAAGTTATTCTTGCACTACCACATACCTTTTCTTTTGTGTCATTCAATGACTTTAGCTTATGTCGCACTCCATCCTTTGTCAGGGAATAGAGATTCGCACGACCATCGTGTACATCACATCGGTCAAACTGCCATGGTCTACCTAACAACATATGACATACATCCATAGATATGATATCACACAGTACCTCATTATGATATCCACCAATCTTGAACTTCACTAGACATTGTTCATTGACCATGACCTTGTGGTCATCCTGTACCCAGGCAATCCGAAATGGATGTGGGTGTTTCTATCTCTTGAGCTTCAACTTTTTCACCATCTCTTTTGACACCAAATTGTTAGTGCTTCGACTATCAATAATCACATCACAACACTTACACCCACACTTGCACCTAGTGCGAAAGAGGCTCCTCCTTTGTTCAGGTTCATTCTCACCGCTCAGCAGGACTCTTTTTTTAATCAGCGTTTCTCCTCTTTCAACATGTTCAGAATTTGATGATCTAGCATCTTCATCTACATGTGCAACTCTGGCCTGGCTTTCATTTCTCCTGTCTATTCTGCCTTGGCACTGAGGACATTCAAATGCCCTATGGCCTTCTTCTCCATAGTAAAAACATGTTCCACAGAAGTCTCCTCTTCTAGATCCTTGTCCTCTTCCTCTTCCTCTCTGATCTCTATTATTCTGATCTTGAAAATGATTGGAATTGTTTTCTCGCTGATTCTGACTGCTACTGGCCTCATCTTTCTTTTTTGAATCTTCATTTCAGACTCCATAGGACTGTCCACCAGATCGTCCACCGCGACCTCTTCAGTTTTGTCTACTCTCAAACTTTTTGTTTAGCTTTTCCTCTACTTTTAGGGAAAATTGGCACACCTCCTCAATACTGTTCATTTGAACCAGATTCAACTCCTCCTGAATGCTTGGCCTTAACTCGTTAAGGTATCGGGCAACTTTCTCCTTATCAACTTCTGCATGGCCTGTTCTGATGAGGAGTCGATAGAACTCCTCTGTATACTCCTGAACAGATCTTCCTGCTTGCTTCAAACTTTGTATTTTCTTTAGTAGGTCAAGTTCATAATCAATAGGAATGAACTGTCACTTCAATTTATCCACCATCTGATCCCATCTTGTGATTTTATCTTTCCCTCTTCTATTTTGCTTCAATTTAACATCTTGCCACCAGATCTTCGCATGACCTTTCAGTCTGGCCTTCGCAAATTTGACCCTCTCAGGATCCTCAACATCTTCATACTCAAAATATTCCTCACATTCATTGATCTAGTCGATCAATTCTTCTGGGTTAAGATTCCCTAAAAATGTACGAACCTCGATCTTAGGTCGCTTCCCGATCTTGGAAAGGGCTCGAAAAAGCCTTTTTTCTTTTGGGTTCAGAAGTTCGCCTTCTCCTTCCTGATCAAAATTTTCTTTCGCTTCATCATCACTTTCTTCTCTTACATTAAGATTCATTACTCTGTGAATCTCTTCTTGCAATGCTCGCAATTGTCTCTGCAGCTCTCTAATATCAGGTGTCACAGTAACAGCTCTTCCGCCACGTTCTCTTCATGGAGGCATTTTCGCGATGCACGCTGAAACCCTAACCACAGTCCTGGTGCAAACTGCCTCATAGTCAGTGATCTATTTACACACTCAAGAACTCCTGCTCTGATACCACTTGATGAAGGGTGCTCCCCTTAATACGACAAACACATAACAGGAAAAGAGAAACAACAACAATATGCAAGAACAAGAAATTGGCTTCTTATTATCTCCACAAGTGTGGAATTACAAACTTTCAAAATTACAATATGCAAAGCCACATGGGCATTTCTTTACAATATTCTGTAGGACAAAGCTTCGAATTATTATCACGATCTACTACCCAGAACTGCCTAAGACAACACTACGGGCCTTCTTTATATAGGCAATTTTCACCGCCCGAGAAGGTTCCAAAAATTTAGCCCAAAGGGCTGACCAAAGTTAGAATTATTTTATTTTACAATTTATTACATCAAAGTCAGCTCAAAATAACTTTTGAAACCCGAATAGAAATTTTGAAGGAAAATTATTTTCCACCATTTGAGGTGACTCAACTTCCGAAGACCATAAGTCATCGCCAGTTGACCCGATTGACTATTATAACCCCATTTCGGAAAGGGCACCAGGAGCTCTACAACGCCTAAATGAAATTATTTAGCCAAAAACTTGACCTCATCCAAGGCCTCTAAAGCCTTCAAAATTGAGTTCAAAGTTTCTGTACCCTGTTTCCAAAACTAAAAATTTTCAATATCTTCAAAACTAGACTTGATCTGTCAATGAAACTTTACCGGAAGGCTGATACGACTGAGATGAACCTCCATATGTGAAATCAGAACATTGTGAGATCGTATGACCAACTTACTAAAAATAGCAAGTTTTCATAAATAGCAGCTCTACACAAGATAGCCCTTATTGAATACAAAAACAAAAATATTTTTGGGTGATGCAAGATTTCTCTTACACCCAGGATGCTCCTGCATCAGACACCCGGGGTAATTTGAGAAGTGACCCTGTCATGACTCAGGTGGGTAGAGGGAAACCAAGACGGTTAAACTCCTCCCTTGTCAGCCATGATAAATCTTCAATAGGTCATCCTTTTCACTTGACCAGATATTCTTCATATGTCTTGTTCCTTGTGCTTCTGCCAACATGACTGTCCAGTATGTCTTCAATCTCCTTGGTATCTAAACTACTTGCTAGAATACTCCATTGTGCCGCTGTGATCTCATCTTCAACACTTCCTTCATGATACTCTGTCAAATCTGAAATGTTAAACACTGGTGAAATATTCAGCTCACTAGGAAATTCTACCTCATATGCATTTCCTGAATCATGTTTGTTTAGTATCTTACATGGTCCAAACTTCTTCATTTTCAGCTTGTTGTATGTACCAACTAGAAACCGCTCCTTCCACAAACGGATCATGACTTCATCACCAACCTAAAATTTCTTATACCTCCTTTTCTCACCTGCCTTAGCCTTATATTGTGCGTTCATCTTGGTAATGTGCTTCCTCACCTCCCCATGGATGTTCTTCAAATGTTCTCCAAAATCCTCAGCTTCAGCACTACTTATTTCTCCTTTATCTATCTTTCTCAATTCAGATGCATTTCTTGGACTACTTCCATATACAATCTGGAATGGTGATTTACCAGTGCTCCTATTGGCAGAATTATTATATGCAAATTCTGCCTGTGGTAAAATCAAATTCCATCCTGTTGGCTTGTCTCCAACCAAACATCTCAGCAAATTTCTCAAACTCCTATTCACCACCTCTGTCTGTCCATCAGTCTGTGGATGATGCGATGAACTAAACTTCAAGTCTGTCTTCAACTTTTTCCATAATGTGCGCTAGAAATATCGAACAAACTTAGTGTCCCGATCTGAAACTATGGTCTTTGGCAAACCATGTAGTCTCACTACTTTTCTGAAAAATAATTCTACTACATGAATAGCATCATTAGTCTTCTTGCAGGGAATGAAATGTGTCATCTTTGAAACTCTGTCAACCACCACAAAAATTGAATCATGTCCCTGCTGAGTCCTCGGTAAACCAAGAACAAAGTCCATGCTGATATCTTCCCAAGGTTTCTCTCGTATGGGTAATGGCTGATACAACCCTGTATTTTGCTTCACTCCTTTCGCCATCTAACATACTCTACAACTCTATATAAACTTATTCACATCTTGCTGCAACTGTGACCAATAATAATTCTCACTAACCAAACCAAGGGTTTTATCACGACCAAAATATCCAGCCAAGCCTCCGCTATGGTTCTCCTTGATGAGATTCTCCCTCATAGAACTTCGTGGAATGTACAACTGACTCCCTTTGAATAGCATATCATCTTGGATGTTGAAATCCAACCATTTCGTCATGTCTAGAGTAACAAGTTCTGTACAAGCTTTTCAAGCTTCACCAAAATCAGGATCCTCTGGATATAAATTCTTGAGTTCCTTGAACCCAACCACTTCAATCTGCATTTCTATTAGCAATAGTTTCCTTCTGCTAAGAGCATCTGCAACCCTATTAGACTTTCCACTAATGTGTTTCAAAATAAATGTATAACTCTGCAAAAACTCAACCCATTTCAAATGCCTCTGATTCAACTTTCCTTGACTATTAAAATATTGCAAAGCTTGATGATCAGTATACAAAACAAACTCCTTAGGAAGCAGACAATGTCTCCACTTCTTAATGCCTGAATGATAGCATAAAATTCCTAATCATAAACAGAATATTTCCTCTTGGCATCATTTAACTTCTCACTGAAATAAGCAATAGGTTTACCTTCTTGGCTCATAACAGCTCCTATTGCAGTACCACTAGCATCACAATCTAATTGAAACACCTTATTAAAATCTAGAAGTGCTAAAATAGGTTGTTCTGTAACTTTTTGTTTCAACAATTCAAAACTCTTTTCTACCCCATTAGTCCACTTAAACTCTTTTCTATCCCCTCTCATTGTTTCAGTCAAGGGTCCACAAATACTGCTAAAATTTTTGATAAATTTTCTGTAAAAGCTGGCTAGACCATGAAAAGATCTTACCTTAGTAGCACTCCTTGGAGTAGGCCATTCAAGGATAGCCTGCACCTTCTCTGGGTCCATTTTTAGACCTTCTGCTGAAACTACAAAGCCCAAATACACCAACTCTTTCTTCACAAAACTGCACTTCTTCAAATTAATCAACAATTTCTCTTTTCTCAGCTTCTCAAATACCATATGAATATGCATCATATGGTCCTCCAATGTCTTACTAAATATCAGAATATCATCTAGGTAAACAATGACAAACTTACCCAGAAATTCTTTCCGAACCTCGTTCATGAGCTGCATGAAAGTGCTTGGTGCATTGGTTAGCCCAAAAGGCATGACTAACCGCTCATACAGTCCTTTCTTTGTCTTGAAGGTAGTCTTCCATTCATCTCCTTCTCTGATCCGAATCTGATGATATCGACTCTTCAAATCTATCTTTGAGAAATACACAGCTCGACTCAAACAGTCCATAATATCATCCATTTGTGGCAATGGAAACCTACACTTGATTGTGATCTTGTTTATTGCTCTTGAATCTGTACACATCCTCCATTCTCCATTCTTCTTTGGTGCTAATACCACTGGTACAGCATAGGGACTCAGACTCTCACAGATCAATCCTTTCTGCAACAACTCATGTACTTGCCTGTTCAACTCCTCACTTTCTGCAGGTGTCATTCTGTGTGCTGCCTTATTCAGAAAACTTACTCTTGGGATCAAGTCCATCTGATGACTAATCTTTTTGACTAGTGGTAATCCATCAAGTACATTATCAGATACAATATCCTGAAACTCATCTAACAAAGCTGCATCTTCTACAGGAATGCCTTCTACTTCCTCTTTACCAGCTTTTGGAATTAAAGCAAAACATACATGCTCATGCCTCATACCATCTAGAAAATTTCTTCCATCAACAAAAGTTATTCTTGCACTACCACATACCTTTTTCTTTTGTATCATTCAATGGCTTTAGCTTATGTCGCACTCCATGCTTTGTCAGGGAATAGGTATTTGCATGACCATCGTGTACAGCACATCGGTCAAACTACCATGGTCTACCTAACAACATATGACATACATCCATAGATATGATATCACACAGTACCTCATCATGATATCCACCAATCTTGAACTTCACTAGGCATTATTCATTGACCATGACCTTGTGATCATCCTGTACCCAGGCAATCCGAAATGGATGTGGGTGTTTCTATCTCTTGAGCTTCAACTTTGTCACCATCTCTTCTGACACCAAATTGTCAGTGCTTCCACTATCAATAATCACATCATAACACTTACCCTCACACTTGCACCTGGTGCGAAACAGGCTCCTCCTTTGTTCAGGTTCATTCTCACCGCTCAGCGGGACTCTTTTGTTAATCAGTGTTTCTCCTCTTTCAACATCTTCAGAATTTGATGATCTGGCATCTTCATCTACATGTGCAACTCTGGCCTGGCCTTCATTTCTCCTATTTTTTCTGCCTTGGCGTTAAGGACATTCAAATGCCCTATGGCCTTCTTCTCCACAGTGAAAACATGTTCCACAGAAGCCTCCTCTTCCAGATCCTTGTCCTCTTCCTCTTCCTCTCTGATGTTTATTATTCTGATCTTGAAAATGATTGGAATTGTTTCCTCATTGATTCTGACTGCTACTGGCCTCATCCTTCTTTTTCGAATCTTCATTTCGGCCTCCATAGGACCGTCCACTAGATCGTCCACCGCGACCTCTTCTGTTTTGTCTGGTCTCGAACTTCTTATTTAGCTTTTCCTCTACTTTTAGGGAAAATTGGCACGCCTCCTCAATATTGTTCATTCAAACCAGATTCAACTCTTCTTGAATACTTGGGCTTAACCCATTAAGGTATCGGGCAACTTTCTCCTTATCAACTTCTACATGGCCTGTTTTGATGAGGAGTCGATAGAACTCCTCTATATACTCCTAAACAGATCTTCCTGCTAATTCAAACTTTGTATTTTCTTTAGTAGGTCAAGCTCATAATCAACAAGAATGAAGTGTCACTTCAATTTATCCACCATCTGATCTCATCTTGTGATTTTATCTTTCCCTCTTCTATTTCACTCCAATTGAACCTCTTGCCACCAAATCTTCGCATGACCTTTCAGTCTGGCCTTCGCAAATTTGACCCTATCAGGATCCTCAACATCTTTATACTCAAAATATTCTTCACATTCATTGATCTAGTCGATCAATTCTTCTAGGTTAAGATTCCCTGAAAATGTAGGAACCTCGATCTTAGGTCTCTTCCCAATCTTGGAAAGGGCTTGAAAAAGCCTTTCTTCTTCTGGGTTCGGAAGTTCACCTTCTCCTTCCTGATCAAAATTTTCTTCCACTTCATCATCACTTTCTTCTCTTACATTAAGATTCATTCATCTACGAATCTCTTCTTATAATGCTCGTAGTTGTCTGTGCAGCTCTCTAATCTCAGGTGTCATAGCACCAGCTCTTCCGCCACGTTCTCTTCGTGGAGGTATTTTCGCGATGCACGCTGAAACCCTAACCACGGTCCTAGTGCAAACTGCCTCACAGTCGGCGATCTGTTTACACACTCAGGAACTCCTGCTCTGATACCACTTGATGAAGGGTGCTCCCATTAATACCATAAACACATAACATGAACAGAGAAACAACAACAATATGCAAGAATATGAAATTGGCTTCTTATTATCTCCACAA
Organism: Chamaecyparis obtusa; assembly: GCA_027943335.1. Classification (NCBI taxonomy): domain Eukaryota; kingdom Viridiplantae; phylum Streptophyta; class Pinopsida; order Cupressales; family Cupressaceae; genus Chamaecyparis; species Chamaecyparis obtusa. The sequence continues at coordinate 501,960 of BSBK01007433.1, read as the reverse complement.
GTGTGGAATTACAAACTTTCAGAATTACAATATGCAAAGCCACATGGGCATTCCTTTACAATATTCTGTAGGAAAAAGCCTCAAATTATTACCCCGATCTACTACCTACAACTGCCTAAGACAACACTACGGGCTTTCTTTTTTTAGGCAATTTCCACCGCCTGAGAAGGTTCCAAAAATTTAGCCCAAAGGGCCGACCAAACTTAGAATTATTTTATTTTACAATTTATTACATCAAAGTCGGCTCAAAATAACTTTTGAAACCCAAACAGAAATTTTGAAAGAAAATTATTTTCTGCCATTTTAGGTGACTCAACTTCCGAAGACCATAAGTCATCGCCAATTGACCTGATTGACTATTATAACACCATTTCGGAAAGGGCATGAGGAGCTCTACAATGCTTGGATGAAGCAAGTTTCATTCAGCTAAAAACTTGACCTCATCCGGGGCTTCTAAAGCCTTCAAAACTGAGTTCAAAGTTTCTGTACCCTATTCCCAAAACTAAAAATTTTCAATATCTTCAAAACCAGACTTGATCTGTCAATAATTAACTTTTCTTGGTGTTTTCGGGAGAAGTTCTTGGGATAGGGGAGTATGCTCTTCACCTCTTAGTGAATCAAAAACCTTGAAGCTCAAGAATTATCCATTCTTTATTTAGTGTAGGATCCATTAGAGGACTTGCTCTTGAGCAATCAAGAGGGACGACCCAAGTGGGGACAAGCATAATCCGGATATTCAAACTCACTATAATTTGAAGGCTACCTCGGACACTAAAAACCTTGGTAGACATAGCACTTGTCTTGTCCTAATGGTAGTAGCTCATGGGACTGTGACCATGGGGAAGCATTGAGTGAGAATGCTTAAGGTACTCTTGAGGCCGCGAGGTCCATTACTTGGCACAAGGTAAGGAGTCCTCTATGAGGAGCAAGAGGGGTGCTATGAACGGAAGCCTTTATTAAGAACCATAGATTAGAAGCCACCTTATTTAGCCACTTTTCTTCTTAGTGCAAGGATTGATCCAAGTGGACTTACCTAGATCACCCCAAGACACTCACCATATGTTTCCCTTTGGTTGTGTTGTTTGACACATCCATGACAAAGCCAATATCTCTTGTGGGCAACCAATTGGTGTGAGGCAAGGGGGCATCAAGTTGTGGGCTAAGTTGAGAAGTAATGAGCCTTGACTTGTAGGTAGATATTGCTTGAATTATCTTTGAATGTGTTAAACCTGTGTTAACATTCTTACATACAAACACGTGGTAGTATTTTGTAGGGTGCAATTTTTATTTTGATATCACAAGTACTTGTCTTGGCAAGGTTGCTTTTGCCCTTGTTCAAGTGTCTTAAGACATGTTTGATCACCTACTATTTGCAAATCTGTCACATTGCTATTAAATTGTGATTAACATCAGACTTTATCACCGTAAACATTCAAAAATAAAAAATCAAACATTGAAACTTTAAAATTTGCACACATTTTAGTCAAAATTGCATCAGCATCACCTGCTTTAGATAGAAAGATCATATGACATATCACACTGCAAGTTTATCACTTGCCTATTGTTTAGTCTGTCACCTGCTAGTATATCAATCTATCACTCGTCTAAAGGAAGGTTATCTCTCAGGAAAAGTCTATCGCCCTGCTTGCGTGGAGTCTATCACCTGGTTTATTTCTACAATATTCTTGAGTTTCAGTCATTAGTTTGCTTTTAGTCTGATCTGGTTTAGGACTAGGTTTTCTGACCTAGTCATTAGAGGCCTATTCTGGTTGTTAAGTTTCTCATTTTAGCCCTCTAGTATTCATTTCAATTGATTTATAAGATCTCTTTGAACATAATTTGTCAAGTTAGGAAGTTATTCCTAGTGAAGAGTTAGTCTTCAGATTTGTTAATTACATTCTTGGGAAAATTTTGATCCTGCTATTGTCCAAATCTTTTCATATCTCAATTTCAATTTCAATTTGGCTAAGTCCAACCTTCTGATTCAAAAGTGCAAGGGTATTCACCCTTTGATTTGAAAGCACCTCTTTGACAGTGTTGGTGATGCCCCCTTTTATTTTCTTTTCAATTTTCTCTTTGGACAATAGAGAATCATAATTGACCTAGGTTTGAATTGACATTTTGAGAGATTCACCTTTCACTTAGAGTCTCTTTCTTTCATGTCAGTTACTACAAGGTATCAAGTGAATCAAGGGAAAATACCCCCAATAGTCTTCAATCACTTACCACCAATTAGGACACGTCAACAACGTAAGGTTAAGAACCCTCTCTTTGATCAATCCCCTAGAAGTCAACTAGAGATTAAGGCAAATCCTTGTGAGGAGGTTACACCTAAGACACACTACTCATTAGGCACAAACATGAGCTTTTCAAACATTAAGAATTCTAGAGAAGATATCAACTGCAATCTTTAAGAAATGTTCTCAAGCTTTAGAAATTATGATGGTGATGATGACCCTAGATATAGTCCACATGGGTCACCTCATGATAAGTCATGATATTGGGATCCTCAACAAAGAGTAGAGAGACACCATAGGCATAGTCCTTCAGAGTCAGGGTCCCCACAACATAATGATCACAACAATAATTCAAGTTATCATGTTAATGCGGCTAACCTATTCAATAAATTAGGGCCTTCTTCACCTACTAAGGAAGATCCTTGGCATACCAATGCTAGATTAAGAGCTATTGCAAAATCTAAGCAAGCTTATAGGGATGAACAAGCCGTGAAGAAAGAAAAACTTAATAGATTGGAAGAAGAAGAGAAAGCCTTATTAGAAATGAAGAAAACAGCTTTACAAGAAGAAGAAGATAGGTTGTATGCAAGACAACTTCAAAGACAATTTGATGGAAGAAGAACAAATAGTGGAACCAACTCTCCACCATCAACACCCTCTCAAAGTCCTGAGACTAGAAGAAGGTCTAGGACACCTTCAAGATCACCAAGTCCAAGAGGAAGAAGAGCATCAAGAGTTGATCACTATAGGAGAAATTCACCTCCTAGACTTTCTAGACAAACCTACCAAAGAGCACATTATAATTCACAACATGGAGGGAGGTATGTAAATTTGGACACCTTAGACTTTATGGCTATTCAACAAGAACCTTCATTTCAAGCCTACGTCAAAAGGTATGTATAACAAAATAAGGATTAATTTCTAGAAAGTCTAATTAACAAAGGTGCAAGAGTCCCCTTTGACTTTGATGTGGATAGAAAAGTAAAGAAACAAGACCCATCCACAAATGAAGTGATCAAACAACTACAAAGAGATGTGGACAAAATGAGGGCTCCCAAAAGTACTTTCAACTTGGATTCTATTTGTCCCAATCCTATTGACAAGAGTGTTGTAATGATTGATTTTCCTAAGAAAGTGGAGTTTCCCACATATGAATAATATGATGGCATTGGTGACCCCCATGATCATGTTAGGCAATTTTACATTATGAGTTTCTCTTTCCACCATGAGGATTCATATTTAATGAGATTATTCTCTAGAAGCCTCAAGGGACAAGCAATGGAGTGGTTCACCAACCTCACTCCTCCAGTCAAAACATTCAAGGAGCTTGTGGAAAGGTTTGTACAACATTTTGCCTATAATCTAACTCGATCCATCACAATGCTTGATTTGTGTAAACTGAAACATAGTCAAGGAGAGTCATTTGTTGCATTCTTGCAAAGGTGGAGGTGCTTATGCACAAAATATCCAAGAACTATTCCAGAGGAGGAGAGAATTGACATTATTGCAAGCAATTTGGTTCCAGAGCTAAGATATGAAGTCAGAAAGATTCCTAAGTTCAACTCTTTTGATGCCATGGTTGAAGTTGCTTGTCATGTATTGAAGATGTTTTAAAAGAGGAAGCCATTTTGGCAAAATCAACAAACAATAACAATAGCCAAAATAATAACAACAACAATAGTTGAAACAAGGACACAATGAACAATTATTGGAACAAGAATAAACAAGTGGTTAATGATGGTGTAGTTGATGCACCTCAACCTAAAAGTGAAGTCCTTAATCTTACCAATGCAGTACAAGCAATAAAACTTCAAATGTCTTCAGAGCAACAAGATGGTAAACCAAAGTATCAAGGAAGGCCTAAGATTGAGAAAAGGTGATTCACAAAGTTGGGAGATTCTTATGCTGACATTTTCAAAACTCTCATTGCTCATAATTTAGTACAACCTCAAGACCCTTCAAAATTTTGCATACCAGATCCAAAACCATATTGGTGGAATAAAAAGGCGTATTGTGTGTATCATAATGGAATTGGGCTTGATATAGAGAATTCCTTCAAAATCAAACATCTTGTCCAAGACCTCATTGAGAGTGGTAGATTGCAAGTAGATGGTTTGACTTCAAGTTTTGATCATAAGGCTTTTAAAGAGTCCTTGCCGAAGAATGAGAAAGGAGAAGGTTGCAACAACAAAAACAATAAGAATGGAAAGGCAACAATCAACTACACATACACTAAAGCTGATAATGTGTTTAATATGCTTGAAGTGGTTGAAGAAAACATCAATATGATGAGGAAAAGAGATTCTTATGATTATGATAATGACTCAAGGAAAATGCCTAATGAAGGACCCATAGTTGTGTTGAGAGACCTAACTCACATAGGGACTCTCAGTCTCCTCATGCTATTACTAGGAGTCAAGTCAGTCAGCCTCCTATTATTATTAGAGGTCCCAATTATAAACCAAGGAAGTCTTCATCTAAGCAAGCTCCCTCTAAATCTATTGTTGGCCCTAAGCTCAATTATAATCCTATTGATCCACTTCAATGAACACGAGCTCAGATTTCCATATTTGAACTTTTGGAATTGTCCCCAAGACATAAGTGCATCCTTGAGGATGCTTTGTGAGTGGCTAGTGTCCCTAACAACTTAGATATTGATCAATTCCATAATATGGTCAACCATTTTGCTAGCCCTCATTACTTAAATTTCTCAGAAGAAGATGACAAATCCATCAGTCACCCACATAATTTGGCCTTGTACATTGAAGTCGTGATTCACAAAACCTATGTTAGGTGTGTGTTGATAAATGGGGGTGCTAGGCTGAATATTTGTACGATGAGTTTGCTAAAGGCTCTAGGATATTTTGAAGAGGTTATAGATACAAGAAAAAAGATTGCAATCAAAGCATATGATGAAGCGGAAAGAAGCTCAAAAGGATTAGCAGTTTTCCCCATTTGCATTGGTCCAGTTGAGAAGGATATATTATTCCAAATTATTGATGTAGGGTCCTTGGCTTACAACATTTTGCTAGGAAGGCCATGGATTCATGAAATGCAAGTAGTTCCTTCAACCTATCACCAGTGTGTTAAGTTTCCTCATAATGGTGTAGAAATTTGCATACTTGGGGATAGTACTTTGTTAGTTAATAATATTTCAGCTGGATCACATATACCTTTGAATAGGGTAGCTGACAATTCTAGTATTTCACTTGAGCAGTGGAAGGAAAAGTTTAAAACCATAGACCTTGGGATGAGAGATTATAAAATTGATTCTTTCGCAAAGTTGCCGATCTCTCCTAGGTCTTATGGGAAATCATCACCAGACATGAAACCTTAATCATCGGCTATGACATTGTTTGGAAAGTTTGTAGAATCTTCAGTTCCTATTTAGGAAGAGAAAGAGGAATTTGCCATAAGGGACTGGATATATCGTGAGGAAAAGTAAAAACATAATGAAAATTTTGCTCCTTCACCTAAAGCTTATGGTAGAGGGTACACATTGGTAAAGAACATGGGATATCCAGGACATGGTCCGCTCAGTCATAGATTGGATGCCAAGTCTGAACCATTGGATCATGCTTTATTTGCACGACACAACAAATCCATAGTGGGTTTAGGCTTTGAAAGTGATAAACCAAAAGGTGCTACTATCCTAGCTATGACAGACAATGATTTTGATTCTGAATAAATGCCTAATCTATCTAACCAACAAGACATGACAGAAGATTGGGTACCTTCAACTGATCTCCTTTGGGGAGAAGTTCAAAATCTGACAATCGATAGTCCTCCTATCCTAGCTATGACGGATAGCAACTATAGGAATGCTAGATTAGCCATGGAGTGTGTCGTCACCCCAACTATGATGGGTAATAATGATTCAGATACTTTTTTGGTTCAACAAATTCAAAATTGTGAGGTCTCTACATCACAAGGCCCAAATATTGAAAATTCAGAAATAGATTCACATGAATTCAAATGGGATTCACTTTTAGATGCAACCTTAGACCTAGAGGTTGATGTTATTCAAGCCTATAATGCCCAACCCAATGTAGTTGATGAGCCTAGTGTAGGGCTAGAGGATTGGACTCCTTGAATCACCTTAGTGGATGATACTTCGTTAGGAAGGATGAACCCCGATTTGGGTACTTTAGAAGGGAACTTGATAGATCTTGAATATATGGTCACTAGAAATGACATCCATCACATTCACAACATTGAACCAGTCATGAACCTACCTATTGTCAACCATCATTTGATCGATTGGTCTCAGCTTTCATAAGAGCCACAACTATTGACTTTTCAGAATGACTATGAAATCGCATGCTACCTTAACACCATTGAACCAATAGTGTCTTCCACTAGTGAACCGACTACAAGTATGATTGAGCCTGATATTAAGTACCTCAGTCACAAAATAAAAGGAAAAAAGAAAAAGAATAGGTGTTCTGATGGTGAAAACCACTTTGTGGCAGTGTCAGAACTAAAAATAGTAAAAAGAAATGATGTATCCGAGGGTGAAAACCTCTTTGAGGTGCCTAAGGATGGGGTACTTAATAACTTGCCCACTTATTTTTAGGACAAGTCATCAGTGTTGATTTAGCCAACCAAACTAGTTAATTTGAACATGGAAGAAGCCCCTCAAATTATTCATCTTACTCAGTCTTTGTTAGAGGAAGAAACTAAGGCATATGTGCAATTCCTACAAAAGAAAAAAAGTCAATTTTGCATGGACATACTCAAACATGCTAGGACTTGACACTAATCTTATTATGCATCATTTATCCATAGCTCCAAGAATCAAACCAGTGAAACAGAGACTCAGAAAAATGCATCCACACGTAGCTCTCCTTGTTAAGGAAGAATTAGAAAAACTTTTAAGAGCTGGATTAATCAAACCAATAGATTATGTAGAATGGATCTCAAAGATAGTACCAATTTCTAAACATGATGGGTCCATTCATGTATGCACAGATTTTAGATATTTAAACAAGGCATGCCCAAAGGATGATTTTCCATTACCAAATATTGACATGATAGTGGACATGACAGCGGGTTATGAAATATACTCTCTAATGGATGGATTTAGTGGATATAATCAGATTAAGATAGCACCTGAAGATCAAGAGAAAACTACATTCACTTGCGCATGGGGAACCTATTGTTGGAACGTCATGCCATTTGGATTAAAGAATGTGGGGGCTACCTATCAAAGAACTATGACAACCATTTTTCATGACATGATGCATAAGAACATGGAAGACTATGTGGATGATACCTTGGAAAAATCAAGAAAGAGGGATACACACCTTAAAGATTTAGAAGTGATTCTAGATTGAATGGAACAATTTCAGCTTAGGGTAAATCCAAAGAAGTGTGCATTTGGTGTCACATCAATCAAAATTTTAGGATTTATCATCTCAGCAAAAGGCATAGAGGTTGATCTTGAAAAAGTCCAAGCAATTATAGATATGCCACCTCCTCAGAATATCAGTCAAATGAGAAGTCTCCAAGGACATCTTCAATCAACTAGGAGGTTTATTTCTTAGCTTGTAGATAGAGCACAAATCTTTAATAAGACATTGCATATGGGTGCTTCTTGTGTATGGAATGAGGATTGTCAGAAGAGCCTAAATCAAATCAAACAATACTTGGCTAATCCTCTGATTCTAATGCCTCCTATTCCAGGGAAACCATTGATTGTATACATTTCAGCTACAAACACTTCCTTGGGGGCATTGTTCACTCAGCTAGATGAAAATGGAAAAGAAAGGGCCATATAGGATATCAGTCGTACTCTTGTGTCCTATGAGGTCAATTACAATAACATTGAGAAATCTTGCCTTTCTATAGTGTTTGCTTTCCAAAAGTTGTGACATTACATGCTTTCTCATACTACACATCTAATTGCTAAGATTGATCCTCTGAAGTATTTTCTTAGTAAGGTTTCTCTCACGGGTAGGATCGCTAAGTGGATGATGGTATTATCAGAATTTGACATAGAGTACATTGAGAGAAAGGCCATAAAAGGGTAGGCTATTGCAGATCAACTCACTAATTTTCTAGTTAAGGATAGCATGCCTATACAAGTTGAATTTCCTGATGAGCACATTCTACATGTCACATCTCGCACCTAGAAAATGTTCTTTGATGGCTCTAATATGAAAAATGGGTCAGGTGCAGGGATATTGTTTGTTTCTCCACATGGATATACTATCCCAAACTCATACAAACTACTTTTTCCATGTACAAACAATATAGTAGAGTATGAAACATTAACAAATGGATTAAAGATGGCTATAGAATGGAATATCATTGAGTTGCATGTTTTTGGGGATTCACAGTTGATAATCAATCAAGTTAATGAAGAGTATCAAACCAAGGATGACAAGTTGATACCCTATAAGAAAATGGTTGATTCTTTGAGACATTATTTAACTTTTGTGACATTTTAGCAAATCCCTAGGATAGACAACAAGGTTGTAGATGCTATGGCTACATTAGCTTCACTATAGCAATTGGAGTTGCATGAGTCCTGATTTGAGTTCCTGGTGGAAGAACTACATCACCCTATCTTTGATTCACCTAAAAGTCAAGTCATTTGTACCCTTGCCACACATGAATCTTCCCATTATGGTGCCATTTATTCATATCTCCGTGATGGCATCATACCTAAATCATTTAATTGATCTGAATGTAGAAACCCCATTCAAAATGCCTCTCGCCATACCCTTAGTTCTGGTGATTTGTATAGGAGGGGTTTTGATGGGATGCTTCTTAGGTGCTTGGAAAAGGAGGAATCTGACCAAGCGTTAGTTGACATTCACAAGGGCATTTGTGGTGGACATTCTAACGGTCTTGCCATGGCCCATCAATTGCTTAGGGTAGGGTATTACTGGCCCACTATGTAGACAGATGCAGTAGCCTTTTCTAAGAAATGTGAAAAATGTCAAAAGCATGGAAACCTGATGCATGCTTCAGGTAGGGAGCTCATTCCATCTATTTCTCATTGGCCATTTCAATGTTGGGCCTTTGATCTTGTGGGATAGATACACCCTAATTCATTAGGTGGACATAAATTTATTATCACAACTACTGATTATTTCACAAAGTGGGTAGAGGTAGTATCTCTTTCAGTTGCTTCAGGGAAGACAGTGTCCCTCTTCATTTTGAATCATATCATTTGCCGATTTGGAGTGCCTTCTGAGATAATCATTGATAGTGGAGGCCAATTTAAGAACAAGGACCTAAAATAGTTATGTAAGAAATTCAAGATTAAGTAGCATTGGTCCTCCATATAATTTCCACAAGGAAATGGACAGGCAGAAGCCTCAAATAAAACCATTCTCAAAATCCTGCATAGGATAGTTCATAAGAATGGTAGAGATTGGCATCTCCAAATCAATCTGGCACTTTGGGCTTATAGAACTAGCATTTGCACACCTATAGGTGCAACTCCTTTCACACTTACCTATGGTGAAAATGCAGTATTACCTTTAGAAGTAGAGATTCCCTCACTTAGAGTCTCTCTCAAAGGTCTTGTTACAGATGAAGATTACCGTGCCATGAGGTTACAAGAATTAGAACTTCTAGATGAGAAGCTCTAGGCTTCCTTTGATCATATGAGAGTTTATCAAAAGCATATATCCAAAGCATTCAACAAGAAGGTTCACCCTAGGAAGTTTCAGATTGGAGACCTTGTTTTAAGGGATAATCCTAAGAATCAACAAAATAGAGAACAAAAGGGGAAATTTGAACCTAATTGGCTTGGACCATATGTCATTATTGCTTCTTTTGGTACATGTGCTTACCTATTGTCAGATGAGGATGGAGAATAGCTCCTTGAGCCCATCAATATTGTGCACCTTAAGAAGTTCTATCCTTGATGCTCATTTCTGTCTAGGGGCATCTTTTGTACATATTTTATGATCCTAAAATAATACCAAAAAAATTGATACACGATGCTGAAAAAATCCTAAAAAGAATAAAAAGTCCTGAAAAATACAAAAAAATAGAAAAAATAGAAAAAGTGCCTCGGTGAAAATCTGGAAACAGGCGCCTTGGTAGCAAAAATATAAAAAAAAGAAAAAAATCAAAAAATGAAATAAACTGCTTTGGGATCCTCTCATCATGCCCTCCTCTCATGTGCTCCATGAAACCCCAAATCCCACACTCCTTACAGTAGTGAGTGATGAGCGCATCACTTTAAAAGGCTTCATCAATCTTATTAGGTTCAATACATAATGTATTGCCCCCCATTTCAGAGTCAGGATCCGCCAACGTCAGAGGAGTTAAAAAACTAGACAGCTGAGTATGGTAGTAGTTTTTAGTAGATCACATAAAATGGAAAAACTTTCCACAAACCAAGTTAAAGTAATGTGGGCTTTGAGAAAATCTTTGAGAGGTAAGCACCATACCAACAGATCCAATAGATCTACATGTGTCATTAATGGAAATAAAATTGAGGATACGCCCGCTATTTAAAATCACCATGTAAGCAGCCTGAGTCATTCCGCCTTTACATCGCATGTTTGGGAAGTAATTATCAAGTTGCATGGGGAGAAGAAAACACCTTTTAAAATTCCCAAAAATCTTACAGACACACGAGCATGTGATCCAACACAAATTTGAATTAATCATGATAACATGGTGCAACATTCAAATTCTTCTCCTCCTCGATGATCTGTTGAGTCATCAAGGGCAAGTATGACACCCCATTACAAGTGGTAAGTCTTTGTTGATGTAAGCCAATCGCAGCCAAAGAATGGATGGCTTGGTTCCCCTCTCCGTACGTGTGTTCACATGTGTAGTGTTGAAGGTTGTTTAGAAGTGTTTTTATTTCTAGTAGGATGGGGTTGGCTCTCCATCCAATGTTGGTCCCCCCTTTAACCACCTAGATTATGACTTTGGAGTCTCCTTCAATAGCCATATGTCTTATATTCAAATTACTAGCGGTTTGGATTCCCCATAACAGAGCCATACTCTCAGCTTGAGTAATAGTGCCATTAATAATGGGTCTAGCATAAGCAACCATACAATTTCCCTTGTGATCATGAATGATCCCTCCTCCACCTTGACCCTTAGCATTAGCAGGACCATCGAAATTTAATTTAATCCACCCATTAGTAGGAGCTAGCCATCTAGTGGCTTTTCGGGAAACTTTCTTAGTGTCATCAAACTGGGAGAACCCCTGTAGGATATTCCAATTATCAGCAATTTTAACCTCCCAAGCATTGGGGGGTGTAGAGGGGAGCTTCTAGTTGGCCACCTGAGCATTCTCACATAGTAGTTTGGTACCAAACTGAAGACAAGTTCCAGCAGGGGTATTCTCATCTCTGAAGATCTGGTTGTTCCTTTAGACATGGGGGGGTATCAGCCGCCAGATCAGTTGGAGCAGAGGATGATTAGAAGGAGATTTCTGAAAGCTGAACTGGTGCACCTCCCGACTGAGGACCCATTGGAGCCCTAGTTTGCAAATGACTTCTTGCTATATACTACTAGCATATTCACAGCGTATAAACAAATGATTTATTGTTTCTTCCTCTCTCACACATAGGGTGCATCTATTTTCCATGGAGAAGTCCCTTTTAACCAGGTTGTCTTGAGTTAGAACTTTCCCATGCATGAGGGTCCACCAGAAAAAATTAATTTTCGGTGTGAGTTGGGGGATCCAGATCTTCTTCCAGTCCTCTGTGTTACCATTTTCCTTTATTAATATATTGTAAGCAGATTTGACAAAGAACCTCCTTGTTTGAGTGGGGGCCCATAGGATAGTATCCTCATGGTCTGAAATTCTGATGTTAAGGTTCTCCATAAGCTCCTTCCTCATTTATTTCAGATCCTATCTATCCGACAGCCATGTTTGTATGTCCTTCCACTCTCTGCCAATCATGTAATTAGAGACTTTGTTGCCAAGAATAGGTCTAAGGTGCTCCATAAGAGGTTTCAATTTACATCCCAGATTGGGGAGGTTTAGGATTTAGTGATCCTTCCAGAACCCAATAGACCTCCCATTACCAACCTACCAAAAGTCCCCTTGGAAATGATGCTCCTACAATTGCAGATGTTCCTCCATAGCTTGGAACTAGTAGGAAGGTTAGTATCTTGGAACTTCCTTTTAAATGGGAGGCCCTGGAGATATTTGGCTTCCATTATTTTACACCATTTAGTCTTCCGCTCAATGAGCTTCCAATAAATCTTGGATGATAGAGCCTTATTCATGTGACTGATTTTTCTTAAACCCAATCCACCAAGACATTTTGGGAGGAAAATAATGTCCCAATTCACAAGAGACAACCTCTTTTTCTCCTCTGATCCCATCCATAGGAAGGTCCTTTGGATCCTTTCCAATTTATCAACCATGCTGCTCTTAATTTTAAAGAGTGATAGGAAATAGATAGGGACACCTTGAAGAGTAGCCACCACCAACTGAAGTTTTCCAGCATTGCTCAAAATTTTCCCTTTCCAACCCGCAAGCTTTTTCTAAGTCCTTTCAAGAATAGAATTCTAGAAATCCTAAGTGACCTCTTTGATAGTGAGTGGGAGACCCAGTTAGGTGGAAGGAAGAGAGGCAGTGAGGCATCCAAGGATTCAAAGAACTTTATTTTGAGTCTCTAGAGGTGTATTGAAAAAGAATAGATGACTCTTTTTATAGTTAATGCATTGACCATAAGCCCAAGTGTAGCCCTCCAGAATTTGTTTCCAATGCCTCGCTTCAATCACCGAAGAAAACCCAAACAAGAAGGTATCATCCACAAATTGTTCCAGCACCACCTGGGGCCTGGTAGAAGCTGGTTTAACCCCCTTAATTAACCCTTTTTCAGATAGCATACAAAGATTCCTGCTAAGAATATCAACAACCATAATAAATAGGTAAGGAGAGAGAGGGTCTCCCTGTCTAAGATCTTTTTTCGGGGTGAAGAAGGCCCCCGAGGAGCCATTAACTAGAATAGAGAATCACACTGTTTGGGTACATTCTTTGATGATTTGAATAGCTTTGTCCTTGAACCCTATTTTTCCAAGAATTTTGATCAAAAAAGACCAATTGACCTTGTTATATGCTTTAGAAATATCCAATTTAAAGGCCATACCTAGAATCTTGCTCTTGTCCATAGAATGAATGATCTCATGGGTAGCAATAGCCACATCCAATATTTGCCTTCTGGGGACAAATCCTTTCTGAGTGGGACAAATTAACTTCTCCAACAAGGGCTTTATCCTATCGATAAGAATCTTGGTAAGGATTTTGTAGAAGGTATTGCAGAGGCTTATAGGTCATAAATCCAGCATAGAGGTAGGATTGTCATGTTTGGGAATGAGGACAATGTAGGTTTGGTTATGTTGTTAGAGAAGACATCCAGTTCTGAAGAAATCCTTCACAGCACAGGTGACATCAGAACCAACAATGTCCCAATAATTCTGAAAGAAGGCTGGGGGAAACCCATCAGGACCAAGGGCCTTGTACCTACCCATAGAAAAAATAGCCCTCTTAACCTCTTCATTCGAGACCCTTTTGTAAGTCTTTCATTATCCTCCGAAGTGACAACACAATGGACATTCTCCAGGAGTTGATTTTGAATGTTGTCCAGGCATATCGGACCCCTTTCAGAGAATAACTCCGCAAAGTAGTTGACAGCTACCTAGTTAATCTTTTCCTTATCCTTGACTATAGTACCCCTCTCATCCAATAAATAAGTAATGGTATTCCTTTTCTTGTGGATGTTGGCCAGTCTGTGAAAGAAAGTCATATTTCTATCTCCTTCAGTTAGCCATTGAATCCTGGACCTTTGCTTCCAATAGATTTCTTCCTTTTTTAGAGTGTCCTGCCACTTCTGTCTCGTCACTTCTTCATCCTCCTGTGTTTGGGGGGAGAAATATCTGATAGCCAGTTGGGTTTGAAGGGAGTTAAGGGTACCAGAGAGTTTACATTTCTCTTTGCGAAAGTCACCAAAATTGTGTTTGCTCTAGCCTTTGACCTCCCTTTTGATTATTTCAAGCTTTTGAGCAACTCTGAACATGGCTGTGCTAGTAATTCTTGTGCTCCACCAGATTTTGACTTGATCTCTAAAAGCAAGATGAGAGCACCACATGATTTCAAACTTGAAGGGGGCCGAGTAGGCATTAGGTTGATCAAACCAATGAAGAAGGAGGGGGTTGTGATCTAAGGTGGTCCTGGGAGGGAAGTTAGGGAGGAATTTAGATAAAGATCCCAAGAGGTTGAAGTCAGGACCCGATCAAGTCTCACCTGAATAAGGTGATAGCCTTTTCTATTGTTGGACCAGGTGAAGGGATTCCTAGCTAGGTCAATATCCAAGAGGCCATTAATTGAGATAAAATCAGCCAACTCCATCATACTATCATAGTAATCAATAAGCCCACCACATTTCTCTAAGGGGTATAGGGGGGTATTCAAGTCTCCAGCTAGAAGAAATTTCCTCAAGCTATACTGTGCCAAATGGCTACTAAGCTCATTCCAGAGCATAACCCTACCTAGGAGGGTGTTAGGAGCATACATGTTAAAGGTTATCCATTCCATCCTAACCTTATTAAAAGTGACAACAAGAAAATTTGGGGCCGACTTCAACAAGCTACCATTGATTCTATTGGGATTCCAAAGTGTGGCAATACCCCTTGAGGCACTTGAAGCTTCAGAGTATAAGAAAGCAGCACCCGGCCACAACTTAGGTGCCATCCTTTCAAAGTTACTAATAAACATCTTAACTTCTTGCAAAAGATGAACATCAAGTTTATAATAAAAAATGTAATGTTGAGCAACATTTTGTTTTAGGGAGCTATTCAGGCCCCTCACATTCCAAGAAAGACAAATCATTTTTTACCCTTAAAACTTAGTTCTAGGGTTTTCTTATTACCCATTGCAATGTCTCTTGTGGATCTTTTCGATCTCCTTGCTTGATCAGATGGCCTTCCTCTTGGAGTGTCACCTCCCACATCTACTTTCTTAGGCTTGGTTTTCTTCCTCTGAGTTTTCCATTCTCCATCCTCATCATCTAGATCATCTAGAGAGCTGGATGAGTGCTTTGTAGCTGGCGTCGAGGGAGCATATAACTTTTGATGTATCAATTCTAGCGCCACCACAATGGCAGGTTGTTTAGTTTCCAATGAGAGAGGTGATCCCTTCATAGAGGGGGGCATTGAGGGGGTCGTAGTCATCACATCCTTCATCTGGAAGCCCAAGATCAACTCCTTGACTTCACATTTCTCCTCCAACTGTAGGGGGACAATCTCACCTTCCTCCGGGGTGATGCCATTAGAGGCCGGGGAAACCACCATAGCAGGAGGGATGACTTTCTCTATGACTAGGGAAGTTATTTCCACATCCACACATAGGTGTTCAATAGCATTAACTTGTGTGTGAGGTGGGGAAGCACACACTTTCCCTTTGCCCTTATCCTCACCAGAAGCAGCCTGCTTAGAGAGCTTAAAGTTGTTACTCAAATGTCCCCAGCTATCACAGTTTTGGAAAAATAGGGTAGCATTCTCATAGATAATAGCTTGGGTCCATTTACCCAGTTTGGACTTTAGAGTGACAAAATTTGGGAGAGTTTTATTCAGAGTGACATTCACACAGAATCTAGCAAAAACAAGCCTAGATTTGAAGCAAGTCACCTAATCTATAGTGATGAAAAAGCTGAAGGAGTCACCAATCCACCAAAAAACTTGCTCATCCCAATATTCAAGAGGGAGACCTGGGAGGCGACCCCAAATAGGGGCTGATCTAGACAAGTCCATAGTAGGATTGAAACCAGGTTTCCACTTAGCAAGGGCTACGAAGTGTTTCCCGTAGACCTAGGAACCCGACAAGATAGAAGACAATTCTTCTAGGGATGTGAACTTGAATAGAAACAAGCCCCATGGCATAGAAGAAGTCAAAATAGAACTCTTGATCTTCCACTGAGAGGAAATCCACTTCCTCACCATCTTGATAGTGGGTTGGAAGTTGAAGAACCTCCCAACCAGAGCCATTTGAAAGTTTTCCATTGTTCAATTGACTACAGAGTCCAAGAGTGAGAGTTCAGCCCCACTATTGGTGAGGAAAAAATCAACAAGGATTGAATCTAGCGGTTGATGAGCATCTCCAACAAGAGCCCCAACCCAACTAGGCTTAGAATTTTGAATAGTGGGGGAGGGCACTTTTTGAAATTCTTGCGTTGACTCAGGTATAGTTGTCGTGCCATAGGGAGTTACAAGGATTGCCTTGGAGGCATCAGGGCCCATAGGCAAGTCAACCATGGGGGCTGCAACACCCCTAGGGGAGGCAAGCATGGGACCTACAATTTGAAAATTCTTGGGTGGGAAGTTGCAAAGCGGGTTACTACTGTCATTATATTTCAACATTGTTAATTTTGATTTCGTAAATATTTTTTTATATAATTAATTGATTAATTTTTAGTTTAATTATTTGTAAGGAAAGTGAATCTTAATAAAGGTGAAGGACAATGAACTGATAAAGTAAGACATCAGGTAAGATGTTAGCGCTTACAGGGAACATACATGTGGTCGTGGATTCATTCTAAGACATAAACGACTAACGAAGGAAACAAACTGTTACTGATTCATAAATAGAAACGACTAACAAAAACTAATTTATGACATTGTGTCCTTAAATTTCTTACAACTAAATTAATTTAGGTTCATATTGATGTTATAATATTGAAATTATATAATATTTAAATAAATTATTAAAATATTATATAATATAATAATAAATTATTAACAATTAGTTAATCTTATTCACAATAACACAATAATTCGGGGCACCTATTGCATACCAAAATGCAATTACTAGTTATTTTTTAATTTTAAAATATTATTGAATTAAAAATTTTCTGAAATGAATTTATTTTTTAATTTTACATTTTATATATTTAATGTATTATGTTTAATATATGCATTATAATTATATTAATAAAATATTTAAATTTAAAATAATTTATTAAATTATTTCTATATTAAAATTTTTTACAATCACTAGTTTCTTTAAAACTTAATCACTATTTTCTTTAAAACTTAAAATGAAAGACATTAAAATAATCAAACCATTATAAAATTCTTATGATATATAGGGGTGACTGTCAAATTCTAGACTTGCTTTAACATTAATAAATAATAAAATATAGGTACAGAATCAAATGGTAAAGGAAATCAATTTTCTCAAAGAATAAAATTCTAGTAAAAGAAGAAGATACGACTCCAAGAATAGACAGGAGCCCTCACTTCATTCAACATTTGTGGAGAAAATTGTATTCCAAATTATGGAAAATGGGAGGAAATAGTTCTTTCTCTTAGATGGATCAACTTTATGAAAGGCAGAAAAAACAAATCACTCTACTTTTCCAGTTTACAAACTCTACATTACAAATTTGTCAAGCTTTTTAAGAGGAATAAGTCACTCTACAAATTTTTTGAATCTTTTTGGATGGATTTGTAGACTAATTATATTAACTTAAAATAACATTATACAAAATATAGTCTTAATGGAAGGGGATTGCACTAAACAACTAGTGACAGATTATCTTTACCACAACTTTCTACTCTACTTTTCATTATGTGCTAAACTAGCTTGATCTTGATTTTACAAGTGAAATCACAGAGAAATCACAAGTCATTTGAAACACAACCTTACCACAACTTTCTTATGACAAGTGAAACACAAATTAATGTAAAAGGCAGAAAAATTGTAAGTCATTTGAAGATGGAAAATGGGAGAAATTGTGTTTCGTTACGCCTCGATCAACAGATTGTCTTTTCTACTCTACTTTCAACGCCATCAAGCTAGTGACACAACTAACTTTCTTCTCACAAATTTAAAAGCCAACTCAACTGGATCATACAAATTATTCCATTCTCTATTTGGTGTTTACATGGGCAAGCTAAGAATGAAGATGGTGATGGGACTTCGGCCTCTGCTACTCTTTCTTTGTCTTTCTATGCATATGATGCATTCTCATTCTACACAGCCTTCTTATCATTCTGATGAACATGCTTCCTTGCTTTCAAAGATGTCATCTCTATCGATCCATTCAATATCTTCCTCCATTGGTCTCCCAATCACTCCTTCTACACTTAGCCTACCATTACCTGTTCTTCTCATCGCCAGCGTGTCTTTTCCTTGAATCTCACTAATATGGGATTAGTTGGAGCCATATATCCCTTCCTTGGAAATCTTTCCTTTTGTTAGCACCTGAAAAAATTTCATGGCTCTAGCCCTTTTCTTCTGGCCTCTGCAATTATTTTTATGTCCTTGGTGTCAAACCCTAAGGCAAAATTCAAAAATCTAGTCGTTGCTGCAAAAAACCCTCAACTCACCTTGGCCCTGTTCTATTCATGCGTTACTTTTTGAATCACTTAAAAACCTTTATAACGCATGTGTTTAAATTTTTACCCGATGGCCTCTATTTTCCTAAGTTCCTAAGCACCCCATGAAATAGCTTCCCCATGGAAGCTATTAAGATGGTTAGTGGCCCTCTATCTTGTTAAAAGATGCATGAAAGACTACACTAATACTATTATATCCTTAATAATATATTTTGTTCTATGAAGAGGTGATAAATTTAGGCAATGATCCTATAGGAAAGTAAAACACATCTTGGAGATGAGGGACAAGTACAAGTTAATCGATAATGGATGTCTATGAATATATTATGTGACTAGATAATACGATGGTGGTGTAAATCTAGGACATTTGTAGAAGCAAAATATTGAAAAAGAAACATTGCAAATAAGTTCAATACCTAATCTCTAGAGTGCAATATAAGGAAAGAACTTTATTTACATTAAATGTGACATGTTAAATAGGTTATTTATAAGAGATTATATACCTAATAATTTTATTAGATTGAATAAGTATTTTTTACTAATTTCTTTGCATATAATTTTACACCTTATGGTCTACCATGACATAAAAAGCAACATAATTACACTGTAAATATAATTTAAAAATAAAGATATGCTAAAGAAGACAAAAATATGGACTAACCAACATAATATTAAATTATCACTTTCATGTAATCCTAATTCTGAATCAATGATTTATTCAATCAGTAATTAGATCTTACACATTCTATTTTTAATTTCAAAATTAGTAAGATATCATATATTGCTCTAGGTTCCATATTATTATTCCTTCATTATAATATACTATTAAATTAATCAACTTAAATTAAATCATAATACAATACCTAATTGAACACTAAAATAAATTTAACACTAAACCTTATAAAATCCTAATAGAAATTGAATCCTAACTCTTATGGAACCCAAATCCTTAATCTGGTTGAATACTAAACTATATTGAGCTTTGATTCCAGCCCTAAATGAGATTTGACCCTAACCATAACACTAAACTAAAAAGAAACCTAACCCTAAACCTAATTCAACCAAATTGAACGTTGATCCTAATACTTAACCCAAACCAGATACATCCCTAACCCTAATAATAAACCAAGCCAAAGCTTAATAGTGAACCAAGCTAAACTCTAATACCGAATATTTTTTAATACAAATAAATTGAACCCTAACACATTAAATTTTGGTTAATATCTTAATCCTCATCCTAAGTCTAACTATATATCTAATCCTAACCCTAATTGTAAACAAAATTAAACCCTAACCATGAATTTAATTTAAACCTCATCCAAATACTTAAACAAAACCCTCTTTTAAATGTAATCATTACAAAATTAATTATGAATTTTCATTATGATAATCTCATCTTAATTTATTGAAAATGAAATTCAACATAAATGAACTTCACAAGTTGACTTTGATAGTACATAAATAAGGGTCTTCGAGCATTCATTTCTACAATTCTGAAAATCTATACAAGCTCACCTTTTCGTAATCTACAACATTCATATACTAGCAAGCTCACCTTTTCATAATCTACAGCATTCATTTCTTTGGAACTTGCATTGTGAAAGTGAAATGATGAGTCACCATTTTTCTTTGATTACTTTATTTTCTAAATTAAAATAATACCTTCATATAAAGGTCACCTTCAAATGAAAACTTTATTTTATTTTTTAATAATACAAATACCTTTGAATGAATGGAATGTTTCATCCAAATATGTTTATTGTAGATTTGAAGAAAATTTCATTTGTTCAAAGAAATTAATTCATTCAAAGGTGCTGAATAAATTTAAGGCCCCCTAAAGATTGAAAATTTGATGTCTTCAGTTTGAGACTCACTATTCTAGGAGAAACCTCACTCACTAATTAATGATAAATTATATTTTTCTAGTTAAAAAAATAATTATTTTATATTTAATTAAATTAAATATAACAGTCCTTTTAAATATAAGTTTCTATTTTTATCTTATCAGTCAACTCTTCCTTGTTTCATAGTTAACTCCATCTAATTTTAGGATCCTCTTAACTTTCATTACTCAACTTCACATTTGAATCATTCCTCACTATTATCCATTAATTAAATTAAACAATTCAAAATTATTTTTTCATTGGGAATGATAATTTTCCATTTAATAATTAAGTTGACTACACATCCTCTTCAAGTAAGTCATGTCTTTGATCTTAATCTCATCTTCCATTTGATTTTTCCTTGAAAAGTTTAGAAATTTATTCATTCTTTTATCATGTTCAACAATCAACTTTAGTCAAATTTACTCTACCGAATCTATTAAATAAATCAAATCAAAATGTGCATGTTTTTGTGCTTTCAAGTCTTCGATTTATTTGGTTACACATATGAATGGACTTTAGACTCAAGACTTATCCTAGAAATATTTGTAGATGGAATTCAATAAGATTTAAAATATTTACTAATTATTATATCGAAACATACTTTTTATGCATTAATATTTTTTTTGAATAATCCAATCAAAATAAACTCAAAACAAAATGAAACAATATGAACATACAATTATCATTACTACAAATGTAAATCTCTAAAAATTATAATTTTCATATATAATAAAAATAAATATAAATAAATAATATACTTGATAATTAAATTTTAAATTCTTTTCAAATTATATATTAATTACCAAATTAAAAACAACTTGATCACAATCAACCAAAAATAAAATGAAACAACACGAATACACAATTTTCACAATCACAAATATAAATCTTCAAATACTAATTTGGAATGAAATATTAAGAAAATAATCTTATAAAATAGATAAAAAGAATCAGATCATAAATATCAAAAAGCAATTACAATTTTGCTGCACAAAACAGTAGCAATCTATTCAGCATAACATTAAACTAAAATGTTTCACAAACTCTGTTTCTAACTGTGCTGGAAAGAACTAGAAAGCTCCACCTTTTCGTAATCTACAGCATTGTGGAAATGAAATTCAACATAAATTTATTGAAAATCTAACTAGTTTAGGGCTGAATTTTCATGGAGTCAATTTGCTCTGCACAGTGAATTAGGGCTAGAGAAATCCATACAAGGGAAAAAATATTTTCCAATGAAAAAAGACCTAACTAAGAAAAATGTTCATAATATCACCTCTTTTTTTTAGGGCCAAAAATACATGAAACAGGGAAGTTACTGGCCCGAGCTGAAACACTAGCTGTAACCAAACAATTAAGCATTTAAGCTAATATATAACAATCTTCGATGTCCCAAACAGTTAATTGTTTCATTTTCGGTAATTTTAAAATCTTACCATCTACATAGTGACAGTGTTTAAGTTTATGGAAAGAATTTGCTGGTTTTTAACATTTTAAATTATAACATTTACCATCGACATGGCTGGAAAGAATTTGCCAATTCTCACAGCCTACAAATAGGAGATTTTCTTGTGTTTAACTATGTAGAAAAATCTTATTTGGAGGTTCGTATGTATGGAAGATCTGGGTGAGAAATTTCAGTCCCAATAATCTTAAAACAGTAGACATTGTTTCAAACAAGAGATATCGTCCTAACAAAATTGTTTCATTTTTAAAAGACTTCATGTACTCTATTTTACAACTGTGAAAACAAACTGTGTTTTGGATTTCATGCAGCGTATTCCACCTGCGTTTGTATCATAGCACGTGAATAAGGAGGACAGTGATGTGGTGTTGCGAGGTCCAACTGGGAAAGAGTGGAAGGTGAAGTTATCACACACTACAGACAACACATTGGAAATTCGACATGGTTGGAAAGAATTTGCCAATTCTCACAGCCCGCAAATAGGAGATTTTCTTGTGTTTAACTATGTAGAAAAATCTTATTTAGAGGTTCGTATGTATGGAAGATCTGGGTGTGAGAGAAATTTCAGTCCCAATAATCTTAAAACAGCAGACATTGTTTCAAATAAGAGATATCACACACTACAGACAACACACTGGAAACACACAGTGGAAGGTTAAGTTTATGGACGCTCGGGGTGACTCTGCGGTAAAATATAAAAACTAGGCAGATGATTCAAGAAAACCTACAGAAACACAACACTGCTATATTCACATAAAAATAAAATATTTGAGTTTGAAGGGTTTTAACCTTGAT
Source organism: Chamaecyparis obtusa (assembly GCA_027943335.1). Taxonomy (NCBI): domain Eukaryota; kingdom Viridiplantae; phylum Streptophyta; class Pinopsida; order Cupressales; family Cupressaceae; genus Chamaecyparis; species Chamaecyparis obtusa. Next base: position 479,245 of record BSBK01007433.1, on the reverse strand, counting down.
TATCTGAAAGATTGCGCGTGAGGACAGACAAAATACCTAGCGCCTGAGTGATAAAATATAGAACAGCTTCATAGTTCTGTGGTTTGCTTGCCCTCCGTCACATTACCAGCATCGCCAAACTCAGAAGATGATCACTTGAAAATGGTATGAAAATGGCTAGGTTTGATCTGTTTAGTCGAGAATAAATAAATTTGCCACAGACAGGCTAGCTAAAGGCGGCAATGGCTTTCTCGCCACCCACAATATTTTTATTCCCTCCAATTTTAACATTTAAGATGCAATTATTTTTATTCCCTCCAATTTTAACATTTAAGATACAATAATTTTTTTTATGTGTACTAGTACGCACTGAATTAATTAAAGATCAAATCGACGTCAGGTGATAGGGGATGCCGATATACCATGCATAAACAGGCATAAACATAAGGTAACATGGCATTACGGTTTAGTTGAGGATTTAGCCACTGCCTTACTTTGGGACCAGAAAGAGAGTAAAAAATGCGATGCACGAGAAAAGGTCGGCGGGTGACCCACTTCAAAGTTCAAACAAACAGCGGATCTATTCACACTGGCGTCGTCTGACTTTTCTGAATTGGAGATCAAACCTTAATTTAGGCACTTTGGCTGTAATATGTAATTAAAATATCAGAATACCGTATTATTGTGAAATGGGAGAATAAAAAAAAAAAAAAAAAAAAAAAAAAAAGAGTAGGGATGAGGGTTTTTTTAAAGAGCAAATTGATGTTATAGCATTTCTGTTTATAATATCTAAGTTTTGTTATATATTTATATTCTATATTATACAAAAATTAGTCTTTATATAAACAAGTGCCACGTAGTGGCTAAGTACTTGCTTTTAATTATAGTAGAAACTAAAGCAGAATAATAGTATATTAATTTTTTAATTACTATGTTTTATATAGTAATAGTAGAAGTAATAAAATTTTATAAATTTTTAAGTTATACTAGAAATAATAGTATATTAATTTTTTAATTATTATGTTTTATATAGTTACAGTAGAAGTAATAACTTTTTATAAAAGAATTTTTATTAAAACTATTATAAATAAATACATTTAAATTGATGTTATAAACTAAATTTTAATAAGTTTTCCAAAATAAAATTATTATAATAATATTAAATATTAATTTAATATAGTTTAATTTAAATATTAATATTTTGTAAAGAAAAAATAAAAATTATAAGCAAATAAAATCACATAATTTTTTGACACAGATAGTTGTTAATGTAAATTAGTATATAATAAAAATAAAAATTAAAAAACTTTAAAAATATGAATAAAAATAAATATATATTATAATATCATAGGTTGTTATTTAAATTATAATATATTGTAAAAATTAATAGTATAAACATGACTACCAGAATGTAACAAAATTTATCGATGATAATAAATATATATTATCCGACAATAAATAAATAACGTGGTAAATTTTAATTGGTTCACTCCTGTAATAAGACTTCAAAGGCATTCATCCAATGAGATGATCAAAAATTAATTTCTAGATATTATAAAGTTAAATAATTTGCATCTACATTTTACAAATGAAAAAACTTATAATGAAATATAAAATAGAATTTATTTTCATTGGTGTAGAAGAGGTCATTTGATCACTAATTAACGAAGAAATCCAAAAACGGATGCAATAGTACTTGCTTAGCCTATCGACAAGTACTAACAAGTAGATTTTGTTATTTTTAATCTTATTCTAGTTTAATGCTTAGAATATCAAATACATATTAAACTTTCATTTATCAACTTTTAAAAGAATTCTTCAATTTTCTATTGTAAATATAAAGAGACGATTTAGATTATATTCAGTATTTGATACATAAATGATCTAGTAAATCAGTTGCTTCTCTGCTAATCTATTTGTGGATTCTTGAGCACTATATATTAAGGTTCTACCATGCCTTTTATAAAAAGAAATGAAAGCTCAATCATGAGAATCATGTAATTTCCACAGTCTATCATATTAGATTATTACATTTTTGGATTAAACTATTTGCAATTTTTCATCATCAACATTCGAATTTAAACGAGAAACACAATAATCTTAGCTTTATCATGAATTGGGAAAGATAAATAAGAATTGACTATTTGTAATATAAATGGTGTTTCAAATCAATTGCTTGCAAACTAATTTCTTAACCTTTTGTCATGTACTATGTAAAACTAATTCCACTATTAAAATTAAAATTAACTAAATTAAAAATAATTATTTTATTTATTATGTAGATGCATAAATTCTTATTTTAATTTTTAAAGTATTTTATTTTATTACATTATGTAACATTTTAATTTGTTATTGCATCAACACTATTAATAGAAATATAGTATAGATGTATTTACAAAAGAAGATGGTTTGATACTAGATTGTACATTGAATATCATACACAGTTGTAAGAATTTTCCTAATACAACAACCAAAGATCTGGAGCTCAATGAATAGCTTAAAAAATAGAGAAAAGATGGACAAGAATAGACTATATTCTCATCAATTTAATCAAGCCTAAAGATAAATACAATGATAAGAAGAAAATGGCGTATCACCCTTACAAGGTGGAAGTACAAGTCAACCAAAGATGGATCATCCTCTACTATGTAATCAAGTGTGAGCAATAATGTGACGATGATAAGTGATAAGTGCACTAAAGGTGGATACAACACATCAGGTGGCAATATGATTATAGCTATTCTTTCCTATATAGGGAAGGAAATAGGAGTACATGATAAGAAGAAAATGGTGTATCACCCTTACAAGGTGGAAGTACAAGTCAACCAAAGATGGATCATCCTCTACTATGTAATCAAGTGTGAGCAATAATGTGACGATGATAAGTGATAAGTGCACTAAAGGTGGATACAACACATCAGGTGGCAATATGATTATAGCTATGTGTTATCTCTATTTGAGCATTAATGGTTGTCATTAGTATCAAAGACATTGGTTGGTTACTTATGTTAATCTAGTCGGTAAAAGAAAGCATCACAAGCTAGTTGGTTAAGTCTTTACACTAAGTACATAACAGTTTTACCGAGCATCAGACACTGATACCGAGCGGCAGTAAACACCAAGCACCAGTGTAATTATTAAGCAATATTTACAATGTTTACTGAGGATCACAGGAAATGACATAGGAATCAAAAATGGAACATTTATCTATGCAAAAAGTTACAATAGAATCAGGAAACATTTTACCAAGATCAAGGATAATTTATTGTTGAGATATTCATTAAATGTGATGAAGTCTTATTTTACTATTTTGATCTAGGTTATTTTTGTACACCGTAGATCTTACGGTTGTCTCTAAGATATTAAAACCTAATTGTGTAAGTGGCATCAAGCAGTATTCTATATAATTGTATTTTTGCATCATTTTGATGTAATTGATGTATGAATGAAGAAGCACTTGAAGCACTAGCTAAACTTCAAGATTATCAGTTTATAGATAGAGCAGAACAGTATTTAGAGGTAATCAGATTGAGCAGAATCAGAGCAGGATAACCGAGCAGTTCAAAGAAGAGATTTTCACATTTCAAAGTGATATCTATTCAGTATTTTATTGATCTATATCAAACAAGTTGAGTTGTCATTAGTAGATAGTTACCTATTATTTTCTAATCATTGTAACAGAGTTTTGGTAAAATCTCTTAATAGAGTAGACCTATCAGTCTTTTTGTAAATCTCTTGACCGAGTGCACACTCAAGTAGTGTTGCTAAAATCCTATCACTAGGTAGATCTAGCTGATCTAATATGTTACTCCTAACGTGGTAAGATCACCTAAAATGATCAACACTTGTAGCCCTAAAAGGCAAACCTTTTCTATCTGTAGTAGTAAAGAATTTGTGGGTGTCATCCCCACCGTAGTTTTTACCTTCTAACAAGGGTTTTTGCATTACCAAAATACTTGTGTAATGGTATCATTATATTGTTGATTTCATGTTATTTACTTTTACAAGCTGAATGATACATGTAATGGATACAAGTTTCATTTGAAGGTTATTGCTATTTTCTATTTAAAGTCTTAAAGGTTTATGAGTTGAAAGTTCTTGTGGGAACTTATTCACCCCTCCCCTCTCAATACCCTATCTGTCCAATCCAATAATTGGTATCAGAGTGCAGTTCTCTTATTGGACAGTTTAACCATTGAAGGGTACAGATCTAGTCTTGGAGAGGTATAAGTTAGATAAAACAATAGAGAATCAAAAGATTCAAATGTAGATGTTTGTTGAACAGTATAAGCAAGCTAAGGATGGACTGAAGAAACTACTAGTTGAAGGGAAGAACTTAGCTATTCTACAGAATGAGGTTGGTTACCAGGAAAAGAGATTGATGATATATTTGATCGCATTGGATCTATTTTAGGAAGTATTTTTGATGGATCTTAAGGTATAATCTCTGATTTATCTGAAAAGAACATTCACTTAACTGGACAAGTGAATGCACTGTAAGTCAGTCGGGAATCACATATGGTGAGAATGGTAGAAGTAATGAACAATGCTAGACACGTTGAGTAAGAAATAAATGTAACTATTGAAGACCAAAGTTCCATAACTAAATAACTTCAAGCAAAAGAGAGTGAGATACATAGACTCACTGAGCACCATTTCAAAATTTTGAATTAGATGATGACTGTGAATCAAGAAGTCAACCGAGTAAATGGAGAATTGTCAAGAAGACTTGAAGATGTAGCAATACTCAGAGAAGAGAATGAGAGGTTGAGAAATGAAGTTAAAACTCAACAGTAGCACAATGAAATGATGAAATTGACTGAAGACAGTTCTAAAAGGATTGATGAATTTTTTATTAATCAAAGAAGATTTAGAAGAAAAGATGGATTAGGCTATACCAGCAAAGGACAATCATCACAACAATCTGAAAAGTCAACAATAATCAAAATCAAAGACCTGAAGAGTTGACATGCTATGACTGTGGCAAACCAAGACATACTTCTAATGTGTGAAGAAGCAAAGCATAAGGTAAACCTCTCGTCACTCCTAATTTCAATGGTTATTGCTATTATTATGGAAAGTATGGTCACCAAGCTTATGAGTATAGAGCCAAACTCAATAAGAATGCTAACAAGCCTACCATGGAGAAATTATGCTATACTTATAATGAACATGGACACATTGTACGAGATTGTAAGGCAAAAATGAAGCAAGTATGGACTCCAAAGCATAAGACTCAACACAAGCCTTATTACCCAAAGAGACAAGGTAATTCTTATGTTTGGGATTACAACACATGGGCTAACTATATTGCATGTGGTAGATATGGGCACATTGTAGCAAACTATAATAGGAAAAGATGGGTTGGACAATCATGAAGCTCGACAAGCACTGGAATGGCATGCTTGTATTGCCATAAAGTTGGTCATCTAAGCAAGTGTTATCTCTATTGATCATTAAAGGTTGTAATTGTAAGGAAACTCAGGTGCGAAAATAGCTTCCTACGCTAATCTCTATAGGAAAGTATTGTGCAAATTCTTTTAAACCCTTACAATTTTAGATTCGTTAACTACTTTAACAAAGATATTGTAACCATATACCATGCATACAGAAAAATAGAGAATGACCCAATGATATACCCTGGGGAAACCTTTCGGTAAAAACCCTAGCACTCCAAAACCTGCACAATGTATTGATCAAAACTATTACAGCTTACAATACACTTGCAATGCAAATTATTTCAGAAGATTTACGAAACCCTTGAAGACAAATCATGGCAGCATAAAATGTTCCAACAATACACTCGCATCACTTCTCTTCGCAACCCTAAAAAACACTTATATCATGTGCTTCACATTTTAGGGCTACTCCCAAAGATAACCGTATTAGGGTTTTACCATTCTTTGAAAAAATAGGAACCCCAAACCCCACGATTGGGGAAGAGTGTACAGTACTCAAATTTATTAGTTGCCACATGTCTTCACCTGTCATTGAATCTTCCTAACATAGCTCTTACATGTCATAGGAATCCATCATAACCATTTTAGCCATGATCTCCTTACACACAATTCAAGATACCGACACATCAACATTATTTGCAAGAAATACATTTTACAAAACAAATAATAAGAATAGGAATTATCCAATGTTGAGACACCTTATTCCTAACATTCTCCCACTTTTTGAACACCTTGTAAGAACAACAAGAACATAATAGGAACTAACCGCTATAGGCCAAAAGGCCCATAGACTTCGAACACCATCTGAACTTCTCAGTGCCCACTAGTTTTGTTAATGCATCTGCAACATTCTTCACAGTATCTACCTTCTCCAAATTTACCTTTCCATCTTCCACCATATCTCTCACAAAGTGAAACTGCACATCAATGTGCTTCGTTCTAGCATGGAAAGTTGGATTCTTCGCAAGGCAAATAGTGCTCTGACTGTCACACTAGATAGTAATCTGTTCTACATCAACAACAACATCAGAACATAATCTTCTAAACCAAATGGCTTCCTTACAAGCATGAGTAGCAGCCATGTACTCAGCTTCTGTACTGGACAAAGCAACCACAGGTTGTCGCTTACTCATCCAACTGATGGCACCACCAAACATAGTGAACACATAAGCACTGGTGGATCTCCTGCTGTCAATATCACTTGCCCAATCTGAATCCACAAACCCATGAATACAAACTAAATGCGGAGATCTAGAAGAGTTACCATGATTACATATGGACTAATATGATGTACCCCTCAAATATTTGAATACTTGCTTAACTGCATCCCAATGTACCTGTCTAGGATTAGCCATAAACCGACTCAGGACTCCCACTGCTTGGGCAATGTCTGGTCTAGTACAGACCATACATACATAAGACTGCCAACTGCACTAACATAAGGTACTCTACTCATGTCCTCTACCTCACTAGGAGATTTTGGACAATCATCTACAGATAACTTTGTCCCCACAGAAATAGGAACACATAGTGGTCTACAATTTGCCATGCTGAACCTGTCCAACACAGACTTCACATACCTACTCTGACTTAACCAAAGTTTTCTGTTAGACCTATCTCTACTATTTTCCATACCCGAGATGTACCTTGCTACCCCAAGATCTTTCATCTCAAACTGTGCTGACAATTGAGATTTAAAATTAGAAATCATACCCTTACCCTTCCCAAATAGCAACATATCATCAACATATAATGCAACAATACGAAGGTGATCATTTTCAACTCTGAAATAAACACAATGATCTAATTTCGATCTTACAAATGCAATTGACAACACAAAGGCATCAAACTTAAGGTACCACATCCTAGGAGATTGCTTCAAACCATATAGAGATTTCTTTAATCTGCAAACTAAGGACTCTTTACCTTTAACAATGTAGTGCTCAGGCTGTGACATATAAATCTCTTCCTCCAAATCACCATGAAGGAAAGCTGTCTTCACATCCATCTGTTCTATCTCTAAATCATATGATGTAGCAAGAGATAACAGAAATCTAATGGATGTCAACTTTGCAACAAGAGAGAATATTTCACCATAATCTATTCCCTCTACCTGTGAATACCCCTTTGCAACCAATCTAGCTTTGTACCTTTCAACACTGCCATCTACACAAAATTTCTTCTTGAACACCCATTTACAGCCAATGGATTTTCTCTCTTTAGGCAAAGGTACCTCCAATGAAGCCATCTCATCATCCATAGCCTCAATCTAGGAACCTACATCTTTTATGCCCAAAGCCTCTTTCACATATCTAGGCTCATCAGTGTTAGTAATCAAAGCAAAAGCACAACTGGAATCTAACATAGAATAACCAAACCTTTCTGGTTACTTTCTTTCTCTCGTGGATCTCCTCAAGGGCTGAGGTTGAGGTTGTTCTTCCTCTTGTTTCGAACTATCAGAGCTACTAGAGCTCTCCTCATCATTAGACCCAACATGGTCTCTCTGTTCAGTCTTCTCAGGGGTAGGAGGCAACTGAACAACATCTTTTTCTTTTTCTTTCTCAACTGGTTGTAGCACAATAGGAGAAGATGTTAGCTCTTTGAAAATAAAATTTTTTACTATACGACACCTTACTAGTCACAGGATCCCAAACCTTGTATCCTTTCACACCAACACTGTATCCGATGAAAATACATTTAACAACTTTGTTTTCCAGCTTAGATATTTTCTCCTTTGGAACATGTGCATAAGCTTCACAACCAAAAACATGAAGATGTCTAATTGAAGGCTTCTTACTAGACCACACCTCCATGGGTGTCTTACCAACAAGGGCTGATGTAGGAGATCTGTTAACCAGATAGCAAGTAGTGGCCATAGCTTCAGCCCAAAAATTTTGTTCTAAACGAGCTCCACTAAGCATACTCCTAGCCTTCTCCATTAGTGTCCTGTTCATTCTCTTTGCAACTCCATTTTGCTATGGAGTATAAGGAGTTGTCTTATGTCTCTCGATACCTTCTTCTTTACAGAACTGTTCAAACTCTACTGAGCAAAACTCACCACCATTGTCAGTTCTCACACACTTAATCTTCTTACTAGTCTGATTCTCTACAAGAGCTTTAAATTCCTTGAACCGACTAAAGACTTGTGTCTTACTTTTAAGGAAATAAATCCAAGTCCTTCTACTGTAATCATCTATGAAAGATACAAAAAATACAGACTTGGAGATTGAAGGAACTTTTACAGGACCAAATACACCAGAATGAATAAGATCCAAGACATCACAAGATTTGTGAGAACTATAGTAAAATTGAACATGATTTTGTCTACCATAGACATAGTGTTCACAGAAGTCAAACTCGAGATTGCAATCATTTAACCCCTCAAGGAGATTTTTATTTTTTAGGGTTCTGAGACCCTTTTCACCAATGTGGCCAAATCTCATATGCCACAACATTGTCTTTTCTGCAGGAAGCTTACCTTCCAAAGTGTTTGCACTACCATCGGAACCAATAACCACAGAATTCTCCACTGATCATTCAGATGGTGAGGATGAAGAACTATTACATAGAGGAATACATGCAACTAGCTGAAATAAAGTACCTCTCCTAGTACCCCTTGCAGGCACTATCAATCCTCTCATCATCTTGCATCCTTCTTTAGAAAAAACAACTTGCACACCTACATCATTCAACATACTTACAGATAATAGGTTTTGTGCCAAACCTGGAATGTGCATAACTCCATTGATTCCCTTTACTCGTCCATCAGGAAATTTGATAGTGACCCTTCCGTGTCCAACTATCTTTAGGTGAGAATCATCACCCAAATACACCTTTCCAACATCGAACTCTTCATATTTTGAGAACCAATTTCGATGAGAGGTCATGTAAAAAGATGCACCCAAGTCAACCAACCACACATCATTAGATGCATGGGCTGCCAAAGCTATGATGAATGCATCGCCATCTTCTTGAGATCTTTCTAAAGCTGAATCTGAACCTTTCTTCTTCTTCTTCGGCTCTTTACAGTCTTTACGGAAGTGCCCAGATTTATCACAGTTCCAACATTTTGCCTTGGACTTATTGGAAGTCTTTGACTTCCCACCGGATTTGGATCTACCCTTATTGTTAGGATTATTGTCATTTTTCTTCCCTCTTTCAGTGGATCTCCCACGAATAGCAAGGGCTTCTTTTTTTGAAACAGAAGCCTTTCTCCGCATCTCCTCTGATAGCAGCAAAGACACCACATCATCCATTTTGAAGGTGACTAATGTGCTTCTTAGAGCCATCACTAGATGGTCCCATGAATCCAGTAAAGAACACAAAAGTGTGTAGCAACAATCCTCCTCCTCTAACTTGACACTAGCTGACGTCAACTGTGCAGCTAGCAGATTAAATGCATTTAAATGATCCATTAAGGATCCACCTTCCTCCATCCGCAAAGAGTACAAATTCTTCCTCAGGAACAACTTGTTCACTAGAGATTTGGCCTGATACACAGCCGCAAGTCTTTCCCACAAACTATTTGCGATTTTCTCATCTAGAACATTTAGAAGAACTGCATTGGTTAAATAGAGTCTTATGAGACCCTTAGCTTTACGATCTTTGATATCCCAATCTGCTTGAGCTATAGTTGCTGGTCTTGTAGCACTTGAAGTCACTTCCCAAAGGTCACGATCTTCCAACATGTCTTCCATCTTGAGTTTCCACAACTCGAAATTAGTGCCATTAAATTTCTCCACCTCCATTCTTCCATATGATGAACTCGCCATCTCAATCTGCAAATAAGATTCAGAATGCTCTTCACAAAACTCCCACTCAAACTTGAGATCAGCTCAAAAAACCCTACCCAACAACTAAGATCAAAAGTTGATCAAGCTCTGATACCACTTGTAAGGAAACTCAGGTGCGGAAACAACTTCCTACGCTAATCTCTATAGGAAAGTATTGTGCAAATTCTTTTAAACCCTTACAATTTCAGATTCATTAACTACTTTAACAAAGATATTGCAACCATATACCATGCATATAGAAAAATAGAGAATGACCCAATGATATACCCTGGGGAAACCTTTCGGTAAAAACCCCAGCACTCCAAAACCTGCACAATGTATTGATCAAAACTATTACAGCTTACAATACACTTGCAATGCAAGTTCTTTCAGAAGATTTCGAAAACCCTTGAAGATAAATCACGGCAGCATAAAACATTCCAAAAATACACTCGCATCACTTCTCTTCACAACCCTAAAAAACACTTATATCATGCGCTTCACATTTTAGGGCTACTCCCAAAGATAATCGTATTAGGGTTTTACCATTCTCTGAAAAAATAGGAACCCCAAAACCCCGAACCCCACAATTGGGGAAGAGTGTACAGTACTCAAATTTATCAGTTGCCACATGTCTTCACCTATCATTGAATCTTCCTAACATAGCTCTTATGTGTCATAGGAATCCATCATAATCATTTTAGCCATGATCTCCTTACACACAATTCAAGATGCCGACACATCAACATTATTTGCAAGAAATACATTTTACAAAACAAATAATAAGAATAGGAATTATCCAAGGTTGAGACACCTTATTCCTAATAGTAATTAGTATCAAAGGTTATCAAAGACATTGGTCGGTCACTTATGTTAACTCAGTCGATACAAGATAGCTTCACAAGCCAGTTGGTTAACTATTTACACCAAGCACAAAATAGTTTTACCAAGCATTAGACATTGATACCGAGTGGTAGTAAACACCAAGAATTAGTGTAATTACCACTTAGTATTTACAGTGTTTACTGAGGATCACAAGAAATGGCACATCTATTTATGCAAACAGTTACAATAGAATCAGAAAATGTTTTACCAAGATCGAGGACAATTTTATTATTGAGATATTCATTAAATGCAATGAAGATCTTATGTAATAGTTTGATCTAGGTTATTTTTGTACACTGTAGATCTTAGGGTTTTGTCTAAGATATTGTAACCTAATTACTTAAGCGACATAAATCAGTATGCTATCTAATTTTATATTTACATCATTTTTGATGTTAACTAATGTATGAATAAAGAAACACTTGAAGCTTTAGCCAACCTTCAAGATTATCAGTTGTCAGATAGAGAAGAACAGTAATCAAGGGAAATCAGATTAAGCAGAATCAGAGCAGGCTAACCATGTAGTTCAGAGCAGAGATTTTCACACTACAAGGTGATATCTAATTAGAACTTTATTGATCTGTATCAGACAAGTTGAGTTGTCATTACCAGATAGTTACCTATTACTTTCTAATCATTGTAATAGAGTTTTGGTAAAATCTCCTAATAGAGTAGATTTGACAGTCTTTTGTAAATCTCTTAATCGATTACACACTCAAGTAGTGTTGCTAAAATCCTATCACTAGGTAGATCTAGCTAATCTAATATGTTACTCCTAATAGGGTAAGATCACTAGAAGTGATCAACACTTGTAGCCCTAACAGGAAAACCTTTTCAATCTGCAGTAGTGAAGAATTTGTGGGTGTCATCCCCAATGCAGTTTTTACCTTCTACCAAGGGTTTATGTGTTACCAAAATACTTGTGTTATGAGATTATTATATTGTTGATTTCATGTTGTTTACTTTTTTAAGTTGAATGGATGAATGATACATGCATTAGATACAAGTTATTTTGCAAGGTAACTACTATTTTCTATTATAGATCTGAAAGGTTTATGAGTTAAAGTTTTTGTGGGCACTGATTCACCCCTGCCCTCTCAGTACCCTACCTCTCCTAACCCAATAATTAGTATCAGAGCTCAGTTCTCTTATTGAACAGTTTAACCACTGAAGGGTAAACATCTAGTCATGGAGAGATATAAGTTAGATAAAACCATTGAGAATTAGAATATTCAAATGCAGATGGTTGTTGAATGATATAAGAAAGCTAAGGATGAACTGAAGAAACTATTGGTTGAATGAAAGAACCTAGATATTTTGTAAAATGAGATTGGCTACCATAAAGAAGAAATTGATGATATTTCTGATCATAGTGGATCTAGTTCATGGAGCATTTTTTATGGATCTGAAAGCATGATCTCTGATTTATCTGAAAAGAATTTTTATTTAACTGAATAAGTGAAAGCACTGCAAATCAGTTAGGAATCATAGATGGTGAGAATGGTAGAAATAATGAACAATGGTAGACAGGTTGAGTAAGAAAGAAATCTAGCTATTGAAGACCGAAGATAGATAACTAAACAACTTCAAGGAAAAGAAAGTGAGATACAAAGACTCACCGATTGCCATTTTCAAATATCTAATTAGATGATGGTTGTGAGTTAAGAAGTCAACTAAGTAAATGGAGACTTGTCAAGAAGACTTGAAGATGTTGCAATACTCAGAGAAGAAAATCAAAAACTAAGAAATGAAGTGAAAACTTAATAGCACCATAATGAAATGATGAAATTGGCTGAAGATGACTCTAAGAAGATTGATGATTTTTTGGTTAATCAAAGAATATTTGGAAGCAAAGATGGATTAGGCTATATCGGCGAAGGAGAGTCATCACAACAAGTTGAACGAGTCAACAATAATTAGAGTCAAAGACCTAAGGTATTGACATGTTATCACTGTGGAAAACTGGGACACGCTTCTAATGTTTGTAGAAGAAAAGCACAAGGTAAACCTCCTGTCACTCCTAAGTTTAATGGGTATTGTTATTACTATGGAAAATTTAGTCATCAAGCTTATGAGTGTAGAGCTAAATTGAATGATAATGCTAACAATTCTACTATGGATAAAATATGCTATACTTGTAATAAACATGGACACACTATACAAGAGTGTAAGGCTAAGATGAAGCAAGTATGGACTCCTAAGAAGAAGACACGGTGCAAGCCTTATCAACCAAAGGGACAAGGTAGTTCTCTTATGTTTTGGATTAAAACACATGGACTAACTGTATTGCATGTGGTAGATATGGGAACATTGCAACAAACTATAATAGGAAAAGATGGGTTGGACAATCAAGAAGTTGGACAAGCACTAGAATGGCATGTTTGCATTGTCATAAAGTCAGTCATTTAAGCAAAGACTACATAGACCAAGTACCAGATGAAGGCCATCTACTTGAGAGTGGAAACACTATAGAAGATATCATGACAATTAGGAACACAATGAGGAGAAAGGCATCTAATGATAATGCTAAGTCAAGTAGTGATGTCGGTGAAACCTCATCCACTAGATTGGGTGATATTGGTACCTCCACCTAAGGTGATATAAGTGTGTATGGGACTGACATTTCAAAATTATCATATTTCACATACAACTCCTTATATATGATGAGAACATACCAAATTTGCATGAATAAAGATGAATTTTGGTTTATATGTTTTGAGCTAACAAAGTTGAATAGTCGGTAAAAGTCAGGTTGAGCATTGGTTACCCATCGCTAATTACTATTCAAGGTTACCCAAATGATACTATCGACCGAGCAAAGAAGTTGTGTGTCAATTGAGTGAATGAATGTTTGTAGTTGTCACCAAGCTGATAGTTGCCTTGAACCAGAAAGTAGGTCAGGAATTTATTGCATAAAGTTTTGAGTGGGAATGAAAAAATTCTATAAATACATAGAAGTGAGAGTTCATTTTTTCATGTTGTGATTTCAGAGAGCTAAAATTTCACAAGTGTGTTCGAGAAAAGAATCTCTCAAGCTAATTCAAAGCAGTTGCAAATCAAACTGAGCACATTCTTTGATAGATTCTGAGTAAGTTGAAACCCTACCAAGCATATTCTTCATACTTACCAAAAACCTAGTTTGTTTAAATGGAATCTACTATGAGTTCTTCTAAGGTTGTGGAAGAGGAAGTTAATTTAATTGTGTCAGCAAGCTACAAGGAACCTCATTATAAATTACAATAAGAAGTTACAAGTAAAACAAATTTAGTGGGCGCTTTTTCAAGCATCCCACCTAGGATTTTTTTAACTGAAGACATATGATCATACAGTCACTGTAAAATTGGAGATTTCAATATGTATGTTGCATTTCAGGCACTTTGTGATGGATAAATGAAGCTAAAACTAGAGCACACAATTGTTGAAACACTTGGACTCACGCATGCCCTAAATTTTTTGAAGACTTTTAAGAACAAGGGGATTAGGGTTGTGCTAAGCCGATACCATGAAGGCATATTTTGGTTAGAGAAACTAATTCAAGTAAGTAAGAGGATAATTAGCAAGGTTACTAGTTACTTGACTACTTACAAGGTCAAATAATTTCATAGCATAGCACGAACTGAACTAGAGAAAAATGTTGGCACAACATGCGATAGTAGTGTTGGAGATTTTCCACCAGGCCAGTACCTACTGTATGTTTGTCATTGATGACAACTTATGGAATGTAGTATGCATGGAAGGCTTATGTAGTAAGCCTTTTATATATGTTGCATGGACATGATATCAACATGATATCATGGGTGCAGAGGTTGATTATGAGGGCAGATAGCTATATAGTAGCTTGTGTCAATAGTGTTCCTGACAAAGTTATAGGCCGTGTTCTATGTATGGTTGTCCGTACAGTTGTCCTATGGGCATGCACCCTTGGATATATGTTGCAGACATGTTAGTGATGTTAAGTTCATGGACACATGGTCTGATGATGAACTCAAGTGAAGTTATGAAGTTGCTATTTGCCAGTAACAGTTTCCTATGTTTGTTCAACAGAGCTGACATAGATTTTATTGGTTCTGGAGTTGCACCTATCTTGAGGGTATGCACCCTTGGAGTTAAGCTTAGAGATGAGTTGTTGATGTTTTTTTAAGAGCACATGAGTTAATTCAGCTTGTAGAGAAAGTTCTAGTTGTTTTGGTAGAGCCGACAGTGTGTAGCGTGTGTCTACAATTATCTTATTTAGACAGGCTCCATATTATGTTGCGTGCATAATAGAGCCAATGAATGTTTGTTGGATTTTATTACGATTTCTCTATTATGATTTCAATGTGGTTCTAATAGGCCAACTTGATTATATCATTTAGAGGAAATACATTTATAGACAGTATTTTATGATTGCTAGAGTGTGGTTCATGGTTGATTAAGCAAAGAAAAGTAAAGTGTGTGAGGTGTTGAACCATCAGAAGAAGGTCAATGTGACCAAGTTGAGTATTTGTGCTATACATTGGAACTGATCTAGATATTGTGTGTATCTAGTATGCCTCCTCGATACTGTTCATTCGATCTAGATTCAACTCCTCCTGAATGCTTGGCCTTAACCCATTAAGGTATCAGGCAACTTTCTCCTTATCAGCTTTTGCATGGCCTGTTCTAATGAGGAGTCGATAGAACTCTTCTATATACTCCTGAACAGATCTTCCTGCTTGCTTCAAACTTTGTATTTTCTTTAGTAGGTCAAGCTCATAATCAATAGCAATGAACTGTTGCTTCAATTTATCCACCATCCGATCCCATCTTGTAATTTTATCCTTTCCTCTTATGTTTCGCTCCAATTGAATCTCTTGCCACCAGATCTTCGCATGACCTTTCAGTCTAGCCTTCGCAAATTTGACCCTACCAAGATACTCAACATCTTCATACTCAAAATATTCCTCACATTCATTGACCCAGTTGATCAATTATTCTGGGTAAAGATTCCCTAAAAATGTAGGAACCTCGAACTTAGGTCTTTTCCCGATCTTCAAAATGGCCCGAAAAAGTCTTTCTTCCTCCTAGTTCATAATTTTGACTTCTCCTTCTTGTAATTCTTCTTCGGCTTCATCCTCCCTTTCATCTCTGACATTAAGATTCATTCCTCTGTGAATCTCCTCTTGCAATGCTCGCACTTGTCTTTGCAACTCTCTAACCTCTGGTGTCATAGCACCAGCTCTTCCACCGCGCTCTCTTCATGGAGGCATTTTCACATGATGCACGCTGAAACCCTAACCACGGTCCTGGTACAAAATACCTCACAGTTGGCAATCTATTTACACACTCAAGAACTCCTGCTTTGATACCACTTGATGAAGGGTGCTCCCCTTAATACCACAAACACATAACAAAAATAGAGAAACAACAACAATATGCAAGAATAGAAAATTGGCTTCTTATTATCTCCACAAATGTGGAATTAAAAACTTTCAGAATTACAATATGCAAAGCCACATGGGCATTCCCTTACAATATTCTTTAGGACAAAGCCTTGAATAATTAACCAGATCTGCTACCCAGAACTACCCAAGACAACACTACGGGCCTTCTTTATATAGGCAATTTCCACTGCCTGAGAAGGTTCCAAAAATTTAGCCCAAAGGGCCGACCAAACTTAGAATTATTTTATTTTACAATTTATTACATCAAAGTCAGCTTGAAATAAATTTTGAAACTTGAATAGAAATTTTCAAGGAAAGTTATTTTTCGCCATTTCAGGTGACTCAACTTCTGAAGCCCATAAGTCATCGCCAGTTGCTTCGATTGACTATTAGAACCCCAATTCAGAAAGGCCATGAGGTGATGTATAGGCTTGAATCCCACAAGCACCCATCACCCAAATTATTGACATCATCTGGGGCCTCTAAAGCCTTAAAAAATTGAGTTCAAAGTTTCTATACCTTGCTGCCAATACCGAAAATCTTCAATATCTACAAAGCTAGACGTGATCTATCAATGAAACTTTACTGGCAGGCTGATACGAATGAGATTAACCTCCATATGTGAAATCAAAACATTCTAAGATTTATGACTAACTTAATAAAAATAGAAAGTTTCCATAAATAGAAGCTCTACACAAGATAGCCCTTATTGAATACAAAAATAGAAATATTTTTGGGTGATGCAAGATTGCTCATACACCCAGGATGCTCCTGCATCAGACACCTAGGGTAATTTGAGAACTAACCCTATCATGACTCAGGTGTGTAGAGGAAAACCAAGACAGTTAACCTCCTCCCTTGTCAGCCATGATGAATCTTCAATAGGTCATCCTTTCCACTTAACCAGATATTCTTCATATGTCCTGTTCCTTGTGCTTCTGCCAACATGACTTTCTAGTATCTCTTCAATCTTCTTGGTATCTAAACTACTTGCTGGAATACCCCACTGTGCTACTGTGATGTCATCTTCAACACCTCCATCATGATACTCTGTCAAATCTAAAATGTTAAACACTAGTGAAATATTCAGCTCACTAGGCAATTCTACCTCATATGCATTTCCTGAATCATGTTTCTTCAGTATCTTACATGGTCCAAACTTCTTCATTTTCAGCTTGTTATATGTACCAACTAGAAACCGCTCCTTCTACAAATGAACCATGACTTCATCCCCAACCTAAAATTCCTTATGCCTCATTTTTTGATTTTCCTTAGCTTTATACTGTGCATTCATCTTGGAAATATGCTTCCTCACCTCCTCATGGATGTTCTTCAAATGTTCTGCAAAATCCTCAACTTAAGCACTACTTATTTCTCCTTTATCTAATTTTCTCAACTCAGATGCATTTTTGGGACTACTACCATATATAATCTATGGATGATGTGATGAATTAAACTTTGAATCTGTCTTCAACTCTTCACTTTCTGCTAGTTTCATTCTATGTGCTACCCTATTTGGAAAACTAGTTCCTGAAATCATGTCCATTTGATGACTGATCTTTCTTACTGGTGTTAATCCATCAGGTATATTATCAGATACAATATCTTGAAACTCATTCAATAATTCTACAACTTCTATAGGTGCATCTTCTACTTCCTCTTTCCCAGCCTTTAAAATTAAGGTAAAACACTTATGCTCATGCCGCATACCATCTAAGAAATCTCCTCTATCAACAAAATTTATTCTAGCATTACCACATACCTTTTCTTCAGTCTCCCTCAATGGTTTTAGCTTATGTCGCACTCCATCCTTTATCAAAGAATATGTATTCACATGACCATCATGTACAACACATATGTCAAACTGCCATGGTCTACCCAACAACATATGACATGCATCCATAGATATGATATCACATAGTACCTCATCTTGGTACCCGCTGATCTTGAACTTCACTAGGCACTGTTCACTAACCATGACCTTGTGGTCATCTTGCACCTAGGCAACCTGATATCGATGTGGATGTTTCTGCCTCTTGAGCTTGAACTTTGTCACCATCTCTTTTGACACCAAATTATCAGTACTTCCACTATCAATAATCACATCACAACATTTACCTTCACACTTGCACCTGGTGTGAAACAGGCTCCTCCTTTGCTCATGTTCATTCTCACCAGTCAACAGGACTCTTCTACTAATCAACATCTCTCCTCTTTTAGCATCTTTAGAATGTGATGATTTGACATCTTCATCTACATATGTAACTCTGGCATGGTCTTCATTTCTCTTGTCTATTATTCCTTGGCATTGAGGACATTCAAATGCCCTATGACCTTCTTGTCCATAGTGAAAACATGTTCCACGGAAACCTCCTCTTCCAAATCCTTGTCCTCTTCCTCTCCCTCTCTGAACTCTATTATTCTGATCATGAAAATTATTGAAATCATGTCCTCTCTGATTCTAACTATTACTAGACTCATCCTACTTTTTCAGATCTTCATTTCAATCTCCATATGACCGTCCACCAGATTTTCTATCACGACCTCTTCCGCTTTGTCTGCTCTCAAACTTCTTGTTCATTTTTTCCTCTACTTTTAGGGAAAACTAGTATGCCTCCTCAATACTGTTCATTCAAACCAGATTCAACTCCTCCTAAATGCTTGGCCTTAACCCATTAAGGTATTGAGCAACTTTCTCCTTATCAACTTCTGCATGGCCTGTTCTGATGAGAAGTCGATAGAACTCCTCTGTATACTCCTGAACAGATCTTCCTGCTTGCTTCAAACTTTTCTTTTTCTTCAGTAGGTCAAGCTCATAATCAATAGGAATGAACTGTCACTTCAATTTATCCACCATCCGATCCCATCTTGTGATTTTATCCTTTCCTCTTCTATTTCACTCCAATTGAATCTCTTGCCACCAGATCTTCACATGACCTTTCAGCCTAGCCTTCGCAAATTTGACCCTATCAGGATCCTCAACATCTTCATACTCAAAATATTCTTCACATTCATTGACCCAGTCAATCAATTCTTCTGGGTTAAGATTCCCTGAAAATGTAGGAACCTTGATCTTAGGTCTTTTCCCGATCTTCCAAATTGCCCGAAAAAGTCTTTCTTCCTCCTGGTTCATAATTTTGACTTCTCCTTCTTGATATTCTTCTTTGGCTTCATCCTCTCTTTTGTCTCTGACATTAAGATTCATTCCTCTATGAATCTCCTCTTGCAATGCTCGCACTTGTCTCTACAACTCTCTAACCTCTGGTGTCACAGCACCAGCTCTTCCACCACACTCTCTTCGTGGAGGCATTTTCATGCGATGCGCGCTAAAACCCTAACCATGGTCCTGGTGCAAACTGCCTCATAGTCAGTGATCTATTTACACACTCAGGAACTCTTGCTCTGATACCACTTGATGAAGGGCACTCCCCTTAATGCCAAAAACACATAATGGAAACAGAGAAACAACAACAATATGTAAGAACAGAAAATTGGCTTCTTATTATCTCCACAAATGTGGAATTACAAACTTTCAGAATTACAATATGCAAAGCCACATGGGCATTCCCTTACAATATTTTGTAGGACAAAGCCTCAAATTATTACCCAGATCTACTACCCAGAACTACCCAAGACAACACTACGGGCCTTCTTTATATAGGCAATTTCCACTGCCTAAGAAGGTTCTAGAAATTTAGCCCAAAGGGCCGACCAAACTTAGAATTATTTTATGTTACAATTTATTACATCAAAGTCAGCTCAAAATAAATTTTGAAACCAGAATAGAAATTTTGAAGGGAAGTTATTTTCTACCATTTCAGGTGACTCAACTTTCGAAGACCATAAGTCATCGCCAGTTGCTCCGATTGACTATTAGAACCCCAATTTGAAAAGGCCACAAAGCACTCTATAGGCTTGACTCAAGCAAGTGCCCGTCGCCCAAATTCTTGACCTCATTCGTGGCCTCTAAAGTCTTCAAAACTGAGTTCAAAGTTTCTCTACCCTGCTGCCAATACCGAAAATCTTCAGTATCTACAAAGCTAGACTTGATCTGTCAATGAAACTTTACTAGAAGGCTGATACGACTAAGATGAACCTCCATATGTGAAATCAGAATATTTTGAGATTTACAACCAACTTACTAAAAATAGCAAGTTTCCATAAATAGTAGCTCTACACAAGATAGCCCTTATTGAATACAAAAATAGAAATATTTTTGGGTGATGCAAGATTGCTCTTACACCCAGGATGCTCCTGCATCACACCCCCTTCATTAATGTAAATGTTTGCTTCTTAGTCAAGGAGTACTTAACTTTTTTTAACATGATTCTCATGAATGCAATAGGAGCTTTAGATCCTAAGCCATCTTTCTAAAACATGATACCAAATAGGGTATGTTCTAAGGTGTAACAGTATATGAAAAATTCCTTCCTATAGTCATAATTAACCAATGTCAAAGAGTGAGCAACAACTTCCTTAATGTCTACATTTTCATTTTCATTTTCTACATAGGGTTAAATTAGGTCTTAAATTAGGTTGTGTTTATGTTTATATTTTTTTTCTACCTAGGGTTAAATTATGTTTTAACATTTTTTATAGTTTCCTAGTTTGGTACTATAATTTACAAAATAAATTAAAGCTAAAAATAACTAAATTAAATATAAAATATAATTATTTATATGCTAAATTAGAAAATAAACCTAAAACTAAAAATATATTTATCTAACTTTTTAAAAATAAAAATAAACTATAATTTTTAATAGATTTTTTTAAAAAAAATAATAAAAAACAATGGTAAGTAGCTGGAATCAGGAGAAAAATAGCTGATGGGGTCAGTAGTAGAAGTAGAAATGGGCAACCACGTTTCCAAAATCTTGATCCTATTTTTCAAGTTGTGAAAATAACTTGAAAAATGGTTAAAAACTAAAAATGCATATGTTTACAAAATGGGTGTCCATTTTTCAAAAATCAAGTGCCCATTTCGCTCCACATTCTTGAAGCTAAATGGGCACCCAAAGCTAAACTGCACCCGATTTTAAAAAAATGGGTTCCTTTTTCTTCTTCCGAAAAAAATTTCCACTGACTTTCATGGAATAGGCACCCAACTTCTGATATTTACCATATACTTAAATTATAATTGTATACTTAATTAATGATATAAGCTCTATTTTGGGCTGAAGTTCTAAAGTGTTAAGAACTCTTTTAAAACTATCCAAAAATAGGACAGATGTGATATGTCATACTGATAGCCTTCAAAAAGAAGCAATAATTTTTTTACCATGGGACTAATTATTAATTATAATTTATAATATGATTCTACAAATTATTCCCTTTAGGTTTTAAGCTTTTACAGATTTTGAAATTAAGGGACTCATATCGATCTTTGGATATTAAAAAATGGCTACGAGATTGAGAGATGCAATAGGATTTTGCTATTCAAATAGAAATTATGGCTAATATATAGAACACCTACATCCTGTATTTTTAATTTTTGAAGCTTGTGGTTGAGATTGTAGAACTAGAATTAGGGGTTGAACTTGTTGCTTGATGGTTTTCATTCTAAAAATTAAGGCTTTTCATTATTTTGTATTATTTTTAACCAATAACCACATTGGGAAAATTGAAAACTACATCTAAAATGAAAGTGAATAAAGCTATAGATTGTACCCAATAGATTAAAACCAAGGTTTCACTAATGAATACCATGATATTTATGATCATTTTTTCTATGGTAAGTGAATTACATAAATTATATTTGAATTTTTTTTTGAGGCAAAAAATCTAAGTGATAGGGTATAATTTCCTAATTTTAACTCAAAAATAAATACAAATACAAATTAAATTGCATCATGAGATATTAGATTGGGACACATGATGTTACCTAAACTATTCCCATGCCCAGAAATTGTCTTGGTTTGTGCCCAAAATTATGATAAAGATAGAAAAATAATTTTCAATAAAAATACTCAAAATGAAAATTTGTCCATCATCGAGAAAGAATTTGAAAGATTGTTGAACCTAGGAGTAGGGTTTAGAGCACAAAACTCAAAAGTCGACATTGAACTAGAAAATATGGCATAGACATAAAACATAATTGATGTAAATGAGAAATATGGGCTTATTGGAGGTATAATAGTACATGGTAGAAAAGTATTAGCATCATAAGCCTCCTTGTGATTTTTCTTTTTTTATTCCATTCGTTTAGGATACTATTTTTTTTTTAACATTTTCCTAGGGATAGAAAATAATAGGGAGGTGAGTGTTAGCCTTATTGGAATGAGTTAGAATATCCATTGTGTGGCTCAACAATTAAGATAGAATTTTGTTGAGAACATTTTTCAATCCATGCAAAAAAAAATAGTAATGATTAAAACAGGTGCTTGTAAAACATTTAGGCTCACAACCTACTTGTCTTATCTTCTTCTTGAAAAGTATCATGAAATGTTTGAGAACAATAAGATTTAGATTCTGGTGTATAAGTATTAAGACAAGACTCATAAGAGAAAAGTGTGTCCAATATATTAATAGACACCTAAGATAAGGATGCATGATAATAGAAAGAACTACAACCATTTTTTATGCTTTTTTTGGCACCAACATATCATGAAATTATAATCAATTAAATTTATAGATTGCATGTGTCTTGTGGAGATTTAATTGAACTTGGAAGTGAAATAATTTTTTTTACCGAGTTCTTCATTGAAGAATACAATGTGTTAAGGTTTTCTTGATCAACAGTATAACTATACAAACTTCCAATACATGTGATAAATAGGGTATTTACATTAGATTATTTATGAAAAATGGAGAGTGCAAATGGAGTTGTTTATCGTCATTAAAAGAAGAGCATATTTCCTTCCTTACCTTTCTCATGTTGAGGGATAGCATTTAAGAGAAAAGCATTCAATGTGGTACACAGTTTTTTGAAAAAAATTCACTTTGGTGTTACAATTACTAGCAGCATGATCCATGTACCATCATTCAAATAAGGCTTGCGGTGAATAAGAAATATTCAAGATTATTTTAACATAAAATTAAACCTTTGATAGAAAGATTGAAAAATACAGACTCTGAGGATGAGGTCAAAAAACTGATGGAGAAAACTATTGTTGACATAAATATTTCAGTAGAAGAATTTTCATTAGACATAATTGCATTGCACTCATAGGGAAAGACAAAGTAGGATATCCAAAATTAAAATGAAAAGACAAGGTCCAACAATTTCTACCAAAATTTTTTTTCTCCATCTAAAAAATCTATGCCACAAAAAATAATGCAATAATGTGTGGAGAAAGAGTGGACTCAAACCAAAGTTACTTATTTTTAGACTATGAGAAGGAATCGTGGTGAACCAAAGACTAGTGCAGATCTTGATGATATCAATGAGGATTATGAGTTTATAAAATAACATAATAAAGAGCATCCCGCTAAAGCACATGACAAAAAGTGATGAGGATAATGAGGATGAGATTAAGGAGAATCCCACAACTACTCCAAAATTTACTGCTAACTCAATAAAATTGAGTTAGCCCATGAAAAAATGATATACAAAAGGGGAAAACATAAAGGAAAAAATAAGTTATGAAGGTTGTAATGGTCTGGGTCCCACTTGAGAAGGAAATTGGATGCAACTATTCATAGAACTTGTTCCAACAACATATGGTGAGAAACAAGTCATTGGAGTTGAATCATTCTAGAAAGATATTACTCATATCCCTCCATCTCATTTTGTTAGAGATTTAAATCTATATAATGTAGACACTCATATTTATTGACAACCACTACTAAAACATGGTATTAGTTATTATGTTGAATCAAGTGTCACTACTACAAGTGGGGATGGCATGGGTACTAATACTAGTTATCATGAATAAGTGAAACAATAATTTATCTGTCACAAGTGGTCAATAGTAGAAGATGCTATACAAAATCCCTGTGATCAAGCAATTGTAAAGAAGAAAAAGGTTATGACAAAAATGACGAGTACACCTCTAACTGCATGAATTTCCAACTCTAATGATAATGTATTATTTGTAGGTTTATAATAAACCCCTCAAAAGATTCCAATAACTCTGATTGTAAGTGGCTTTGGAATAGGATTAGGAATGGATATTGGCAATCCTTAAAATACATTAGTTTCAACCACAAGCACAATTGGAGGCTCCTACATCAATGCTAGTGTTATTTCACCTTTCAAACATTAAATTGCATCAACAACCCCTAATTTTCATTGCAATTATTTCTTTGATCAATTTGTAGAAAAAAAATTGAATAAACACTTAAATAAGTAGAATATAGAGGGCCAATCTTACTGCAACTTTAGAGGAACAAACTACATCAAATAGGGTACTTCACATATGTAACCCAAACAAAGAAATGATGGAGTACATGGTTTTTATGCCCGCAAATAAAAATAAAAATCTAGCATAGACTCAGATAGATCCCTCTAAATTTCATGTTAGCACCATCCATGTGGAATTTTCCAAAGATAAAAATTTGTGAAAATCTAACGTGTCAAAAAAGACCATTGAAGTGGTCTACACATCACTTTTGAAGGTGGAGCGAGTAAAATATAAGATGGAGAGAGAAATAGAAAAGATACAAGAAAAATTCATAATGAGAAAGAAAAGAGGAAAGAAGAAGATAACAAGTGGAGTGAATTAGAGAAAAGGATAATTTTTTTTGCCTTTGCATCAACAATTATAGAGCATAAAGAGATGGATGCAGAACTAAATGAACTATACAAAAGATTTGTTGAAAGCATTAAAAGTATTGACAATGAAAGAGATACTACAACATAATTATACAAAAGGTTGGATACTAATGATATCACAAACAAAAAATTGTAGAACCAATTGAAGCATGAGAAGAAAAAAAAATAATGGGAAGAAAAAGAAGAGGAAGAAATAAAAACTGGTGAAAAATTGGTAGAAGATCTCCAAAGGGAAATAATACAATTAAAACTTCCCAAGAAAAATTTAATGGAAATATGAAAAATACAATGATTTATATAAAAAAATTAAGGGAAAATAATTTTAGAGGAAAGACAAGTTGTGTCAGTCGTTTGAATTGAATGAAATTTTTAGAGTATATTTTTTGGAAGCTCAAAGAATACACTGATCAGAACAAAAATGTTTATTCAAAAGAGAATATTGCAAAATATATTTTTCAAGTAGTCCACAAAATGAGTGATAGTTATTTGGAATCCAAGGGAATTAACAGCCTCATTGATTCCTCAGTAAAGGCATCATCTATCATTAAAAAATCTTAGAAACTATGGAAAAGACAAGAATGTATGGATAACATTGGAAAAAAGATCGTGAAGTTGTAAGATAAGGAAAACAAATTTATATATCTTGGCTTGTTGAAGAGTGTTGTCACAAAAAATAAATTCATTAGAAAGTATGCTTTCACAAAAAGGATGGAGGAAAAAATGAAGTTTGATTTAGAATTTCTTTCTAAGGAAACAAGTGAAGAAAACTTTCCAGATTTTATTGAACCATTAAAAACCAGTAAGGCAACATAGGATGAAGCAGTGGTGTCAAGTCCCGCTTCCAAATATTTATTGCTGACAAATTTTCAGGTGACTTACTGTATGTTAAAACAAATTTGACTTCCATCAGATTGATAGTGGAGCACCCTATAGAAATTGGCACAATGATTTCATGAATCATAGAATATATTGCATAGTTTGAATTCCAAAATTCTTTCAAGTTCTCTAATTTTCTTTACTCTTAATTTTTAAAGATTTTATATTTTTCTCTATTTAGAATCTGACGTAGATTAAAGTAACTTTATTTTATGAACATGAAAGATGCATTAGTTAGTAATACAATGTAGCATGCACACCTCCCAACATAGAAATTTTAATTCCCAACTTCTTCCAGGCTTTATGCTTTTCTGTACTCTTGATTTCAATCTTTTCTATCTTTCTATATTTGGAATTTTTTAGGGCTTGAATTAGCTCTATTTTATGAATAGGATAATGCATAAGTTACTAATACATCCTATGATGTACACTTTCAGGCTTGTAAATTTGCATTCCTGAAATCTTTCAAGTTTTCTGCTTTTCTCTATTTGTGATTTCTAGGTTTTATCCATTTATCTATATTTAATTTGTCATGTCTTGAATTAAGTTTTAGCTTAGAACTACCTCTATTTTATGAACACAAAAGTGTAGAAGTTTATAATCCATCTTGTTATGGTAATAGACACGTTCAGGCTTGTAAATTTATATTGATTTTCCTATACAAAGAGAAGTGATGATGCAAATAGGTTCTCATGGGCCAATAGATTTAGTACCTTGGTAATTTATTTTGATTTGTCTTGACATGTAAATCAACTAGAAGCAATTGTTTCTCCCTTGTTTCTGCTACCCAAATTTCCTATCCTGCAATTTGGCCAAATCTACTCCAAGGTCTCTATTTTACCCTCGCCAAGCCTCCCTGAAATTTTCATGGGCTCATGTTTTATTTCCTGGCCTCTGCAAATTTCTTTAGTTTCTGGTCTTCAGGTCAAAATTCATAATCTAGCTGTTGGTGCCAAAACCCTTTTAAACCCTAAGCCCCGTTATAATCCTTTATTACCTTTTCTGGGCCACTTAAATCTTTTGTAAAACAAGTGCACATTTTCTCTCAGAATTGGTGATGTGGCAGGTTGTAAGAGAAACCCATGTGTGTATTAACTTTTCCTTAGTCTCATATTCTCCAAGTGATGGCAAAGGGTTTAATGTCATTTGCCGATCTGGTGAATGAGGCCCCATTTGAGTAATCTCCCAATCAACCTCAAGGTCAGACAAATCATTCGGTAATTAAGTGAACACCTCGTTCACGTATTCTCCTGACTTAACTAAGGTTAAGTATTCTATTGAGCGACTTGGTGAATGCCTTTGTTTGTGTGTTCTCATGATTTGACCATAGTTAAGAAGTGTATCTTGCGACTTTGAGAATACCTTCATTCGCGTAATCGCTAAATCCAGGCAGGGTTAGTTCTACAGGCTTTGGTGGGTCCAGTGCCACGTATTCTGATGTGGAGGCTTTTCATTAGCTGAAGGTTTGTGACATGTGAGTCTTTTCAGAGCGGGCCCAGTGGACCTCCCAGTTGAAGATCTAACGGTTGGCACATGATCACATGGAATATTCCAAGGTCATGTGATCATGCGCCCACCATCAGATTTTATTCCTTCAACAAAGCCTTGCACATGGGTCCTCAGTTTGCTAACATGCTCACATTCTATTCATCCATGTGAGGATGACTTGTAATATGTCAGTGGGGTTGTGTTGGAGAGCCTGCAGGATTTGTCAAAGCAATAAAGATTGAACGGCTGGTGCATGATCAGAATGAATATTCTATGGCTATGTGATCATGCGCCCACCATTGATTTTACCTTTTCAGCCCATTTCATCTCTTTTTAAAACATGCACACATTTCCCTCCTAGAATTGGTGATATGGTGACATGTGGCAAGGCGGGCCTGAGTCTAAAGTTTGGCAGCATCTGATTGGCCGGTGAATATGCAACGTGTCATATGTCAGTGGGCCCGTGGGGCCAAAGGTTCCTAAAGTGATTAAAGTGCAGATGGATCATGTGGATTTCATTATACCAAAGGGTGAAGTTGCTTGTAAGTTAATGGTGCAATATAACGATAGCCGTTGGATGCTCTTATTAGGGACATGGGACTGAAGACTTGTCAGAGGTGCCGAATTGGATGGTTTTCATTGGTTGCTGACTTCCACGGTGACTTGTATGCTATGTCAGAGAAGGGTCTCAGTCAATTTCAAAGTACATCATGACTATTCATTTGTCAGGAGGACCTTCATCGATGGCTTTGTTATTTTCAAAAAACTAGCTAGCCATTGGTATTCAAGTTTAAATATTTGTCTCAAGGTTTTCAAATTTTTTCGAGCTTTCTCGACATGCACAATGCTCAGTAGCTTAGGGATTTAATTTCTAAGGACAAAGGTGGTTGCAGGGGACTCTGAGGTGATCTTTTTTGGCATTGCAGAGTCATGTATCATGTATTCATGTTGCGGGTTGATGAATAGGAGCTTGGCACTATAATTTTTTGTAGTCATTTCTCAGGGTGGCGTGATGATTTTGGGAGCCTTCATGGCTTAGTGGAGTTGTAGCGGCATCATAGCTCAAAGAACTTATGTCTACAGGACATTTTTAGTTAATGGAGGATGATGAGAGGGTCTGTGCAGCCACCATGGGTCGAGTCCTATCCCTGAAAAGTACTAGTTCAGAATTCATGGTGGGCTTTTGTATAGAAAGATTAGTTGAATCCAGGTTGTTTTTCCTGCAGGTGATGAAGTACAGGGATGGGCACACAATAAAATATCTGATCAGCTATGACTTTTGTAGAAGATGTATTTATGATCAGAATTAACTGCTAGGGTTTGATTATTATATTGTAAAAATTTGTAACCCAGGTTAATTTTTTTGACTCCTGCCTACGTGCAGTTGAGTGGTGTATATATTGTTTTTGTAGAACCTTAGTGCTCAGAGTTGGACAATTGTAGAAGAATTTCACTTTTCTTAAGGGTCATCTGTGGTATTTTGTCTACCCTTTGGCTTATACAGTTGTAATTCTTTCATTGATAATGCAAATATTATAGAGGTAGTTTGTGAAAATCCTTCATGTCCCTATGCTTCCTTGCTTTCATTATCTCTTATTGGATTAAGGTCTATGAATGCTTTCAGTGATATTTAGGGTTCCTGATCCCTCTTACTTTCAGCTTATATGTGTACTATTGTGTATGATCTGATTTGAAAGAGTTTGTGGGTATTCCTCAACCCCTCTCATTTTGTCTCATTCCTGTGCCCTTTTGCTGAAAAGAATGTTTGCTTGCAAGTCATGAGTTGCATCTTATGTTCAGGCCCTCTTATGAAATGCTTATGCAAGCCTATTCAGTAAGTTGTGGTATATTATACCTAAGTCTTTCACTAGTTTCATTCCTCTATACTGAGATCCAAACCCTAGTTTCGTTGCATCACCTAGTAGGATAGTTTGCTTTCAGTTATTTCCTTTTCATGCATTCTTTCTATCCCTTTTCCCCTCAATATTTATTTTCCTACTAAGAGAAAATTAAGGTGATAATCCAAGGGGAACCAGCCTAGAACTCGGAGGTCTCATCTTGGTTAGCAAAGGTCCCACAACCTTGAGATGATTCCCAAGTTATATTGAGTTATCAAGACTACGAGAGCTTGAACTAAGGGTGAAAACTCAGTGTATAACATTTCTGGCATGCCCGGTGGGACCAAGAGGTCATAATTTTCATAGTTCTTGCTGGTTCTGATTACAGATCGAGCAAGTTTATGACCTTTGAGAGGTCATTGTGTTGCATATCTGGCGACTCTGGAAGGTCTACTAGTTTCAAAGATCAAGTGCTAGTATGTTCCAAATCTTTCATAATGTTCAAATTCTAGCTAAATGCATGAGTATACATGTCAAGTTATTATGGATAGTCAAGTTACTCACCATCCTACCATGAGAGTAATTCTCAATGGGCTAGTACCCAACTTTGTGAAAGCCACCTAAAGCCTCCTTTTACCCCAAGCTTCCATACTATACAAGGCTATCAATATATCCAACATGCCCCAAATGATTTTTCCCTTGTGCAAAGTTATGAGCGAGCCCTCCGACAAGATGGATCATGGGCATAAAGAGCACAACAAAAAATGCAAATCTAACTTCTCCATCATGCTTACCACCCACCCATCCCTTCTCAGTCTAATTGGAAAAAGACTCTAAGCTCAGAATTCATGAAAGAGAAAGAGAAAACAAAGTGTATGCTGCTTGGTTTAATTAAGCAAGTGTCTGAGATCAAAGAGCAGTAGGAGATGGAAGCCCAAAATTACGAAGAGGACTTAGTTCCCTAACAAGTGATGGAGGATCCTTTTGATGAGCCACAAATAAAAAGATTCCAAGAAGAGATCAGACACCAAGCTGACATTGAGACAGTGAGGTTGAGATCACTAATTGCTCAACAAGAGGCTCCTAAACCTAAAATTCCAAGTTGGAGGGCCCATTTGTCTATGCCTTCTTTGTCTACCCCTGAGCCCCCTCAATTTCACATCCCAAGTTTTAAGGAAAAAATTCCTTCCAATAGCCTATACTTGAGATGCAGCCTACCACTTTAAAAGAGCAGCCCATGCAAGAAAATGATTTATCCCAAGAGATCCCTCTAGTCTCTCAAGATGATGAAGTGATGTGGATGCCCCAATGGACCCTACCTCCTGGCTGTCAGATGCCAAGTCTTTCCAAGGATACTAGTCTAGTGTCTGAGCGAGGACCTATCATAAATGAGCTTTCATTTGAAGAGGAGGAGAGAAAATTGAAGGTATCAGTATAGAGTAATGATTATGGTGAAGTGGGACAACAAGGTGTGGAGAGAGATTTTGGTGCCTGACCTGAACTCTTGGTTGATTTATTGAATGAGCTTCCCCTCTATGTTGATGATGAAGAAGAGATTATTTCATTACCTATGGATGAGGGTCAATCAGAACAAAAGGCTCATCATCAACAGGAGGTTGATCCTATGATGGATGCCATGTCCTTGTTGGGTGAGCTACCTTGTTTTATGGAGCAGGTGGATAAAGTTGTGGAAGAGTCTTTCCAAGAGAAGAACATGGACAAAAGCCTTGGAGAATATGAATTTTTGGACATCATAGAGGTTTTTTGTGACAAATTGAATGGTGAGTCTCTATTCCTTGGAGTGGAGGTTCAAAGTTATGTGCCTATAGAAGGAGGCCTAGTTTTGGATTGCTCTCTTTTTGAAAGGTTTCTACATGGGCAGGAGTTGGGGCCAGTTCCTGACCTTTAGGATATTGATAGATTTGAAGAGCCCCTAGCCTGTTTGAAAGAAGAAGATGGCCCCCTGACCATAGATGATGAGTTGACCTAGCTATCCATGATGGAGGGCAACCATGAGGATAAAGAAGAAGCCATCAAGGAAAGTCCTACCTTCAGACTTTCAAGAGGCTGCCCCATCAGATACTTGGCCCAGAAGGAGTTTACCAAGGCCCCTCAATGTTATCAATTAGAAGAAGGTAAACTTGATCCTATTTTTGCAGAGGTAGTTGATAATTATTTGACAAATTTTTGTGTGCCTCATATCTTTGTAGCTACCCTTATGCATTCAATGCAAAATGTCTTATTGAGGAAGGGTAGCTACTTTTCACAACCAGTGAATGGTTTTGTTTAACCAGTTTCTCCACTGGTTAGTTTAGAATAGGTTAGGTTTCTTGCTTCCTTCCAATTTTCTAGTTTAGTCTTTCCTTATTTTCCAAGAAGTCCTTTGAGCACAGTTCTAGTCCAGTCTCCCTGTGAGAATTTTGAGTTTTGATGACCCCATGCCCAATGGATAAGAATTGGATGTTAATAGGTCACTAGTCTATGTCTAGCAGGCTGACATCCAGTAGAAATCACCAAAATGTTACCCAAATTTTCTATCTTGCAATTTGGCCAAATATATTCCAAGGTCTCTATTTTACCCTTGCCAAGCCTCCTTAAAATTTTCATGGGCTCATGTTTTATTTCCTGGCCTCTGCAAATTTATTTAGTTTCTGGTCTGTAGGTCAAAATTCATAATCTAGCCATTGGTGCCAAAACCCTTTTAAACCCTAATCCCTATTATAATCCTTTATTACCTTTTCTGGGCCACTTAAATCTTTTGTAAAACATGTGCGCATTTTCTCCCAAAATTGGTGATGTGGTAGGTTGTCAGAGAAACCCATGTGTGTATTAAATTTTCCTCAGTTGCATATTATCCAAGTGATGGCGAAGGGTTTAATATCATTTGGTGATCTAGTGAATGAGGCCCCAGTCGGGTAATCTCCCGATCAACCTCAAGGTTAGACAAATCATTTGGTGATTAAGTGAACACCTCATTTGTGTATTCTCTTGACTTAACTAGGGTTAAGTATTCTATTGAGTGACCTAGCGAATGCATTTGTTCATGTGTTCTCATGATTTGACCATAGTTAAGATGTGTATCTTGCGACTCTGAGAATGCCTTCATTCACATAATTGCTAAATCTAGGTAGGGTTACTTCTGCAGGCTTTGGAAGGTCCAGTGCTATGTATTTTGATGTGGAGGCTTTTCATTAGCCAAAGTTTTGTGATGTGTGAGTCTTTTTAGAGCGGGCCCAGTGGACTTCCCAACTGAAGATCTAACAGCTGGTGCATGATCACATGGAATATTCCAAGGTCATGCGATCATGCGCCTGCCATCGGATTTTATTCCTTCAACAAAGCCTTGCAAGTGGGTCCTCAATTTTATGACATGTTCGCATTCTATTGGTCCATGTGAGGATGACTTGTAATATGTCAGTGGGGCTGTCTCAGAGAGCCTAGAGGATTTTTCAAAGCGATAAAGATCGAATGGTTGACACATGATCAAAAGGAATATTCTATAGCTATCTGATCATGCGCCCACTATTGAATTTACCTTTTCAGGCCATTTCATCTCTTTTTAAAGCATGCGCACATTTCCCTCCTAGAATTGGTGATATGGTGACATGTGGCAAGGTGGGCCCGAGTTTGAAGTTTGGGAGCATCTGATTCACTAGTGAATATACAACATGTCATGTGTTAGTGGACCCGTGGGGCCAAAGGTTCCTAAAGTGGTTAAAGTGCAGATGGATCATGTGGATCTCATTATACCAGAGGGTGAAGTTGCTCGTAAGTTAATGTCATAGTATAACGATAGCCATTGGATGCTCTTCTCAGGGACTTGGCACCAAAGACCTATCAGAGGTGCCGAGTTGGATGGTTTTCATTGGTTGTTGACTTCCATGGTGACTTGTATGCTATGTCAGAGAAGGTTTCTAGTCAATTTCAAAGTA
Organism: Chamaecyparis obtusa; assembly: GCA_027943335.1. Lineage (NCBI taxonomy): Eukaryota > Viridiplantae > Streptophyta > Pinopsida > Cupressales > Cupressaceae > Chamaecyparis > Chamaecyparis obtusa. Next base: position 445,901 of record BSBK01007433.1, on the reverse strand, counting down.
CATTATGACCATTGATTTGACGAGAGGATCTTCATCGATGGCTCTGTTATTTTCAAAAAATTGGCTAGCCATTGGTATTCAAGTTTAAATATTTGTCTCAGGGTTTTGAAAGTTTTTTAAGCTTTTTCGGCATGCATGATGCTCTGTAGCTCAGGGATTTAATTTCTAAGGAAAAAGGTGGTTGTGGGGGACTTTAAGGTGATCTTTGCCAGTGTTGCAGAGTCCTGTACCTTGTATTCATGTTGTGGGTTGATGAATAAGAACTTGGAGCCAAAATTTTTTGTAGTCCTTTCTCAAGGTGGTGTGATGATTTTGGGAGCCTTCATGGCTTATCAGAGTTGTAGCAGCACGATAGCTTGAAGAACTTATGTCTGCAGGACATTTGCAATTAATGGAGGATGATGAGAGGGTCTGTGCGACTGCCATGGGTTGAGTCTTGTCCTTGAAAAGTACTAGTTCAACATTCATGGTGGGCTTTTGTACAGGAAGATTAGTTGAATCCAAGTTGTTTTGCCTGTAGGTGATGAAGTACAGGGACGGGCACGCAACAAAATGTCTTATTGGCTATGAATTTTGTATAAGTTGTATTTATGATCAGAATTAACTGCTAGGGTTTGATTATTATATTGTAAAAATCTGTAACGTTGGTTAATTTTTTTCACTCCTTCCTACATGCAGTTGAGCGATGTATATATTGTTTTTGTAGAGCCTTAGTGCTCAGAGTTGGAAAATTGTAGAAGAATTTCACTTTTCTTAAGGGTTATCTACAATATTTTCTCTACCCTCTGGCTTATACATTTGTAAATATTTCATTGATAATACAAATATTGTAGAGGTAGTTTGTGACAATCCTTCATGTCCATTTGCTTCCTTGCTTGCATTATCTCTTATTGGATTAAGGTCTATGCATGCTTTCAGTGATATTTAGGGTTCCTGATCCCTCTTACTTTTAGCTTATGTGTACTATTGTGTATGATCTTATTTGAATGAGTTTGTGGGTATTCCTCAGCCCCCTGTCATTCTGTCTCATTCTTGTGCCCTTTTGATGAAAAGAATGTCTGCTTGCAGGTCATGAGTTGTGTCTTATGTTTAGGCCCTTTTATGAAACACTTATACAAGCCTATTCATTAAGTTGTGGTCTATTAGACCTAAGTCTTTCACTAGTTTCATTCCTCTATACTAAGATCGAAACCCTAGTTTTGGTGCATCACCTAGTAGGATAGTTTGCTTTCAGTTATTTCATTTTCATGCATTCCTTCTATCCCTTTTTCCCTCAATATTTACTTTCTTGTTAAGAGAAAACTAAGGTGATAATCCAAGAGGAACCAGCCTAGAACCTAGAGGTCTCATCTTAGTTAGAAAAGGTCCCGCAACCTTGAGATGATTCCCAAGTTATACTGAGTTATCAAGACTACGAGAGCTTGAACTAAGGGTGCAAACTCAGTGTATAACAATTTCTATAAAAAATAATTCAAGGTCATTTGCAAAGGATTCTAAAATTTCCTATTGACTCTTGACTCTTTAGAGTACATGAAATAAATATACATTGGCATAAAAAATTATAGAGTTATATGTTGAATGAATTGTATGGCTATATTTTGAAAAAATTAAAAATCTCTTAATGTATAAATAAAAACTAATTTATCAATAAACACATTATTCTTTTTCTTATTTATTTGTTTTGGAATTTGAAAAATAAAATTACATATCAATATTACATTCCATTGATAGAAACATAAAATATTTTTAATATGAATAATGTAATAGAGTAATAAGTTTAATAAATACTCAAGAACTAGTAGTGCTAAATGTCTTAAAGTGGCCAAATCATCTCGTCATCACCATCCTCATCATCAAATTTAGAGCTTCACTGATTCTTGTCTAGTTTTTCTTCACTTTGAGTCTTCATACCTCCTCTGAACTACATTTGAATACTACCAGTACATGAGTCACTACCATTATTTTTAGAACTACCAATTATCGTAAATTGGTTTGAAGTATTTCGCAACCATCTTCTTTCACATTTAGACCATATTTTTAGTGCCATATTATTAGGAAAACTATTGATAATACCTAGATGTGTAGAGTCACAATTAATTTTCCAAAGTCTTGTCTACGTTGTTTGTTAGCTTTATTTTTAGGAATCCAAAAGCATTAAGAAATTTCTCATCGTCCATCAAACCCAATATAACATTTTGGCATATATCAACAAGTTTAAAATATTTTGATATTGAATCACACAATATTTTACTCTAACCTAGATTTTCCCAAATCTTTTTTACTAATCTCTCTTTATTGGGGTTCTCCATTATTTGACACTTTTCCCTCATAGTGATCATAAAATGGGTTGATTACTCTCTAAGAAGATTTTCATTTAAAATTCAATTTATAGTTAGTCAATTGAACTCTTCATATTTGCAAAATTAGTTTATCTAAGTCATTATCTTCTCATGATAATCACCTAAATTATTAAGATGCCAATATTGAGGAAATAAAATAGACATGGGCTCAAGTATTTTCTCTTGGAGTACTCTAGTTCTAATCTCTATACAAATATCATAGGTGATTTCCTTCATAAAAGATGTTACAAAGAGTGATCTTTCTCAACTCTTCCCTTGTAACTCTTTCTACTCACTTCTTCGGGTTATTTCCTGGTTCCTTAACCATGTGAATGTAGTGCATTGGTATTTGAATTTTGGGTAAACTAGTACATAACTCCCTTCTTGCATCAATCTATCAAAAGTTATTAGCATTTCTCAAATCTATGAGTGTCCACCACTTAGAGATTTTTTGAATGAATAATGTTGGTTTAGATCAATAGATATTATTGAGGGTTGTGCATGTTAATTTATGCAGTTTAGCATATTTTGCAGAATACATATCTCTTTGCTAGGATTTTTTTCATAATATTCCTCATTTCCTCTAGTATGGGGAGAAGATCTACTAAAGTTAAGAGCGGATCTATATTACTTAACCTATGAAATAGGTCAACAACTTTTAGATACTATACTTTGTTATGATTTTCATACATTAGTCCAATAAATGATTGATATTCTAAAAAAATTCAATGCGCTAGTCCATCCAATGAGATCCATATTGTATCAACATCCTTAAGAAGCTTGTTACCATTAGTTATTCCAATGGCTAATTTTTAAAATTCCAAAAATTATTTGTGACTTTGACATAAATATGAGTAGAGATATCTAATTAAATCTTCAACATTTATTACTAGAGAATACTTGCTCATAATTATAAAACCTTGAATCATTCTATGGGCCATGTAATGAATTCCAGTCATGTAGAGTAAATGAGAAGTTTTCATATTTTTGCAAAGACCATTCCTCTGACCTTTTATTACTGAAGCTCTAGTTCTTCTAATGCATACCAACTTTTTGACAATCGTCAAGTCATTCATACCTCTATATTCAATTAAACATCTCTTTACTAGTTGAAATGTATTTTTTGCTATCACACTCTCCTTCATTTTAGCTAAAGATATTAGTTTAGGTTGGTAGATGTGTAGTATAAACATGTGAACATACCCATCATATATTATCTACTATCGTAACTTTTTCTAAAGAGAATGCAATAGAGTTTGACTCTCTTATTTTTTTCTTTACATATGTTTCAACCTCAACAAGACAACTTACCCATTTTCATCCAATGTTTACTAACCAATGACTGTTAGGATAATTAGGAACTTTCACAAATTCTAATAATCACTCATTGGTGGATGTTCTATCATAGAACACACTCTTCTCAAAATATGAAAAATACCACTTAACTAAACAATTTTTCCCAGTTCCTCTAATTGTATTGCTTTTCCAAAAATATCTTTTATAGAACCTTTTACTTTAGCAGGATTCATCTTTATTTTGTCATGAAAATAAAATTCTTCAACATTCTTAACATGCTAACATTTCTCCTTTGTTTTCTATATTATCATTGATTTTTTTAATTCCATCTATGATTTGGTTTTTGTAAACTTTGTTGATATTCTTCTTTACGGTGTCATGTTTTAGATGCAACCTCTTTTCCTTGTTATGTTTCCAAGTGAAAATTTTACATCTTCATTTTACTGAAGGTTTACCTTTAACTACTCTCTACTGGTTGAATGAATGGATACTTTGACACCCAATCAATTTTAAAATTCCTTGACGAATCCCACTCCTAATCCTTTTTTATTTGGATTTTCTTCTCCCATCTTCTGTACCATAATAATATATAGCATTCTTACCCAAGTCGATTATATCACTCCAACTACCAAGGGTATCTACCAGAAAATATTCTTCAAGTTCATCATGATTTTAGATATCAGGTTCTCCACGTTATTCAAAATTTTATGTAGGTTGTGAATCTTGTAGTTGTACTTGTGATAATGTACCTTCCTAATTTTCACAACAAACATTTCTAGATCCAAAGTATGAAGATAAGGTTTTGTGTTTTGTTGGTCTCTCTTTGTGTTCCTTGCATTCAAGAGTCTCACCCTTCATCTTGTTTGGTCCATCTCTAATAAAATAAAGGTTCAAGAAAATATCTACTTATTTAAGAAGAAATAATAGACTTTATGATTCATTGAACATATGACCTACAATCTAGATGTGTGAGGTCTCTCGGGTGACCACTAATGGGTTGCCACTCAATAAGATTGAACTCAAAATTGTAAACAGACAGAGATAAATTCATAATCATATTATAACACTTCAAGAAAATGGTCACTCACATTTCGGTTCTTAGTGAGTAGCATTAACAATCCCTAATGTAATCAACAACAATGATTGTTCCTAGTCTAAAACTTCACTGTTGATCCAAATAAAGACCTTAGAACTGACCAAATTATGTTAAAAAAGATAATCTTATATTGCATTTATACTGGAATCCTTATTTTGAAAATTTGGCAAAAATTTAATATCGTATACAAGTATTTGGTGAATCACACTTAATTATAACATGTCTTATGTAATTCTTTAGGTGATTATGGACCATCAAATTATAATAGAATTGGGTAAAATTATGTGAATTGAGACATGCTTCCACAAAATTTTAGGTGAATTAGGTCCCCATACAGATAGATCTTTATACGGCTATTGGTGAATTATGGCGATTGATTAAGATAAGCTTCCAAAATTATGGGCAAAAATATGAAATATACCATTTGGAAAATGTAGATTTTATTTGTGAAATCTTTATAGAGATAAAATGAATTACAAAAAGTGATGGGTGATGGGAAGTGCATTTGACCAAATATTTATTAATTCAAGGAAAAATGGCCTCCTCCATTGGTACAATTTATTAGCCAAATTCCAAGTTGTTGATGTGAAATATTCACCACTTGGAAAATATTATAGTCACTAAAGTAAACTTTAAAATAAACTTGACTAAGGCTAACACATAATGTATGAACTATTTGCATAATATATTCCAAATATTAATCAAATTAGATTTAACATAAGAAATTGAAGCCATCTCCTTTGTGACATGTGCATAGAATATATTAACTTTTAATTAATATATTTTAAAACAATTTGAAATCATACTGCACTCATTCTTTTCTTTCTTTTTCTTATTCTATTATATATTCTAAGAGGGCTCGTAGGTGTACAATACTTGAAAATAATATTATATAATATACACAATATGTTATGTAAAATACATTTATTATTAATAAAAACATTTATTAAGAAAATAATTACAAGTGAAAAAATACTAAAATGAAGCATCTCAAATGAATATTAAACACCTCTCATTATTTTTTCTACATAAATATAATATAAAAGTCAATAAAATGAATATTTTTTCTTAATATTATAGTTTCCATTACTAAATGATGTAATCATATCAAGGAGAAATTAATTGAATTCTTTAAATAAAAAATATAAATAAAGCTTCTATTTTACACATTTATTATAAGAAAAGAAAATCTACACTTCAATACTAAAAAGTTTAACCAAAATAATTAATAATAATTTTATTTCTTAACATCAAAAAATAGAATTATTGTATTTTTATGAGGAAAATATATTTAACAAATAAACCTTTGGTTTTCTAAATTATAATTATTTTTACAATCAAAAGTTTATCTTGCCTTTATGAAAGGCTAACAATTGATATTTATAATTTCATTAAAAGTGCAAATGCTATTTATAGAGCATATTAGAGAAATATGAATAAGTGATATATTTATATTTAAATAATATATTTTATTAAATATATGTAACATGTTCACTAAATATACTATATATTTTTAATATTGTATATTTCATTTTTTATAAGATAATAATTTTGGCATAGGAGGGGGGCCTATCTCCTTTTAAGACAATTATGTGTTAGGTGGATATGTAAGAGATGTAAACATTTCAAATATGTTTTCCCCTATCTTTTGGGGTTGAGAAATATTTGTTAATTTAATTAAAATCCACATTTCATGGTATAGCGGGGTTATATTTTAATTGTAAGAAGTCATTACAAGTGTCATTGTAAATTCTAACACGTGACATTTTATAAGCCATTGTCAGAATTCTTTTATGATGCATGACTTAGTGGGTAGCATAGTCTTCTTTGACTATCTATTTTAGGGACCCCACTTTTTCCACCCCCTAGAATCTCAAGAGTTGGGCATCTGAGTTAAGGAGGCATTCATGGGCCTATTTGGAGGAGTTTTTCCATTTTTAGGGAGGTTATGGGTCATGAATGCAGATTTTGAGGGTTTTCTTTTTATACCTATCACTTCTATGATTGAAGTTAGTTCTTCTTTTCCCTCTTTCTCAGAGGTTAATTCTTGTAGCTCTGGAGAAGTAGATTGGTGTATTTGGCTCCTTTCATTGAAGATAATACAACGTTCCTTCTCATCCTTATTATTTCTTGAGTTTTCCTATTTGAATTCATGTTAAAGTCATTGTGATCTTGTCATCCTTTACTTTGCATGTTGTTCAAGTTGAATGTTCAAGAAGGTGTTTTGTAGTTACTGTTGCCCAAAATTTCCTATTCTGTAAATTTGGCGAAAACTTATCCCAAGGTCTCTATTTTATCCTTGTCAGGCTTCCTTGAAAATTTCATGGCATTAGGTCTTGTTCTATGGCCACTGTAAATTGTTTTATTCACTGGGCTGCAATAAAAAAGGTTTGAAAAAGTAGCCATTGTGCCCAAAAAAAAACCCTCCAAACCCTAGGCCGAATTCTATTTGGTTGTTACTTTTTCGGCTAGTTAAATCCCTTTAAACGCATGCACCCTTTAAAACTAACCACCTTCGCATGTTAATTCTGTAGGTTGTCGGTCAGGGTCCCTTTTAATATTTCCTACAAAAGCCTAAGTCTTCCCGGCAAATGTTTCTGCTCGAACTTCCCTTTAAACTTCTGGTTGTCATTAAATCTTAAGACTCTAGGTTTTCAGACTTTCTGACATGCAAAATAGTGACAAGGTGACACATGGCAGGTCTAGGCCTAGTTTGGTTGAAATGTTAGCATGGTTCAGTTGTTAGTGGGTCCACTGCCAGGTGTGCTTGATTGGAAGCCTCTGATTGGTCCACATAACGATGACTAAGATTTGTCAGTGGGGCCATGTCAGAGTCTCTATAGTGATGTCAAAAGGACAAAGATCAATGACTGGCGTATCTTCTCATAGCCCTTTTCTGACACATGAGATCTTACACCCGCTATTCGATCTGCCAAGGTGTTCAATTTCTATTAGGTGGGTATGTGCCAAGTCAGGGTGACATGCTAATGTTTGATTGGCTGAAATAAAGAGACTTGTCAGTGGTTCCAGTGCCTCATGCTACCGATGTGTTCACCTGTGATTGGTTGCTGAGTGCTGATGAGGTTACAGGTGGGTCCATTTGTTAGAGGGTCCTGGTCTAATATGAATCTATGGTGGACATATGATCTAAAGGAATATTCAGGGGCTATGAGATCATACGCCCACTGTTAGATTGGAATCTGTTCACAGTGGGCCCATGGCATCAGGGGTTTCTGAAGAGTTTAAGGAGCAGAAGGATCTGGCGACTGTCATTACACTACAGATCCAAGATGCTTGATCATTAGCATCATGGTGTAGTGATAGCCATTTGATGGTGTTCTCAGGGGCATGGGTACAAGGTCTACCCTGTCATGCTGATTTTCTCACTTTTGATTGGCTTTTGGCTTCCACAGTGGCTTTGACTTGTCAAAAGGGTTTTAGACTATTTTAAAGGCACATCACAGTCATTCATATGCCGAGAAGATATGCATCGATAGTTATGTTTTAAAATGACTAGCTAGCCATTGTATTTTTATTTCAAATAGTTCTAAAAGGGTTTTTTTCTACCAGCGTTTGATTTGCAGACCACAAGAGGTGAGGTAGCTAGGAAATTGATGTCTGTAGGACATTTTCAGTTGGGATGATAAGGAAGAAGGCCTAGCCAGCCGTCATGAGTTGAGTCCTATCCTGAAAAGGTACCATTTTAGCATTCATGGTGGGACTTTCATGCAAAGAATTGATGATCCAGGTTGCTTGTCTGCAGGTCATTTTCAGTACAGAGGTGAGCGTGAGAAATATCTGATCAGTTGAGATATTTGGAGAGATGCATTTATGATTGGATCTAATTGAATTAGGGTTTAATCATTCTATTGTAAAAATGTGTAACCCTAGTTAGTTTTGATTCTTGCTTGCACGTAAGAAGATGTATATATTGTATTTTTGGAGCTTTTGAGCTTAGAGTTGACATTTGTAAAAAGAAAGAGGTCCTTTCTTAGAAGGCTATCCATGGTATTCTCTCTACCCTGTGGTCTTCTACTTCTATAATCTCCCACTGATTATTTAGGAAACTTTAAGGTGTTTGTGGAATTTTCCCTATCCCTACCCCTTCATTGTTTAGATAATCTCTTATTGAATCAAAGTATATAATGTTTTCAATGACAACTTAGGGTTTCTGATCACTCTTACTTTCTGTAATTGTGTGTTTTATTGTGTTTGATCTGATTTAGATGTTTTTATGAGTATACTTCAACCCCCTAACAGTCTTGTCTCAACCCTACACCGAGTTGCAAAAGTGAATGTTTGCTTGTAGGTCATAAGTTGTGTCTTATGTTCAGGCCCTCCTATGAAACACTTATGCAAGCCTATTAGATAAGTTGTGACCTACTAGACCTAAGCCTTTCATTGATTTCTTTCCTCTATACTGAGATCCAAACCCTAAATTTGATGCATCACCTAGTAGGTAGTTTACTTTCAAGTTATTTCCCTTTCAAGTATTCTTTCTATCCCTTTTCCCCTCAAGTTTTACTTTCCTGCCAAGAAGCAAATTAAGGTGATTATCCAAGAGGAACTAGCCTATAACCTAGAGGTCTCATATTAGTTAGCAAAGGTCCTAAAACCTAGAGATGATTCTGATGTTATACCAAGTTATCAAGACCAAGAGAGCTTGAAACAAGGGTGCAAACTTAGTGTATAACAATTCTGGCACGCCTAGTGGGACAGTAAAAGAAGTTCATTATTTTAAGGTTATGTCATCTCTGATATGTAGATCGCATAATATAGACCTTTAGAGATTGTTCTATCAAGTATATCTGGTGACTCCACTAGTTTCAAAGATTTAGGCCAACCTTGTTTAAGGTTTATGAGAAAGATTGAGACTAGGAGCTCAAAACCCACCAATTTTTTAGAGTTTCCCTTGAAAAGAAGCTACAAAGGCAAATCAACTCAAAGGGAATCTCCTACAATGAGAGTTCATTCTACACCTCCTGATCCTTCAGAAAGGAGACCTTTTGGCTTTCATTCCAGAAGAAGAGGAAGATCTCTAACTAGAGATCTTGAAGAAGAAGAAGAAGATTCAAATCCAGCAGCAAATACAACTCATATAGTTGTTAATCTTCAAGTCCTAGCTCCTACAATGGCTAGATAGTATGCTTTTGCACCTTTCAACTATGGGAGTCCATAAAATTTTTCTATACATCATGATGTTCCCTTGGTGGCATTAAAGAGCTTACCTAATTTCACAGGTGAAGGGAAGACAACAACTTTTGAGCACATAAGAGATGTGGCCACCATCTGCAACATACACAACATAACCCAAGAAGATGTGGCCACAAAATTATTAGTAGCCTCTCTAAAAGGTAAGGCTCTTGAATGGTTTAGAACTCTAGTTGTTGGTTCCATTAATTCATGGGATGCATTAGGGGATGCATTGAGTAAGCATTTTGAGGATAAATTAGATAACTTGTCTCTAGTTGAACAGTTGACAACCATAAAGAGAGACCCTCAAGAACAAATGATAGATTACAATAGTAGGTTCCTTAAAACATGGAATAGGATCCCAGTCTCAGTAAGACCATCAGTTGACCATGCTTTTCTAACTACTTGCAAAGTCTAAATGGTTAAATTTCTATCATAATCCAATCTATGGGTGGTACTTCCTTACCCCAAGCTTTTGACATAGCTATCAGGGCTGAAAATTGTTTAATCCAAGTAGGCATGATACAAAGAAGGCCACCCATGTCCATTTTTTGTAGCCTTCATCCCATTGCACCCACACAAGTACCCCCATTTACCCCTATTCCCACCATGTTAGCACCTCAGGCTAATATTAGTGGTCAAGAGCTAACAACAAGTTTCTCTCAAGAGCTGCAAGAGATAAAAAATAGTCAAGAAAGCAGTAAGCAAGAAATGACAAATCTATTGTAGACCTTGACTAAAGAGGTTACAAATTTGAAGAAACAAGGTCAAGGAATCAGACCACCCTTTCAGCCACAAGGCCAAAGTCCCAGTCAACAATATCAAAATTAGGGACAACCTTATCAACAAAATAGGCCACCATACCAAGGAGGCTATCAAGGAAAAAGGAAAAATTTCAATCAAGGACTGTTCCAACCATATAACCCTATACCTTTAAATTCTACAAATCTAGTTAGAGACATGGTACCTGGTCAAAATAATATGGCCATGGAAAATGAATTGTGTTTCTCTTGTAATCAAGCTACATGTTCAAATGGATGGAGGAACCAAGCTCTAATGGTTCAAAACACCTCACAAGCTCAATCAGAGGCTTCATCCAGTGGATCAGTCCCTCACCAAGAGCAACAAGATTCACAAGAGCATGAGATTGCTTTGTTCAATTGGGAGTAACCAGACTTCAATGGAGTCAATGATGAAGATACTTTCATTGCCTATACAAGAGAAAAAAGGAATGCTCAAGACATGGAGAGAGCAGATTCCAATGCCAAAGCTACTACATCTATAGATCCCCTCCAACTAGCTAATCCCATCACACCTAAGGAGGTTCCTGTCATTACAAGAAAAGAAGGCCAACATTCCAAAGAAGTGGAGCCCATCATGGTGAAAACACAACAAAGAGTACACACTATAGCACCTTATAACATTGTAGACAACATGAAGAAGGTGAATGTTACCATGTCTATGTGGGACTCTTTGGCAATACCAGGGCAGTCTAAAATTTTGAAAAAGGCCATGACTGAGGTAGCAACTCCTCAACTTGCAAAAGAAGCTACAAAGCCAGTGTTGATTAACATTGATCAAGAAAAGGAAGCTACAAGTAGCAACTTCAAAGCCAATGCCATGTAAGGTAGGAATTCAAAGCCTCCTCCCTTTTATGTATCTTTAATCTTTGGAAAATCTTTAGTACATAATTGTATGGTAGATAGTGGAGCTACTAGCACTATAATTCCCAAGAAAGTAGCTGACCAATTAGGACTAAAATATGAACCCTTCCAAAAGAAGGTCACACAACTTGATGGATCCTCAGTCAATACTATAGGTGTGGCCAAGGATACCAGTTTGATCCTTCATGCTAGTCCTAATTTCTCCATCCTCCTAGACATATACATCATAGATCTCCCTGCCCTATTTTCCATATGTCTATCAAGGGAGTTTACAGCCAAGATAGGAGGTTATCTTTCTTTTGACTGGTCTCACATGCTATTTCACACAAGATATGGTACCAAGGCTACCATTAAGTTAGAACCATTGGCAACACACCATATAGAACCATATGTATCTAATATCATCAATTAAATTGCCCCATATTTGATAGCAGTGATTTCCAAACCATTAGTGAAGCAACCACCAAGATAGAAAATATCCCTAATATTTTCCTAGATGAAAGAGAATCAGAACATCTTGTTTGGGATTTTGCTTTGGGAAATTATCTGATACAAGAGAGTGGATCTATAGAGCCAAGCCTTTTCAAAGAAGATACCGATTCAGAGGATCAGAGCAATCAGGTTTGGGAACTATTTTTTGATGGAGCTAGAAGAAGACATGGTTCTAGTGGTGGTGATATGCTAGTGTCCCCAAAAGGAGAAAGGTATTATACTACCTTTAGATTCAATTTTTCCTGCACTAGCAATACTGTAGAATATGAGAGCCTTGTGAATGGACTGGAATGGGCAAGAAAAAGAGGGCTCAAGGCCTTAAAAGTTTATGGTGGCAGTGAGTTAGTTGTCAGCCAAGTAAGAGGGATAAGTGCAACCAAAATTGACACCATGAAAGCATACAAACATAGAGTTTGGGATGCAATTGAAGATTTTTATGCTTTCAATATTGTTACTATCCCTAGGAAGCGAAACCAAAGTGCAGATAGATTAGTTGCTTTTGGATTTCAGTATGACATTCCAAATAGCGTCTCAAAATAAATGGATCAACAACACATCAAGATTATTTTCAGACCTTCTACTCCTGATAATGATGTTAATTGGCAAGTGTTTGATAATGATGAACAAGTTTTGCAATTCTTGTTTGAAGAAGATGTTTTTTTAGAGCATAATCAAGATAGATTATCATAGAACTATGCTGATTAGGTAATACAACTAAATTCCAATAAGATGCCTAGAGGTCTTGTCACCTTAGAAGCTTTCTTCAACAAGGATGATGAAGTCAAGAAAAACAAAGCTGGCCTAGTAGTTTAACAAGAATATTGTGTTGAATTAGAGTTGGAACCAAGTAAGAGCTTACAATTTGGAAAGGTAAACACTGAATTAGAAAAGAAAATTTACACACAACTTTTCAAAGAATTCAGTGATGTGTTTCCATGGCAATATGAAGACCTCAAGGGTTTTGATCCTACCCTTGTTCAACACACTATTGAATTGGAACCTAATGCTAAACTAGTGAGGCAAAAGAAAAGGCCTATTAATCCCAAGCTTGAACCACTTATGCATAAGGAGGTACTAAAATTGATAGAAAGTGGTATCATCTACCCCATCAAACATACTAGTTGGGTTTCCAACCTTTTTCCTATCAGGAAGAAGAATGGGGAGCTGAGGTTATGTGTTGACTTTAGAGACTTGAATAGGGCCTCATTAAAGGACTACCATCCATTACCCTCCATGGAAAAAATCTTACAATGTGTCTCTGGATCTGAGAGATTTTCATTATTGGATGGCTATTCAGGATACAATCAGATCCTAGTTGAAGAGGAGGATCAATACAAGATTGCATTTACAACCAAGTTGGGAACCATGGCTTATCAAAAGATGCCCTTCAGTTTGTCAAATGTAGGTACTACATTTCAAAAGGAAATGTATATGGCCTTTAAAAGCTTCATGTACAAGTTTGTGCTAGTCTACTTAAAGATGACATAACTATCTTCTCAAAGCATGCATCAGACCACATCAAACATTTGAGGTAGATCTTTGAAAGGTGTAGAGAATTTGGGATATCTCTTAGACCCAAGAAATGTATGTTTGCAATTCATGAAGGAAAACTATTGAGATATCACTAATACATTTGCGGTGAAATTGCGACGGCAATTTGCGACGGCAGGCAAATGTCATGCGGTTTTGGCTTTTTTTTTCAAATATTGCCCAACACCATCGCAATTGCGACGACAATACATTTGGCACTATCGCAATTGCGACGTTTTCGGGATATAAGTGCAAAATTAAAAAGGAATGTTGTCATTTGTGTTTTCAACAGCGCCGTAACCCTCCACGAAATCACATCAGGATATAAGGGCAAAAAAAACAAGAACGTTGTCATTTGTGTTTTCAACAGCACCGTAACCCTCCGCGAAATCACATCGGGATATAAGGGAAAAAAAAACAAGAAAGTTGTCATTTGTGTTTTCAACAGCGCCGTAAGCCTCCGTGAAATCATAGCTACAATTTCTGAGTACGTTGGGTTTATTTTTCTTTTGTCATTATTATGTAATCTGGTATTCAGCTGTTAGAGAGCTAAAATACCCAGAAATGAGGACATATCTATGTTGAATTTATTGTTAGCGGCTTTGGTTATTTAGAAGTTTAATTTTATTTGTTCATCTTTCAAGCACAAACATTTTGTGGACCGTAACGTCTTCATTGTTTCGGGTATGCAGTGAAACAGCCCTAACTTGCAATTGTGATGTTGTCGGGATATAAGGGCAAAAAAAAAAAAGGAACATTGTCATTTGTGTTTTCAACAGCACCGTAACCCTCTGTGAAATCACATCGGGATATAAGGGCAAAAAAAACAAGAACGTTGTCATTTGGGTTTTCAACAACGCTGAGAGAGATTCCCTCCGCGAAATCACAGTTACAATTTCTGAGTACGTTGGGTTTATTTTTATTTTGTCATTATTATGTAATCTGGTATTCAGCTGTTAGAGAGCTAAAATACCCAGAAATGAGGACATATCTGTGTTGAATTTATTGTTAGCGGCTTTGGTTATTTAGAAGTTTAATTTTATTTGTTCATCTTTCAAGCACAAACATTTTGTGGACTGTAATGTCTTCATTGTTTCGGGTATGCAATGAAACAGCCCTAACTTGTGACTACCTTCACGGTACTTGTGTACATTATCATGTTGTCTTTACAGTGACTTTCCTCGTTCAAGTGGCAATTACACAAGGGACAGTCACTGTGAGATGTCCTCATTTGTGACAAGGATAGTCACACTTAGGACATCTCATAGTGATATTCCCTTGTGTAATTTCCACTTGAATGTATTTCTATTGAACCACATTAATGCTTTTCTTCTTCAACAAATGAGGACAGTCACTGTAAAGACAACATGATAATGTACACAATTACCAAAAAATGATCTTGTTAATTGATGTAACACTTTGTCTTGCTCACTCCCTATCCTTCACTAGGGTCTCTTTAGGCCAATGTTTTGACTTGATAGGGTACTTAACTATCCCTACACTCTTTAGGTATCTCTACCCAAGATCCCACTCCTTCAACTAGTGCACACCAATAAGAAATACAACGAACTCTGCTCAATACCAATCTAGCTACTAGGACACTCCTAGTCTTGTCTTCACAAATTGAAACACATTCAACTAGAACTTTACTCCATGGAGAGGCTGGCCACTAGGACCTCTATTGGTTTCAATATTACTCCTTCAGCTATACTTTTCATCAGTACTTCAATCCAGTTCATCAAACCATGCCAATTGCACCCAAAAATAGGCTGCTAGCAATTAGGCCTTTGTCAAGCCTTTTTGTTTATATTAAGCCACCTAAAGGGCTTAGGATTCAGATGCCCTTTATTGAGAACTCCAAGATATCTAAGGTCTTCTCCTCCTAGATTTTTTGTACACCAACTACTACAGCCATGCCTGAAAACAAGTATTTTGACACAACTTGGACAGTCTGACTAAGAGTTTGTTTTCTTAGCAGCCAAAGAAACTCATCCAATCTTCTAATTTGACTTGGGGCTTCTTTAGATGTGTTTCTACCTCTCCATGAGATTTTAGTTGAAGCAACCAATGCATTCAACTGGTAATCTTCTTGTAATGATTTGTCATCCCTAACTGTGCTCAACTAACTCACCTAGGACATCATTGCAAACATAGAAAATGAGCTTCCCAGGGCCCCTCCTTCCAAACATATAGTACATGGAGTCTCCTCACCCATTCCAAGAGCCCGTACAAAATTGACAATGGAATGATGAGCTAAGACTCCATTTGTTCAACCTGCCTGGTTCAAACCAATGATAGGGTACTTAACAAAAGAATTAACAAACTAGTTGGAATGCTTCAAAACTCAAAAAAAACACAACACAGAATAAAAAAACAACTTGTACTAACTTTTCCAATAGACACTGCGAGCTATCTAATCCATTAATCAACTGAAAACAAAGAAACAAAAAAACTCAAGAATTCACTAAAATCGTGTTACTCTACAAATCTTCTTAATTCCAAATTTTTTTCCCCCCAACCTTTTGCACAGATCGATGGAGGCCTCTTATAGTTGATCTGATGCCTAATTCAATGGTTTCATATAGTTACATAACCATCTTACTCGAAAATGCTCCCTTGCACAAATGTTGTCAATGTTGTCAATGACAACATTGACAACTTGTTACAACCTTTGGGATTTTGGTTCAAAACTTATTGTTCAAACACCATAAGACCCTAACCATGACTTAGTTAGGCTATTTAGACCTCACATAGGCCACTTCTACACTTCTTTGCCCAATTTGACCCCTAAATGCTTCATTCCCACTTTTGCCACAATATTGGTAACTTGGGTACAAATTGGCACTTGCCTTCACAAAGGTCACACATGAGGACATCTCACAGTGATCGATTGTCCCTTGTGTAATTGCCACTTGAATGTATTTCTATTGAACCACATTAATGCTTTTCTTCTTCAACAAATGAGGATAGTCACTCTAAAGACAACATGATAATGTACACTCACTGTAAGGACAGTCACAAATGAGGACATCTCACAGTGACTGTCCCTTGTGTAATTGCCGCTTGAATGTATTGCTATTGAACCACATTAATGCTTTTCTTCTTCAACAAATGAGGATAGTCACTCTAAAGACAACATGATAATGTACACTCACTGTAAGGATAGTCACAAATGAGGACATCTCACAGTGACTGTCCCTTGTGTAATTGCTGCTTGAATTACACAAGGGACAGTCATTGTGAGATGTCCTCATTTGTGACAAGGACAGTCACACATGAGGACATCTCACACTGATTGTCCCTTGTGTAATTGCCACTTGAATGTATTGCTATTGAACCACATTAATGCTTTTCTTCTTCAACAAATGAGGACAGTCACTCTAAAGACAACATGATAATGTACACTCACTGTAAGGATAGTCACAAATGAGGACATCTCATAGTGACTGTCCCTTGTGTAATTTCCGCTTGAATTACATAAGGGACAGTCATTGTGAGATGTCCTCATTTTTGACAAGGATAGTCACACATGAGGACATCTCACAGTGATTGTCCCTTGTGTAATTGTCACTTGAATGTATTGCTATTGAACCACATTAATGCTTTTCTTCTTCAACAAATGAGGACAGTCACTCTAAAGACAACATGATAATGTACACTCACTGTAAGGACAGTCACAAATGAGGACATCTCACAGTGACTGTCCCTTGTGTAATTGTTGCTTGAATGTATTGCTATTGAACCACATTAATGCTTTTCTTCTTCAACAAATGAGGACAGTCACTCTAAAGACAACATGATAATGTACACTCACTGTAAGGATAGTCACAAATGAGGACATCTCATAGTGACTGTCCCTTGTGTAATTTCCGCTTGAATTACATAAGGGACAGTCATTGTGAGATGTCCTCATTTTTGACAAGGATAGTCACACATGAGGACATCTCACAGTGATTGTCCCTTGTGTAATTGTCACTTGAATGTATTGCTATTGAACCACATTAATGCTTTTCTTCTTCAACAAATGAGGACAGTCACTCTAAAGACAACATGATAATGTACACTCACTGTAAGGACAGTCACAAATGAGGACATCTCACAGTGACTGTCCCTTGTGTAATTGCTGCTTGAATTACACAAGGGACAGTCATTGTGAGATGTCCTCATTTGTGACAAGGGCAGTCACACATGAGGACATCTCACAGTGATTGTCTGTAATGTCCCCTTTTTGGTTAACTTGGAAAATAGGAACAATTACTCCACTTCTCAGACTTACTCTATCAGATACTTACAATTAAACTAAGTAATGGAGGTTACTTAAGATATCAACCGCTATTTCAGATTCAATCACAATATGTGTGCAAGATGATATTGATACCAATATGTTTAATAGCACTGTCGGATACAATGATATGAAATATGCTATGAATATGATGTTTCCTATCACTTATAGTGATAGTATAATGATGCTATGTCTGATATAAACAATATTGATATACAATCAATAAGTATTGCTTACAGCAATGTATTTGCTGTGTCTGATATGATGATGTAATTATGAAAATGTGTAATATCTCTATGAGTGATATGTTGCTATTTCAGATTCTGAATTATATGCTTGCAACTTCAAATATTGATGTTGTTTCTGACTATCCTTTCTATCTGTGCAATCATGGTGTTGTCTCTGATCTGCAATGATAAACTTGAAACCAAATAGCCAAAGGCAGATGCTCTATTGAGTATATCCAAATATGGATAAGTAAATAAAGTTCTAATGATGCCTTGAGTGACTGACGAGAATGCATTCTTATATTGTCTTTAACAAATGAAGAGATGCTATGAATGAGACGTGTCTTGTTTCTTCCTCCATGTCCCTTTGTTAATCACACCTTTCCATAATCCGACAGTTCACATAATATTATTTCATTATTTTCTGATCATAGATAACTCCCAGATTGACTCAATATCAAATCTTTTTATGAAGGTAATCTTCCCTAATTGGTAGTGCAACCAGTAGTTAACGTCCATTGTGTTTGTATTAGTTTGGTCTAACTATCATTAGTATTTAGTCAATCGATATTAACTCTTGCCTTATCCCATATTGTTATGATTATATCCAATCTTTCTACTCTGATATAAGTCGATATCATTTTCTGATAATTGTCCATTTATTGGTTGATTGCTGGTAATGGAGTTTGATCTTCAAATTGACTTCCATTCCTGTTAATACTTAAGGATACATTGTACTTATTATCCATGATTGATGCCTCATTCATCAATAGCTTGTGATATAATCACTGATGATTTTGTGTTTCTACAAGATGTGGTTTATCTCAGACAATCGATAATCTTTCAATCCTTTAGTCGATATCCTCCTATGTGGTGTCTATTGATATAGATAGTAGAATTCAATCTAGTTTATGTTATTGTCATGATAACATAGGAAGTGATGGTGCATATTTTCTAGTGGGTCTTCATGTTTGATATTGCTTTATCGGATATGTCATTGTCTAAACTTGTGCAATTAATGATTATTTATAATATATGAATGGTTATCCTTCTTGCTTATCAATACATCTTCTGAAACACATAGCGACCTATCCCTTATTCATATCATGTTGATCTTGACTTCATAGTATTTGGTTCATTAATCATCCTCTCATGGTATCGATGTGTAATGACTAGTGATTGTTGTATCACTTCTTCATTCCTCATCGTGATAGATAATGTAGATGTTTAATGTAGATGTATATCGATTACAGATATTCGATATTGCTTTAAACGTTATTATTATTATTATTATTATTATTAATGTTATTGTTATTATTAAATATTATAATTAATGATGTTAGTAATATTAATAATATTATAATAAATATTATTATAGTGATAACATATTGTTTTATATTGAGAGGTTTATTAATATTATTTATATATTAAAATTATTATATCAATAATTGATTTAATATTATTACTTAATATATTATTATAATATAATATATATAATTTATTAATAATTATTTATTATTAATTTATATTATAATTATAATCATAATTATATTATTTATTAATATTTTAATATTATTTAATTAACATATTACTTATTATGCTAACTATATATTATTATTATCTTTTGATAATAATTATATATTATTGTTATATACCGTTAATAATAGATTATTATATATCATCTAATCATTTTATTATTATACTAAGTTCAATATGTCACGGCTCATGACATTGTCCCTTGTGTAATTGCCACTTGAATGTATTGCTATTGAACCACATTAATGCTTTTCTTCTTCAACAAATGAGGACAGTCACTCTAAAGACAACATGATAATGTACACTCATTGTAAGGACAGTCACAAATGAGGACATCTCACAGTGACTGTCCCTTGTGTAATTGCCACTTGAATTACACAAGGGACAGTCATTGTGAGATGTCCTCATTTGTGACAAGGACAGTCACACATGAGGACATCTCACAGTGATTGTCCCTTGTGTAATTGCCACTTGAATGTATTGCTATTGAACCACGTTAATGCTTTTCTTCTTCAACAAATGAGGACAGTCACTCTAAAGACACCATGATAATGTACACTCACTGTAAGGACAGTCACAAATGAGGACATCTCATAGTGACTGTCCCTTGTGTAATTGCCACTTGAATGTATTGCTATTCAGCCACATTAATGCTTTTCTTCTTCAAAAAATGAGGATAGTCACTCTAAGGACAACATGATAATGTACACTCACTGTAAGTGTACATTATCATGTTGTATTACAAATGGACCTTATGTTGGTCGGGATATAAGTGCAAAAAAAAAAAGGAACGTTGTCATTTGTGTTTTCAACAGCACCGAGAGAGATTCCCTCCGTGAAATCAAGCGGGTTATCATTTGTGTTTTGAACAAAGCGGGTTGGCATTTGTGTTTTGAACAGCACCGAGAGAGATTCCCTCCGCGAAATCAAGCGGGTTGTCATTTGTGTTTTCAATAGCACCGAGAGAGATTCCCTCCACAAAATCACAGCTACAATTTCTGAGTACGTTGGGTTTATTTTTCTTTTATCATTATTATTTAATCTGGTATTCAGCTGTTAGAGAGCTAAAATACCCAAAAATGAGGACATATCTATGTTGAATTTATTGTTAGCGGCTTTGGTTATTTAGAATGCTTCCCCACAATACTTAATTACACAAGGGACAGTCACTGTGAGATGTCCTCATTTATGACAAGGACAGTCACACATGAGGACATCTCACAGTGACTGTCCCTTGTGTAATTGCCACTTGAATGTATTCCTATTCAACCACATTTATGGGCCCGTTTGGACCATGACACATAGTAGCATCTACAGAGAAGAATATCCCAGGTGTAACAAGTTGTAAGAATATACCAACAGTTCTAAGAAGTTCCCTAGCACGTAGTAGCATCTACAGAGAAGAATATACAACATGAGGGCAGCCAATGTAAAGACAACATGATAATGTACACTCATTGTATGTGTACATTATCATGTTGTCTTTACAGTGACTGACCTCATTCAAGTGGCAATTATGCAAGGGACAGTCACTGTGAGATGTCCTCATTTGTGACAAGGACAGTCACACATGAGGATATCTCACAGTGACTGTCCCTTGTGTAATTGCCACTTGAATGTATTGCTATTCAACCACATTTATGGGCCCGTTTGGACCATGGCACACAGTAGCATCTACAGAGAAGAATATCCCAGGTGTAACAAGTTGTAAGAATATACCAACAGTTCTAAGAAGTTCCCTAGCACATAGTAGCATCTTCTAATTGTCTATACCACTTCACAAGGTATTGTTTGCACACATTGTTTTTGGTTCTTTTCATGACCCTTGTTTTGAAATTGCTATTAGGCCTTGTAGCTTATATGTTTTGATTGCTAGAGAGCTTCTAAAGCTAAGCAAGAAGACCATTGCACGAGTTATAGCCGCGCGCTCAGGTTTGAAAATTGTATATTTTTTAATCTAATGTATATTTTAACTAGACTTTTAGCTTATTTTTGCTGTATATTTTAATCTAAAGGGAATCATGGATGTGAACTTGAAAGAATTTTGTACTTAGTTCTTATGGAGAGAATAGTAGTAGTTTACGGTCTAATATCAAATAGAGTTTTCCAATTACAGAAAGTTAATGAATTCTAATAGCTTATATGTTTTGATTGCTGGAGAGCTTCTAGAGCTAAGCAAGAAGACCATTGCACGAGTTATAGCCGCGCGCTCAGGTTTGAAAATTTTATATATTTTAATCTAATGTATATTTTAATCCTTTTGCCATGTCATGTAATATGTCTTGCCTTGTAGCTTATATGTTTTGAAATTGTTGTTAGGCCTTGTAGCTTATATGTTTTGATTGCTAGAGAGCTTCTAGAGCTAAGCAAGAAGACCATTGCACTAGTTGTAGCCATGCGCTCAGGCATGAAAATTGTATATTTTTTAATCTAATGTATATTTTAACTAGACTTTTAAAATATTAAAGGATTTAACTAGGTCTAAGAAGATTTGTGTACTTTTGACAATTTTGCTTAGTCACTGAAAGTTGTAGACCGAAGTTTTCATAGCCTAATTTTTGCTTCCTGCGAAGAACGATCATGTCAGATAATATAAGTGAAGAACAAAATAGGGAGACAATCGCTAGATTGTGGTCTAACTTGAAAAGAAAAGGTGATGGAAAATGTTATTGTCCCTACAAAATTTGTAAGGGCTTAAACCATAGAAGACTGCTAATCAAAACAGTTAAGAGACATTGTAGGGAGAATGGTCACATTGAAGGGGGGCATGACTATCATCCACTGGTAAGTTGTTCATTATATCATTTTAACAATTTATATACAGATGAAATCACTTGATGATGAGTTGAAGATCATGGTTTATTTATGTTAATCAATTTTATATAGGTTGATCTCCCCAGGGAAGTACATGATATGGAGGAACATGGGGGTGCGAATATCCAAGGTGAAGATAATGATCCCATGGAAGATGAAGATCATGCGCCAGAAAACACAATTGAAGATGATGGTATAAATACATTGATCCATGACACATTTAGTCCAAGCGGATCTGATCATGATGATGATGATAGCCTCGATGTACCTCTACTTGAGAAGGCATACGAGCCCCTATACAAAGACTCCCAAACAACTCTTCTCTTTGCTGTATTGTTGTTGTTGAACTTGAAGGTTATGAATGGTTTATCCAACATAACAATGTCACGTATGTTAAGGTATGTCATATATGTCTTTATAGTTAACAAAGGGTGAATAATGTACCACTAATATTGTTTATATTAACAACTTATATTTTTTGCTGTAGATTGATAGGCGAGTTTTTGTTACCACCATCAAATATTCTACCTCGCTCATATCGAGAATTATCTGCTATTATGAAAGATATTGGAATGGAGTATCAAGCAATACATGCTTGTCCCAATGATCATATTATATATTATAAAGAACATAAATTTGCAACACAATGCCCTGTATGTCATACGAGTAGATATCGAACAGATCGAATAACAAAAAAGGTGCCTCACAAGGTTCTTCATTACATCCCCATTATTCCATGGATGCGACAATTATTCAGGTGTACTAGCTTGGCACAATTTATGGATTACCATGCATGCAATAGAAGTCGAGATGACATTATTCGAATCCCTACGGATGGTTTGACATTTATGCACATAGAGGAAAAGTGGAAACACTTCAAAGAAGAACCTCGTAATCTCAGGCTTTCATTGGCAGCGGATGGTGTCAATCCATTTGGAGAGATGAGATCTGTTTGCTCGGTGTGGCCTATTTTTGTTATCAACAATAACATTCCTCCGTGGATGTCAATAAAGAGGGAGCACATTATGTTGGCAATGATTGTTCCAAGTATTTTATCATTTGATAGTTATTAATTTACATGTACTTACAAATCTTACAGTAAAATGGTCACAATAATTATGTAATGTTACTGTTCATTCAAGTAGGTAAATATCAAGTTAAAGATATGAATGTATATATTGAGCCTCTTATTGACGAGTTGGTGGAGTTATGGAACGGTGTCACTATGTATGACGTGTCTAGACCAATAGGACAAAGACAATTTCAATTCCATGCAATACTTGTATGGATAATACATGATGCCCCAGGGCTAACACATTTTTGTGGTATGTTATAGTGAATTCAAGTTGCGCATGATAATTCTAATTATAAAAATCAACATATTTAATAATCCAATTATATCATTATCTTGTAGGTCTTCAAACAAAGGGAAAATTTGCATGTCCAGTTTGTGGTCCAAAGATGAAATCTCATCATTCAAAAAGTTTAGGAAAGCATGTGTTTGATGAGTACAGACACTTCCTCCACAGGAATCATAAGTATCGAAGTATGGAAAAACATCTTTTCAATGGGAAAGAAGAGACTACATCAAAGCCACGAAGAATGACACCTCGCCTATGGAAGTTGGAATATAATAGAATTAATCGTCGAGGTAATGTCATTCCACTTAATGGTTTATGTTTGTAATTTATATATTTCTATTGTGATTTTTGTTTACTAATTATGTAATTGATGATCATGAAGGTCGTCAAGGCACTACTGACAACCTTCCAAAGGGACTAAAAAGCTATCCCAGACAATTTAGTAGGTTGCCCTACTACGAGGACCTACAAATTGTGCATTTGTTTGATCTTATGCATGTTGGAAAGAATATAACAGAGACATTGTGGAAAATACTGGATGGAAGGCGTGACAAAGAAAAAATTGTCAAAATTTGTAATGACATTCATGAATCCAATCATGCACTGAAGAATTTCATTCACTCAAATAGCAATAGAGATCAGATTAATATAAGTGCCCTTCCTTGGTTATTAACGGAGCAGCAAAGTGATGCCATAAAAGAAGTCATATGAAAAATTTGATTTCCCATAGGATTTGCTGGGAACATAAGCAATCTCATATCAAAGAAAAGTGAATTTGGGCCAAGGCTCAAAATGCATGATTGGCATACTTTCATCAAGGTAAGTTATGTTCTTCTGTATTTACAATATATTCATAAACTACGTGTACTATTCATTATGTTATGTTAGAAAATAATGAAATGATTGGTTTATAATTACTGTAGTACGTGCTACCTCTATCTCTCCCAGAGCACTTCAACAATAACATCAAACAAGTGATATATGATCTTGGAAAATACATGAGGTAAGCAGTAATATCTGTTCAATTTGTTGTATATATTTATTATATTCGCGATTTGTTTTTCTTGCTATGTAATGTATTGTATATTATTTTGTAAAGTCTCGTATTTATATATTTTTTGTGACTTGAATCTCTTAATGTAGGTGGTTGTCATCTAAAGAAATCCATAAAGAAGATATAAACTATTGGAAGAGAAGAATTCCTCATTTACTGTGTGAAATGCAAAAGTGTCTACCTCCAACTTTTTTCAATGCACAAGAACACTACCTCATACACCAAGTTGAGGAGATTGAATTGTGTGGACCTGCACACACTAGGTCAATGTGGATGGTTGAGAGGCACTTGAAATCTTTGAAGGCTTTGGTTTGACAAAGAGCACATCCTGAGGGTTCTATGGTAGAGGGATACATGGTATACCAGACTATGGTGTACATTACTGAATATCTTCCTAAGTTTGCTTCAAATATCCATGTAGATCGCATTTGGGATCTTGACCCTTTTAAAAAATTCAAAGGGGAGTACTTGATGGGGAAAGGTAGATTGAGGAAAGTGATAGGTAATAAATTATAAGATGTTATTGTAATAAATTATTTCTTAATCTTCAAAATAAATCAGTTGTAAGTCGTCTATTTTTTTTTTGTACAGTTGCTCGAGAGTGGGATGCACTACATTTGTATATTGCAAACAATCTTGATTGGATGACGGTATGGATTGAACGATGTCAACATTCTGGTCACACATTAACATGGGAAGGTGTATCTTCATTGGTTAAAGAAGCTCATCGTAATGGAGATTCTAATGTTACGCAAAGGGAAATAGATTTAGCATATGGTTTAAGAGATTTCTAGGTACGTACAAAATTATTAATCACCCGTATGTTTATCAACTCACGATATAATAATTTTGACATGTTTCACATATTATTGCAGGTTAAACACCACAAGGGTATGTTCTATAATGGTCAAAAATTTCACGTCAAAGTGTTGGATGACACAAAGAAAACTTGTGATTCTGGAATAACTGCAGTCTTTCAAGTGACTAATATTTCATCTAGAAATGACTTAGATCCTCAAGAGTCTAAAAATCAATACTATGGCATTTTGGATGATATACTTGAGTGTGACTTTAGTTCCTTCAAATTAGTACTCTTCGTTGTCAAATGGTACAGGCTACGACTTAATCCAAATGATCCTAATAGAATTGTTATTGAACATGATAATGGATTTACAATGGTTAATACAAGGTCGTTTGAGCCAGTTGGGGATGAGCCCTATGTTCTTCCAAGCCAATGTGAGCAGGTATTTTACTCAGAGGTTTCACATAAACCGGGTTGGTCATTTGTTGTTAGACATGAACTGAGAGGAAGGCCGATAAAGTATAATGCGATGGAAGAAGAAGATACCGAAGAAGTAGAAGATGATGTAGATGATGATCACGATCGACAATTATTGGATGATGTTCCTGAGACAAATTTTCATGAAGAAGAAGAAGAAGAAGAAGATGATGATGATGATGCTACTGATGATGATGATGAAGATGATGTTGATGTTGATGATGATGATGTTGATGATGATGACAATGATGACAATGATGACGACGACGACGATGATGATGATGATGATGACGAGGATGATGATGATGATGATGATGATGATGATGAGGATGAGGATGATGATGATGAAATTTAAAGGTATGCCATCAATCCTTAATGTATTTAATATTCATTTCTTGATAGAAATATATTTGTCTTAAATGGTTACATAGTTTATTCATTATCTATTTAAAAGCTACAAGTTTCAACTACAAACGAGGCTACTATCATGGGGGTGGTACATACTATTAAACCAACTTCTAATCAATGACTCCAACATACCATTTAGTTATTAAATTTTTGGCTAACATTTTTATACTTGATCTTTGACACAGGGGCACAATATGGAGCAACCGCCCAAAGGTGATGGTGATGATATTCCTAGCTCATCTACACATGAGCAGGTAAAACTCATTGTAATTGTGCAAACTAGATAGAAGCAAAATGTTATTTTTTTTAATGTTATTTTCTTCATTGTTTTGGAGTAATTTTGATAATACTAATACTATTGTTGTCACAGAGGGTAGGTGGTTGGAGAGAGGGAAAGCAACCTGCAGTCCCTCAGGAGTCCCCCCTTGTGGACCCTTTTTTTATTGATTTAGCAGAGACCGATGACCCGATCGGTTCCATTAAAAAGCTGCTAAAGAAAATTGGGAAAGAACTTCTACGTTTGGTATCCATACATCCTCAGACTTAGGAAATAAAAGACAGGGTAGCTAAGTTGTTGCGCACTTCTAAAAACTTTAAAGTAAGTATTAATGGAATTTTTAATTATTACAAGAGTTCAATAATGGTTTTTATGTTATGCTCTTTTATGACATTAATTAAAATATGGATGCATTGTCTTTACAGAGTTATTTGCGTAATTTTGAACCCCATTCCCATGATGAGGCCGGTACTACAAGTGGTTCAGGTAGATCACATGTTCCATTCCCCACTTGTGTTTTCCACTGAATATATATAGGAATGATCATAATCATTGACAATACATGCTCGAACAATCTTTTTTTTTAATGCTCTAACAATCTTGTCCATGCTAGTCCACGCGTTCTATATTTATGCATGCTCTAACAATTTTATTCTTCAGCTCCTTTCCATGATGATATGACAACGCCACCTCTATCCAGGACAACCACAAATGTCTTGCTGACTGCCATGTCAACAACACACAGCCTAAATGCACCAACTGTTGCACCATCTACTGGTACACAAATCCCTCTTTTTCTCTCTTTTGTTATGTGTTTAAGTGTTATGTGTTTACGATGTAGATCCCTTGATTATGTTTGTGCCATGGGTGCTCTGCACCAATTTATTTCCCTTGAAGTATTATTTCTTGGAGGCATTTGATAATGGTTTTCATTTTTTGCAATAGGAGATGCAACAAGTCCCGATACAACATCATTTCCTGGATGTTCCCGTGTTCCTAGTACGGGAATGGTGAAGGATTGCGTATTGATCATCAGTGACGATGAAGGCATTCCCTTAAAAGTAGCCAAAGTTCCAGGTACTTTAAAGTTATTATTATTCTATAGTGATATAATAGTAATTTAGTTTTTGATCACTCTTCATCGACTAATGATCCCATGATTATTTTGTAGGGAATGATATTTTTTGGCGAAAACTTGGTGACCAGTGTTTGCGGATATTCGGGCCCACCCTACGTACATGGTGGAACATCATATCCTAACTAAAACCCCAAACCACTATTTTGATTTCATATCATTGCTAGAATAGTTTTCCTTTTCATCAATTTCTTGAACTATATTAAAGGTAGCTTCTCTTCATTTATGAGTCTAACATGGTTTTTTTTACTTAAAAGGTGGAATAACCAAGATAAAAAGTTGAAGGATGATCTTGTACATAGTATGACCCAGCTTTTTGGACCTCGTGCATTCGAGAGAAACAAGCTCCTTGAAAGAGCTGGTTTATGTTTGAAGTATATTAGGGACCAGTACAGGAAATATTTAGAGGTTAACCCAAGGCACGAGCGTCTGCCCTGTGTTCTTGAGGCTGAGTGGCAGGGTTTGATTTTGGATGGAAAGTATAAAGCTGACATGAAAAAAGGAATTACGCCAGTAGAGAGTAGAGCAAGGTATGTGATACTTTTGAGAATGTAATTATGTACTAATTAACCTCTAAATTTTTCCTGTACTGGTCTCTAACATATTTCAAACTTTTCATAGATTGCCTGACACATCAAAGGCAACAAAGGCAAGATTAGAAAAGCACGGGACACACAAGCTCGGCTCTAGTGGTTTTTCCAAACTTCAAGCACGAGTTGTAAGTATTAGTAAATGAAAACTTGTATCAATTTTTTTATATATTGCAAGGAAATTTTTTTTGATCAAACAATGCAAGTAAAATTCACCATTCCAAGCAAAAATGTAGGGGTTAGAGTTCAATAGATGCCTCACAGAAGAGGACAAGAGAATTGGCTTCCAACAAGGCTATAGAGCCATGGCTGAATGGCTACGAGCTGAAATCAGTGTGCAAGGTTCAAATAATGATGCATCTGAGCCACAGGTAAATAAGCTAAATGAAATTTATTTCAAATTGAATACTTTACCAATTAGTCTATTTCATGTTAAGTTCTAATATAAAATGAGTATATCTGTTTTAAGAAAGCAATGATAACAATGTGTAGGATATTGGAATGCAGCCTGACAATCCTTCTACACAATCTATGCATAATGAAGGTTCGCATGATGTGCATCCTAGTGGTGGAGGTATACATTTGCTATTAAAATTTTTATATGTAATTACAATTGGTGTTTGGATTAATGTAACATTTTGTATAGCAACTGTAGAGGATCGAGGGGTCGATGCTCATGAGCATGTTGAGGTTGAGTCTAGACAAAATGATGTGGCCAAATCAGGTAATTAAAGAGTGCCACAGTTATGTTCTTTAAAATAATTAAATACTTGTAACAATTATAATTAAATATTTTAAATTTAACTCTTTTATTTGTTATTGTAGAGGACCCCCCTTTGCAGCAGCATAGGAATTTGAGATCATCAAGAACAGAGAACAAAACAACTGATGAGGGGGGTATTGATGATAACACTGATGCTCCTCTTAGAGCTTACATAGAAAAAAAAATTAGAAAGAGAAAAAAGAAATGATTGTCATCTAAATACCTTAATTGATAATGACTAAATTTTATGTCTCAATGAATTTAATTATGTGCTAATGAATGTTCATGAATTATGTGTTTATTTTCATATTGATGAATGTTGCGTGTTAACGAATCTAATGTGTTAATGAATGTTATCATGTGACATTGATTGAATGTTACATTTTATTAATAATTGAAAGAATGAATGAATGAATGTTAGATGTTAACGGGGAATGTAGAGTGATGTTAGGGGGAGGGGGGTGGGGCCAAATGAGCTTCCACCTTCACGTGGTTAGCCCTATTTAGTAGAGAATATTAAACTATATTCTCGAAACAAAGTGAAGCTCAATAAGATACTAAATGAGTCAAAATGGTTATCAAGGTCCTCTATCCATAAGATACTTGTAGTCAAAATGGTTATTAATAAGATACTTGTAGTCAAAATGGTTATCTAGGTCCTCTATCCATTCCATAAGTTCTTCACCATTCAAACTTCCTCCATAACAAGGAATGTGCTCTAGGTTAGTCATGAAGCCTAGCATGGACTCTCTGTCAGATAGAGCCACTATTTCAGAGCCTTTTCTGTGCATTTCCTTCAAGCACTGTACAGTGTACGGATGTGAAAGGGAGGGAAGACCAGTGTGGAAGTTAGAGTATTTATATCTTATGCTTTGAGAGTTTATTTGGTAGATTCAAGACACCTTATATCAAAGTTATTCCTTTTTCTTATCTGTTGTTCTGTCAAACCCTCATTTTTTGGGTTATTGCATTCAAATGGCCTTAACTTGCAAATAAACCATAGGATATCCTCTGTTCTTTGTAAAATGCAAGTTAAGGGGGTTTATTTTCATATTTTAAAAGCTTTGGAACAGGATACTAAGCCAGAGAATTTTGAGAGCAAGCCCTAGGTCAAGAATCTCAATGTTCTTGACTAGGAGTTGATGGATTATGCAAGATTAGAGGGTAGCGGCAAGTAAAGGACCTCAAACCTTGTTGAATCTAGATCTTTAGAGCATGGTGGACATCTTCAAACTCTGATCTTGGTTTCATGCACCCATTTTTAATGCCTTGTTTTGGAACCCAGATCTAAAGGCATGCATTAGGTCTGCGGACTCAATAAGGACATTGATATGCTGGAGTGGAGTCAGGGTCTGGGAGTTGGAGGATTGTTAGAACATCAAAAAGGGTACTCAAAAAACATATAAGTTCATAAGGTCCTTTGTCAAATTGAAGAGTTATTGCTGCAGAATAGGTTTTGGAGACCTACTAGAGTCACTAGGTCTATTTGGACCCATTTGGACCACGACACACAGTAGCATCTATAGAGAAGAAGTTTGGTATGCAATGGTCTTGAAACCTCCTGAGAAATTCTTGGTATGCATTTGTGTGGTGCAAAAGCTTCGTTGAAAGAGAAAAAGAAGAAAAGAATAGAAATGATTTTTTTTCTTTTTATGTCATATACTGTAACCACCTACTTATAACTTGCAAAAATTATTATAACCATTTGAAATTGAAACTTATTTTAATGTGAAATTGAGAACTACTTTATTAGAGCTTTCTGTGATTTAGATTCAGACATCAAGAACATTGTTTGCCTAATATTGTGATTAATGTTTATTTATTAATATCTCATACTGACAAACAATTGATAATTGTAGGGAAAATGTCATTGGGGGTCTTTGAGGATCCACCAGAAGCCAAGGAGAAAATGTATTCAAATGCTAAAGATGGTGTAAAAGTCCTTACAGCTGTTGAACCTTGCTGTGTAGATCATCTCCGATTCTCCAAGTTCAACAGTACTGTGGTATTCCTTTGGATACTTCTAATGGTAAATTTCAGACATCAAGTTCTTTTCGTATGAAAATACTACATTTGTAATCTGTAGTTTTAAACTTTTAGTTTATAAATGTTCATCAGCTTTAGTTCGTATGCTGCCATTTCAAGTATATGATTAATGAAGTTACCTTTATCACAGGATGAAAGTGAGCAGTCAGCATACTGGTACGGAGCTGGCAGCATTGATACAGTGACTAGGGAATCATTTAATGGTGGTATTGTGTTTTCCCATGTTTAGGGCATCGGCCTTTTGAAGCATTGCCTTCATCTTTCTTAAGTCTGAGTTTTAAGTTTGTTTATCTCTCTCGGCACTGTTGAAAATACAAATGACAACGTTCTTGTTTGTTTTGCCCTTATATCCTGATGTGATTTCACGGAGGGTTACGGCACTGTTGAAAACACAAATGAAAACACAAATCCCTTGTGTAATTGCCACTTGAAGGAGGATAGTCACTCTAAAGACAACATGATAATGTACACTTACAGTGAGTGTACATTATCATGTTGTCTTTAGAGTGACTATCCTCATTTGTTGAAGAAGAAAAGCATTAATGTGGCTGAATAACAATACATTCAAGTGGCAATCACACAAGGGACAGTCACTGTGAGATGTCCTCATTTGTGACTGTCCTTACAGTGAGTGTACATTATCATGTTGTCTTTAGAGTGGCTATCCTCATTTGTTGAAGAAGAAAAGCATTAATGTGGTTCAATAGCAATACATTCAAGTGGCAATTACACAAGGGACAATCGATCACTATGAGATGTCCTCATGTGTGACTATCCTTGTCACAAATGAGGACATCTCACAATGACTGTCCCTTCTATAATTGCCACTTGAATGAGGACAGTCACTGTAAAGACAACATGATAATGTACACATACAATGAGTGTACATTATCATGTTGTCTTTACAGTGGCTACCCTCATGTTGTATATTCTTCTCTGTAGATGCTACTATGTGCTAGGGAACTTCTTAGAACTGTTGGTATATTCTTACAACTTGTTACACCTGGGATATTCTTCTTTGTAGATGCTACTATGTGCCATGGTCCAAACGGGCCCATAAATGTGGTTGAATAGCAATACATTCAAGTGGCAATTACACAAGGGACAGTCACTATGAGATGTCCACATGTGTGACTGTCCTTGTCACAAATGAGGACATCTCACAGTGACTGTCCCTTGTGTAATTTCCACTTGAATGAGGACAGTCACTGTAAAGACAACATGATAATGTACACATACAATGAGTGTACATTATCATGTTGTCTTTACAGTGGCTGCCCTCATGTTGTATATTCTTCTCTGGAGATGCTACTATGTGCTAGGGAACTTCTTAGAACTATTGGTATATTCTTACAACTTGTTACACCTGGGATATTCTTCTCTGTAGATGCTACTATGTGCTGTGGTCCAAACGGGCCCATAAATGTGGTTGAATAGCAATACATTCAAGTGGAAATTACACAAGGGACAGTCACTGTGAGATGTCCTCATGTGTGACTATCCTTGTCACAAATGAGGACATCTCACAGTGACTGTCCCTTGTGTAATTGCCACTTGAATGAGGACAGTCACTGTAAAGACAACATGATAATGTACACAAGTACCGTGAAGGTAGTTGCAAGTTAGGGCTGTTTCATTGCATACCCGAAACAATGAAGATGTTACGGTCCACAAAACGTTTGTGCTTGAAAGATGAACAAATAAAATTAAACTTCTAAATAACCAAAGCCGCTAACAATAAATTCAACACAGATATGTCCTCATTTCTGGGTATTTTAGCTCTGTAACAGCTGAATACCAGATTACATAATAATGACAAAACAAAAATAAACCCAACGTACTCAGAAATTGTAGCTGTGATTTCACGGAGGGAATCTCTCTCGGCACTGTTGAAAATACAAATGACAACGTTTCTCTACATTATCATGTTGCCTTTACAGTGACTGTCCCTTGTGTAATTGCCACTTGAAGGAGGACAGTCACTGTAAAGACAACATGATAATGTACACTTACAGCCCGTGTACATTAGCATGTTGTCTTTAGAGTGACTATCCTCATTTGTTGAAGAAGAAAAGCATTAATGTGGCTGAATAGCAATACATTCAAGTGGCAATTACACAAGGGAAAGTCACTGTGAGATGTCCTCATTTGTGACTATCCTTACAGTGAGTGTACATTATCATGTTGTCTTTATAGTGACTGTCCTCATTTGTTGAAGGAAAAAAGCATTAATGTGGTTCATTAGCAATGTATTCAAGCGGCAATTACAAAAGGGATAGTCACTCTGAGATTTCCTCATTTGTGACTATCCTTACAATGAGTGTACATTATCATGTTGTCTTTACAATGACTGTCCTCATTTGTTGAAGGAAAAAAGCATTAATGTGGTTCAATAGCAATGTATTCAAGCGGCAATTACACAAGGGATAATCACTCTGAGATTTCCTCATTTGTGACTATCCTTACAGTGAGTGTACATTATCATGTTGTCTTTACAGTGACTGTCCTCATTTGTTGAAGGAAAAAAGCATTAATGTGGTTCAGTAGCAATGCATTCAAGTGGCAATTACACAAGGTACAGTACATGCCCATTAAAGTTGGTGTTTTGTTATCCAGCATGACAATGGAGACAGCATACTCTGTGTCAATTTTATTGATCAAATTTCCCTCCGCCAGGCAAAGCAACAATCTGGGTATGATAAGGTAAAGTTTTTGCAACAATTTCTTGCTGCTGCTAAGGTTACCATTGTTTATGGTTTCTATTATATAGTTCTATCTATATTGCTATATGGCCTTTTGTTTAGGATTAAGTAGACGAGGGAAAATATTTCTTTTGTGGATTGTAAACAAAACATTGAATTATTTCAGAGAACAAATCTAAATCTATAAGATGCTACGATGGAGCACATGACCATGTACTTGTGAATATTAGGATCCATGTTAATCAAATGACTGCTTTATGTAAATTACTTTTGAGTAAGTAAAAGGCAATACAATTTTTCGAAGTGTGCAAGGATTTTTATGATATACAGGTGTACAAAGAAATGAATCTATGTTGTTTTGTATCAATATCAAACATCTCTAATATATTTTCATGTTTTTATAATCTATTTTGCAGATGAAAACTATCCAACAGATAAAGATTGGGAACTTCTCTCAGCATCTGTACCTGCATCTCTCTTATATACTACAAGTTGCTTGCCATCAGAAATTGCAGTTCCCTCACGTGACATTGATGGTGAAGTGTTCTTTTCAGAACCATCATCTGTGGTTACCAATGCTCCTATTTTAGGCAATAAGTTTGTTGCATTCCATGAGCCATTGGTCAAGTTTCTTCTACGAGCTTCTGATGCCTCAAAATCTAAGCAGCACCTACGCATGCCTCATTGTGGTTGATTATCATTCTGTACATGAATTATAATGAGTAATCAGTTTTGGGCCTTGGAATCTTGTATGTAACATGCACAGGCATTTCCTGGCTAAATGAATCTATTTTAAAAGCATCAACTTTTCTTACATGATGCTGGATACATAAGTAGAACAAGCGTATATCAAATTGGAAGCAATCAGAACTCCACAATGACATATTATTTAGAGTACTCTTCAGTTTAAGTAATAATGCATATATTGACACTGTAAAGACAACATGATAATGTACACTCACTGTAAAGACAACATGATAATGTACACTCACTGTAAGGACAGTCACAAATGAGGACATCTCATAGTGACTGTCCCTAGTGTAATTGCCACTTGAATGTATTGCTATTCAGCCACATTAATGCTTTTCTTCTTCAACAAATGAGGATAGTCACTGTAAAGACAACATGATAATGTACACTCACTGTTGAGTGTACATTATCATGTTGTCTTTACAGTGACTATCCTCATTTGTTGAAGAAGAAAAGCATTAATGTGGCTAAATAGCAATACATTCAAGTGGCAATTACACAAGGGACAGTCACTGTGAGATGTCCTCATTTGTGACTATCCTTATAGTGAGTGGACATTATCATGTTGTCTTTACAGTGGCTGTCCTCATTTGTTGAAAGAAAAAAGCATTAATGTGGTTCATTAGCAATGTATTAAATAATTTTTATTTTTTTTATCCACCCACGGGCATCGCAATTGCGACGGGAACCCGTCGTAATGCGATGCAGGCACCCATCGCAATTGCTTGGGAGGCCCGTCGCAATTGTGATGGCCCTCCGAAGCCATGCGACGGGGGGGCGACGCCCATGCCGCTAACAAATCTTAGCCACATTGCGACGGGAGGGTGCCGCAATTGCGACGGCTACCCATAGACGTCACAATTTGTGACTAAAAAATAGCGACGTCTATCGGTGTTGCTATTGCGACACATAGCCATCACAATTGTGACACATAGCTGTCAAAAAATGCCCCCAAATGTATTAGTGTATGTAGTATCCAAAGAAGGAATTACAGTGGATCCTGAGAGAATTGCAACCATTCTAGAATTACCATTGCCAAATCATAAGAAAAGTCTCCAATCTTTCATAGGAAAGATTAATTTTGTTAGGAGGTTCTTGCCTAACATTGTAGATTTACTAAAGCCTTGGATAGTCATATTAAAGAAGAGTTCAACTTTTAGTTGTACCAAAGAAGGGAGAGTCAATTTCCAAGCTATCAAAGATGCCTTGATAGAAGCTCCTGCCCTGTTAAACCCAAATTTCAATAAGGATTTTATCCTTTATGCTTATGGAGGTCATGATGCTATATCTACAATGTTGACTCAAGAAAATTTAGATGGATTGGAGTAGCCTATTGCTTTCTTTAGCAAAGGTTTGGAAGAGTATGAACATAGATACTCTTTTGTAGAAAAACATGTACTTGTTGTGGTGAAGAGTTTTAAAAAGTTCAGATATCTATTGACCCATAGTAGGGTACATTTAAAAGTTACTCATCCAAGTGTCAAGGAATTTTTTCTTTCTAAGGACCTGAATGAAAAAAGAGCTAGTTGGATCACCAAGGTGATGGAATATGACATAGATATTTAGACTACCAAGCTGGTTAGAGGAAGAGGTCTTTGTGAGAATTTGGCAGGGGATGAGAGTTCCAAGAAATCATAGCAAATGGATGCATCTTTGGTTGTGCATACTACAGAAGAACATGCCAAGGCATCAGGTTGGTTTCCTAACATGATTTGTTTCTTGAAGATAGGATAATGTCCTATAGGTTTGGATTCAACAAAAAGGAGGTATTATAGATTGAAATCTATTCCTTTTATGCTGATAAATGATGTTCTTTTTAGAAAGGATCACAGCTGTGTCCTTTAAGATGCATCGATTCAGAAAAGATAGCAAACATCCTATCTGAATTTCATGATGGATCTTCTAGAGGTCACTTTTCTCCTAGGCCTACTGCTTTTAAAATCATGAGGGATGGATACTATTGGCCATCTATCTTTAAGGATAGTCATGATTATGTAAGAAGATGCATCAAGTGTGCTATGTTCGCAAGAAAAGAAAGGCTTGCATCTTTTCCCCTATAGCTAGTTAGAATAGAGCAACCTTTCATGAAGTGGGGTATAGGTTTCATACAAATGATCAATCCTCCATCTAGTGTAGGACACAAGTGGATAATCACTACAACAGATTAGTTCACCAAATGGATAGAAGCAGTTGCTTTAAAGGAATCAAATGAGAGTGTTGTATTTAGTTTTTATGATGACATAATCCATAGGTTTGGTACTCTTGATTCCATCATTTCAAATAATGCATTAGCATTCATAGGCCTCAAGGTCTCAGAGTGGGCAATCAGGAATGCAATTTATCTAAATACAAGTTCCAATTATTACTCCAAGGGCAATGGCTTGGCAGAATCAACAAACAAGAACCTGATTAGCATAATCAAGAAGACTCTACAAGATAATCCAAGAGATTTCCATAATAAGTTGAAGTCTACTGTATGGTTAGATAGGATTACCCCAAAGAAAATCATTGGTAATCCCCCATACATGTTGGTATGTGGCAAGGAGGCTAAGTTATCTATTTTAACCAAATTACCAGCCATAGACTTAGCTACTCAGTATGCCCTATTTGAAGAAGGAGATCCCTTGTAAATCAGGTATGCTTAGTTGATGGAGTTAGAAGAACTCAGAGATAAATCCATGAAAGATATGGAGTTTCATCAGATTCAGACAAAGAGGAGTTTTGATAAAAGAGCCAGGGGCAAAAATTTCAAGGTTGGAGATGTAGTTCTCAAATGGGATGAATTCAGAGCCAGAACTGGTAGGCATAGAAAATTTGATTCATTTTGGGGTGGTCCATTTGTTATAATAGAATGCAAGGCACCCAATGCTTTTCAGCTATCAACTCTTGAAGGAGATGCCTTGCCTATATCAGTTAATGGTTTTCATTTGAAGCCCTACTTTGAGGTTAATTCCTCTCTGTAATTTTTTGTAAATATGTGTTTTTGGTTTTCTTTCCCTATTTTCCTAGGTTAGTTTCCTTCTTTTCAAGAAGTGCTTGTGCACAACTTCCTCTTTTCGGTTCAGTTTTTTGTCCATTTGTCAAGTTTTTGTGTTCCAGAGATGACTCAATGCCCAATGAATATGTCAATGCCATTGATTAATTTCTAGTAGGCTGACATCTAGTAGAAATCATCAAAAATATTGCCCAAAATTTCCTATTCTACAAATTTGGCCAAAAATTATCCCAAGGTCTTTGTTTTACCCTTGTCAGGCTTCCTTGAAAATTTCATGGTATTAGGTCTTATTCTCTAGCCTTTGTAAATTGTTTTATTAATTGGTGTGTAGTCAAAAAGGTTTGAAAAAGTAGCCATTGTGCCCAAAAACAAAACCCTATTTGGCTGTTACTTTTTTGGCAACTTAAATCCCTCTAAACACATGCACCCTTTAAAACTGACCACCTTCACATGTTAAGTCTCTTGGTTGTCGGGTGGGGTCCCTTTTAATATTTCCTACAAAAGCCTAAGTCTTCCTAGAAAATTTTTCCTCCTGACCTTCCCTATAAACTTGTGGTTGCCGTTAAATCTTAAGACTCCAGGTTGTCAAACTTTCTGACATGTGAAATAGTGACAAGGTGACACATGGCAGGTCTGGGCCCAGTTTAGTTGAAATGTCAGCATGGTTCAGTTGTTAGTGGGTCCACTGCCAGGTGTGCTTGATTTGTAGCCTTTGATTGGTCCACATAGTGATGACTAAGATTTGTCAGTGGGGCCATGTCAGAGTCTTTACAACAATGTCAGAAGGATGAAGATCAATGGCTGGTATATCTTCTCATAGCCCTTTTTTGACACATGAGATCTTACGCCCGTCGTTTGATCTACCAAGGTGTTTGGTTTCTATCAGGTGGGTCTATCCCAGGTCAGGGTGACATGCTAATGTTTGATTGGCCAAAATAAAGAGACTTGTCAATGCATCTAGTGCCTTGTGTTGTCGATGTGTTCCCCTGTGATTGGTTCCCGAGTGCTGACGAGGTTACAGGTGGGTCTATTTGTCAGAGGGTCCCTATCAAATATGAATCTATGGTGGGTGTATGATCTAAAGGAATATTTGGGGACTATGAGATCATAAACCTGCCATTAGATTGGAATCTATTTGCAGTGGGCCCATGGCATCAGGGGTTTCTGAAGAGTTTAAGGCACGAAAGGATCTCACGGCTGTCATTACACCGCAGCTCTAAGATGCTTGATCATTAGCATCATGGTGTAGCGATAGCTATTTGATGGTGTTCTTAGGGGCATGGATCCAAGGTCTACCTTGTCATGCTAATTTTCTTGCTTCTGATTGGCTTTTGGCTACCATGGTGGCTTTAACTTGTCAGAAGGGTTTTAGACTATTTTAAAGGTGCATCCCAGCCATTCATCTATCGGGAAGATATGCATCAATTGTTATGTTTTAAAATGACCAGCTAGCCAATGTATTTTGAATTCAAATAGTTCTAAAAGGGTTTTTTTCTGCTAGCATTTGATTTCCAGATGACAAGTGGCGAGGTAGCTAGGAAATTGATGTCTGCAGGACATTTGCTATTGGGATGATAAGGAAGAAGGCCTAGCCAACCGTCATGAGTCAAGTCCTATCCTAAAAAGGTACTATTTTAGCATTCATGGAAAGACTTTTGTACAAAGAATTGATGATCCAAGTTGCTTGTCTAGAGGTTGTTTTCAGTAGATAGGTGGGCATGAGAAATATCTGATCGGTTGAGATATTTGGAGAGATGCATTTATGACTAGATCTGATTGAATTAGGGTTTGATCATTCTATTGTAAAAATATGTAACCCTAGTTAGTTTTGACTCTTGTCTACATGCAAGATGTATATAATGTATTTTTGGAGCTTTTGAGCTCAGAGTTGACATTTCTAAAAAGAAAGAGGTCCTTTCTCAGAAGGCTATCTATGGTATTCTATCTACCCTCTGGTCTTCTACTTTTGTAATCTCCCATTGATTATTTAGGCAACTTTAAGGTGTTTGTGTTGGAAATATAGATGTAGTAACTGAGAGGGGGGGGGTGAATCAGTTAACTACAAAAATATTACAATTGATCCCTTAAATATCTTAACAAATAATTTGCTATGCCACTCGGTAAATATATAGAGAAATGCTGAAAACTTGATCTTTGAAGTGTGTAATAATTAAACTGTTCTTAAGCATTCATCACTGATTAACTTACATGAAATAAAGAAAATAACATGCACACAAGAGACACTAGATTTACCATGGAAACCCAATATGGGAAAAACTACCAATGTAACTAGTTACTATTTTTCATTCTTCTGAAGTGATGCCTGGTTAGAAGCCAACCCAGTAAAAGGTTACAAAACACACTGTTAAGTGCGACCTTGTTAGAGTATTTAATCACCCTGCTAGGAGTGGCCTTGTAAGAGGTCTTGAGATAATTCAATAGAATTGTTACCTTGTTAGAGGATTTACAAAATGGTTGTTAAACCAACTCAGTTAAGAGATTTTGATATCACTGCTACAATTGCTAGAGAGTAACAATGAAATGACTTGCAACTGAATTGCTGAATATAGAACTCTGTTCTGTTTCACTAGATCCTTACTGATCAATTAAATCTCTACTGGTCCTCAAGGATATCTGACCATCCTTCAAAATTCGCACACACCTTTCTTCAAAATGATTTTTGCATGCTATGTATCTCTTATTCACCACTTGACCTTCTATATATATATATATATATATATATATATATATATATATATATATATATATATATATATATATATATATATATATATATATATATATATATATATATATATATATATATATATATATATATATATATATATATGTCATTTCATAATCATTGAGATTGTCAAGTTGGCACTAATAATTATTATAACAGTTGACTGGGATAAACAAATTGTAATAACAAAATTCTTTGAGAGGGCCGACCTTGCTCGGTAAACATTAATCTTGAAAAGATTTCCTTTGGTGACCAAGAGAACTCGATAACCATAGCGAATTCTGCAACATCCTTTGGAGACCCAGATAGCTCGATAACCACTAATTTTCCTTCGATAATCGAGGAGGCTTGGTTAACACTGTTACCCTATCATGTTTCCTTTAGACACCTGAGAGAGCTTGGTAGACACTAAAAACCACCTAGCTGACCAACTGAGCTTGGTAGATACTGGGAGTGATAATTGATATGACATTTGTGTGACATCAAAGACAACACATAGCTAATCCAACAATGTCCTTCAGATAATTGTATCCAACAATCTCCCTCTTTGGCATTGATGGCAACACAACATGTCATAGCACAATGAAATTTCACAGAGGAACCAAGAGTAAGAAACATATCCTTAGCTTTATTCTGATTCCAGTCATCTTCAAACTTCTTTCTCTGACTAAGAACTCTCCCTCTTAACTTCTTAAATTATTCTTCTTACAAATTTCTTGAAATGACAAAAAACTCTCCCTCTTTGACAACACATGCCAAAGACAACTTACATAGTTTTGGTGAATATCAATGTACTTTATGTACTAATTCATATGCAATAATTTCCTAACTATGCTGCATCAACCGATTGATCTTC
The DNA here is from genome assembly GCA_027943335.1 of Chamaecyparis obtusa. Lineage (NCBI taxonomy): Eukaryota > Viridiplantae > Streptophyta > Pinopsida > Cupressales > Cupressaceae > Chamaecyparis > Chamaecyparis obtusa. The sequence goes on along the minus strand of BSBK01007433.1, from coordinate 404,470 downwards.
AACATGTTCTGGTTGATGCATCACTAAAACTTTATTTAGTGAACCTTGGACAGGGGAGTGACCTATAACTTGCCTCTTAGATACAAGAATGCATCCTTAGGTAGTGGCTTGGTGAAGATATCTGCAATTTGTTCTTTTGTATGAATATATTCCAATCTGATTTCCTTGTCCTGTACCAATTCTTTGACAAAGTGATATTTAATTGCAATGTGCTTGGTTTTGGAATGCATTACTGGATTCTTTGAAATATTTATTGCACTTGTATTATCACAAAAAATAACAACTGGTTCTTTGATCTCAACCTTCATGCCTTCCAAAAGCCATTTAAACCATATAATATTAGAGCAGTTTACTGCTGCAACAACATATTCTGCTTCTGCTGTGGATTGGGATGTGCAGTTTTGCTTTTTACTAGTCCAAGATACTAACCTCTTGCCAAGAAAGAATGGTCCACCACTTGTACTCTTTCTATCATCAATGTTTCTTGCCCAATCAACATCAGTAAACACTTTTAAATCTAGATTTCCTCCAAACTTATACCACAAGCCATAATCTTTAGTTCCCCTTAAATACCTCAAGATTCTTTTGATTGCCATCATGTGATTTTGTCTGGGTTTAGCCAAGAATCTTGCCACTATTCCAACTACTAAGGAAATATCAGGCCTTGTGTGTACTACATACTGTAATTTTCCAATCATTGATCTGTACAAGGTCTGATCTACTTCCTTTGAATCATCATCTTTGGTAAGCTTCAGTCTAGTACACATGGGTGTACCAACTGGTTTTGAATCTTCCATACCAAATTTCTTAAGTATTTCCCTGATATATTTAGACTGAGTAATGTAGATACCATTGTTGTTCTACTAAATCTGAAGTCCAACAAAGAATTTTATCTAACCAAACATAGACATTTCAAATTCTTTGTTCATAAGCTCTGTAAATTCTTTGCACTGATCATCATTTCCTGTAAGCACAGTATCATCCACAAATATTTCTACCAAAACAATTTTGTTATCTGATCCTTCTTTGATGTATAAATTGTTCTTGTCATTAGCCGTTTTGAAATCAATCTAAGTAAGATAGTTATGTAATCTTTCATACCATGCTCTAGGAGCTTGTTTCAATCCATAAAATGCTTTGTGTAATTTGCAGACCATATCCCTTTTGTCTGGATCAGCAAAACCTTCATGTTGCTCAATGTAGACTTCTGCATATGCAAGTAAAGTCCTCACACTTTCTAATCTTGCAACAGGAGCAAAAGTCTCTCCATAATCTATTCCTTCTTCTTGAGAATATCCTTTACATACCAATCTTGCTTTGTTTCTTGATACTTGACCATCTTCATTCAACTTATTTCTGAAGACCCATTTTGTCCCAATTACATTTTTATCTTTAGGCCTAGGTACAAGAGTCCATGTCTTATTTTTCTCTATTTGCTCTATTTCTTCATTCATACCCTCAATCCAACTTTCATTTTCTAATGCATCTTTGACATTTTTAGGTTCAAAATCAGCAAATAAACATGTACCTTTTATTTTACTTCTTGTCATAGTACCATTTGATTTGTTTCCAATAATCTAATCTGGTTTATGATGTTTTCTGATGTACTTGGCTAACATAGGTTCCTTGCTTCCTGAATGAGTTACATTGTCATCTTCTTCATCTTCAGGTTCAGATTGCTTGGGCTTGGTAGATACTTGCTCGGTAGCTTCAGACTGAGACTCGGTACTTTGTGATTCGATTTGAACTTCTTCTTGTGACTCAGTTACTGTACTGGGCTCAGTAGATGTAGTCTCCTTACATGTGTCTGGCAATGTATTAGGTTTGATGTAAATAAATTTTCTATAGTCCTCTGGTTCCTTTTTGCGTTCTTCTTCAATCTTTTCTGCAAACTCATCAATTCTCACATGTGCACTTTCTATGATTTTGTGAGTAGACAAATTTAGACATCTATATGCCTTACTTTTGCAAGAATATCCCAAAAGTATTCCTTCATCACTTTTTACATCAAATTTTCCTTTTCTAGATTCTTTTAAGATGTAACATTTACTACCAAATACTTTTAGGTAACTTACATTTGGTTTGTAGCCATACCATAGCTCATATGGAGTCTTGAATGTGTCTTTTCTCAGCTATACTCAGTTCAAGGTATGAACTATAGTGCTGATAGCTTCCTTCCAGTATTTCATAGCAATATTCTTTTCAATCATTAGAGTCCTTTCACAGTCCATGATAGATCTATTCCTTCTTTCGGCTATTCCATTCTGCTCAGGAGTTCTTGGGGCTGATACTTGTCTTTTGATTCCTCTTTCAATGCATAAATTATTGAATTCATGAGATGAATTCACCACCTCTGTCTGATCTCAAGCATTTTATTCTTTTTCCCATTTCCTTTTCTACTCTAGCTAAATACCATTTGAACTTCTCAAATGCTTCAGACTTTTCTCTTAAATGCATAACAGTCATCATTCTAGAATAGTCATCAACAAAGAGAATAAAGAATTTTTCTCCGGTATAGCTCTCAATTGCAATAGGTCCACATAAATCAGTATGCACAATTTCCAAAATATCTTCAGACTGATAGTTTTTACTTTTGAAACTAGACTTTCCCATTTTACCAATTTGACAATTCTTGCATAGACCAACATCAGGTTTCTTCAAAGTAGGAATACCTCGTACTTTCTTGAATTTTCTTATTTTCATCATGTTGTCAAAATTTACATGACATAACCTTTTGTGCCATAACCAACTTTCTTCAATTTGAGCAATAAAACATGAGTAATCACCAAGATCAAGATAAAATAGGTTACCTTTGGTTTGTTTGCCTAATCCTATCAGCTTTCCTTTGTCATCTAGCAGTCTTGCTTTACCATTCATGAATTCAACCTTGAATCCAATGTTGATTAGTTGGGCCACACTTAGAAGATTATGATATAGTCCTTCAACCCAATATGCATTATCACATATAATTTCTTTGGTTAATGAAATTTGTCCCTTTCCTTTTATACAACAGGGTTCATTGTTTCCAAACCTTACATTACCACCATCAAAGTTTTCAAAGTGTTCAAACTTGGTCCTGTCACCAGTCATATGATGTGAACATCCACTGTCTATAATCCATGTATCATGCTTGCTTATATGAGAGATAAGTGCCATCTCATCTTCATCATTATCAGATTCATCTTTTACAGCAATGAAAACAATTTCTTCTTCACTATCATACAAATCTTTAGCTAAAAAACATGTTTTCTTACCTTTATCCTTGAATGATTTGAAATTTGTTTAGCCATTGTACTTGTAATTTTTCTTCTCATCTATGCTTTGCTTGTTTGGACACCTAGCTGCAATATGACCAATTTCTTCACATGAAAAATAGATTAAGGGAGTTTTACCTTTGTATTTTCCTCTGCCTCTTGAATACTTCTTTGCAAGTAATGCTTCAATAACTTCAAGATCGCTATCAGAACTTTCCTCTAATTCTTCTTCACTTCCTGATTGGATTTTCTTTCCTTTCTTGAGTGAAAGTTTGGCCTCAAAAGATGATTCAATATTTTTAGAAGTTGGAACATAGTTGTCATAGTTATCCAATTCAAAGGCTATCAATCTTCCAACTAAGGCATCCAAAGTTATATTATGATTTTCTTCACATCTTCTTTCTTGAATAGCAGAAACTCTTATTGCATAAATAGGGAGTAATGTTCTAAGAACCTTACTTATAATTGTTTCATCATCAATTTTTCCTCCAGAAGCTCTTATTGCACTAACACTTGTCTTAATCCTTTCAACATATTTCACAATGTTTTCTTCTTCTCTCATTTTCATTTGATCAAACTGTCCTCTTAGGCTCTCTGCTTTGGCTTTCTTCACATTGTCATCACCGCCATAGATTTTCTTTAGCTTGTTCCACATTTCATGAGCAGTTGTGTAGTCTTTGATTTCATCAAATTCTTCATAGCTAAGAGCTTATGCAATGTCTATCATCGTAGTGTTATGGTTCTTCTTCTCTGCAATGTCTTCAACAGTTAATGTGCCAGTAGGAATTGTATATTCTTGATCAATATATTTGCATCCTGAATCACTAATGGAAGCCAGATAGTCTCATGAGACCTTGCCATGCTGAAAAGTTATTTATGTTAAGCCTTGGAATTTCTCTTTTGTAAGACATCCTGATCTTTAGCTTAGGTCCTTGAAACCCTTCCTGCAAGCACCAAGAGCTCTGATACTAATTATTGGAAATATAGATACAATAATTGAGAGGGGGGGTGAATCAGTTAACCACAAAAATATTACAACTGATCCCTTAAATATCTTAACAAATAATTTTCTGTGCCACTCAGTAAATATACAGAGAAATGTTGAAAACTTGATCTTTGAAGTGTGTAATAATTAAACTGTTCTTAAGCATTCATCACTGATTAACTTACATGAAATAAAGAAAATAACATGAACACAAGAGACACCAGATTTACCATGGAAACCCAATATGGGAAAAACCACCAATGTAACTAGTTACTATTTTTCACTCTTCTGAAGTGATGCCGGGTTAGAAGCCAACCCGGTAAAAGGTTACAAAACACACTATTAAGTGTGACCTTGTTAGAGGATTTAATCACCCTACTAGGAGTGGCCTTGCAAGAGGTCTTGAAACAATTCAATAGAACTATTACCTTGTTAGAGGATTTACAAAATGGTTGTTAAACCAACTCGGTTAAGAGATTTTGATATCACTGCTACAATTGCTAGAGAGTAACAATGAAATGACCTGCAACTGAATTGTTGAATATAGATCTCTGTTCTATTTTACTAGATCCTTACTGATCAATTAAATCTCTACTGCTCCTCAAGGATATCTGACCATCCTTCAAAATTCACACACACCTTTCTTCAAAATGATTTTTGCATGCTGTGTATATCTTATTCACCACTTGACCTTCTATATATATATATATGTCATTTCATAATCATTTAGATTGTCAAGTCGGCACTAATAATTATTATAACAGTCGGCTGGGATAAACAACAAAATTCTTTGAGAGGGCCGACCTTGCTCGGTAAACATTAATCCTGAAAAGATTTCCTTTGGTGACCGAGAGAACTCGGTAACCATAGCGAATTCCGCAACATCCTTTGGAGATTGAGAGAGCTCGGTAACCAGTAATTTTCCTTCGATAACTGAGGAGGCTTGGTTAACACTATTACCCTATCATGTTTCCTTTAGACACCCGAGAGAACTCGGTAGACACTAAAAACCGCCTAGCTGACCGACTGAGCTCGGTAGATACTGGGAGTGATAATTGATATGACATTTGTGTGACATCAAAGACAACACATAGCTAATCCAACAATGTCCTTCAGACAATTGTATCCAATAGTTTGTTGCATTTTTCTTGTCCTTACCCTTTCATTGTTTGGATCATCTCTTATTGAATCAAAGTATATGATGTTTTCAATGACAATTTAGGGTTCTTGATCCCTCTTACTTTCTGTAATTGTGTGTGTTATTGTGTTTGATCTGATTTAGATATTTTTTTCGCTAGACTTCAACCCTCTAACAGTCTTGTCTCAAACCTACACTGAGTTGCAAAAGTGAATATCTGCTTGTAGGTCATAAGTTGTGTCTTATGTTTAGACCCTCCTATGAAACACTTATGCAAGCCTATTTAGTAAGTTGTGACCTACTAGACCTAAGCCTTTCATTGATTTCATTCCTCTATACTGAGATCCAAACCCTAATTTTGGTGCATCACCTAGTAGGTAGTTTTCTTTCAAGTTATTTCCCTTTCAAGTATTCCTTCTATCCCTTTTCCCCTCAAGTTTTACTTTCCTGTCAAGAAGAAAATTAAGGTGATTATCCAAAAGGAACCAGCCTAGAACCTGGAGGTCTCATCTTAGTTAGCAAAGGTCCCACAACTTGGAGATGATTCCCATGTTATACTAAGTTATCAAGACCAAGAGAGATTGAAACAAGGGTGCAAACTTAGTGTATAACAGTTACTATTATAATCTATGTATACTTGGTTTTAAGTTGTGGGAGTTTTCCCCTTCTTTCAATACTATAAATACCTCTTTATTTTTTAAGAATTATCAAGATAGACAGGGTTAAGTTGTGAGTTGCCAGATTATTTTAAGTGTCATTGTGAGTTCTATGTCAATCTGTGGATCTACTAGGTTTGGTGAATTTCCTCGTATTAATTTTAATTTCATGCACTCTCTCTCCCTTTTCCTTCCAAGTTCAGTTTAGTTTCAGGTGATTCAAGGGGAAGCCAAATCCTAATCTGGAGGTCTATTCTCAAATAGGTTACCCACAACCTAAAAATAGTCCCATATTTCATGGGATTGCTAGGTTCTACAATTAGCCATACTCGGGTGCAATCCCTAGTGACAACATGAACCTCATATGTTGTGCTTCGGTTGTGGTAGCGTCCATTGTGCTATTCTTTGGTTTATTATTTTACCCATGATTGATATGGGTGGTTATGTGGAGTTGTGTTATCTTACTATTATTTTATAGATCTAGGTCACAAGACTATAATCTTCTTAATTTCTAACAAAGACAAAGGAAAAAAACTTATTTCTACCCAAAAAAATACCATGAAAGAATTCAAATTTTTTGGAAGAAATGTAGAAATAAAAAAATTATATTTTTAATCAAATCATACCATCATTAGTAAATTTTTTCATACCATTTGATCTGCAAAACAAAATGTCTCTAATTTAACTGTCACCCAAAAATGCAAATTTATAGTGAAAGTTTATCAAAAAATCTTCTTGGATGTGATGGTGAGGTCATATCTTACTCTAAATGCTTCCACAAAATATTACTTCCTATATTTGTAAATTTTCCCACTAATGAGTAAAGGAAAATCTCTCCAAAAGACTATTCAATGGACAATCCAATGGCTATGATATTATGGAAGAATTTTCCTAAGGTAATAACCCAACATCTAGAGCCCAATTATTAGAGAGAGAGAGAGAGAGAGAGAGCATGATAGAATAGATAGGTAAATACAATAAAGATGTGCTTTCTTATATAGGAAACAATAGTGTTTCCATAATTATATTGATGGCATTACAATTTTAACTACTAAAACTGTGCACTAACCGATGTGTTGATATGTAAGTAGTTAACAGTTATTTGTTAACTATTATATTCACTATGTAGTATTTTAATCATTAATAATTAATACATGAAAACATTCTACTCTATCATTTGGTATTAGAGTAGAATGAATTCTACCTATACAAAACATGTTTCCTAAAGTAGTAAAAGACTATGCATTGAATTTCTCATTCCTCTATTTAGAGAATGTCTCTAATCGTGTCTTTTGAGTCATTATTTTGAATGTGTTTGGAGTGCCATACACAATGTGTGTTGAGCCATTTTCTGAGCATATGTGGAGATTCTAATGTGCATGGAGAGACTGATAGAGCCATCATCTGAGAATGTGCACAGTGTCTGATCCCTTCTCCTATCATGCTTGATCATGCATAGAGTCATGTTTGAGCATATACTTTCTATCAACATTTTATAAATAATGGCTCTCTCTTGATCTTCAACTTTATTGGATTTAGTGCATGTGTGATGAGGAATGGCTGATAAATATGGAAAGGATTGTTGTGAATGACCATAGTAATATATGATAACTTTTACAAGGCATTAAGGAAATTTTTAGTGGCATAAGTGTTGGAAACTGCAATTGAAACAATTGTTGTATTGTCATTGATGTCAAATGTTAACTGGTAAGACTGTTGCTACTTAGGAAAGTACTATATCTATTGTATTGTTGTGAAGGATTGGGGAAACGTTGGTAACAATAGCACCTAAGGAAAGGTTGAGTTATCTTGATACTGCAAAGTGTACTTGACTATGTTGTACAATGATGAGACAATGTATTGTTTATCTTAGTAAGTTTGAAGATTAAACTGTTAGGATTAACTTAGCAAAAGTGGAGAAATCATGTTTAAGCTAAGTGATGTTAGTGTTAAATGAGTTAGTGTATGATGAGAAAAATTCTAGTGTCAACCGAGCATCAGTTAATTGCTGAGGAAGACAGAATAAGTTGAGGAGATATTTTTATTAATGACCGAGATTTCTACATGAAGACCGAGTAGTTGATCATAGTATTGACTGAGCATCAACATTTTTATATTTGAAGAGAATTTAGATTTGTAGCCGACATTGTTGAATTCTTGGATTATGTAAAACGTGTTGACTTTATTTATTGATTGTTTGAAAGCATTAAATGCACTGAAAAATGTTTTATTGTAAATTTTGAAAAGACTTGAAATGATTCTAGAAAATGAGCAGAAGAACATAAAGTGGGTTGATTCAATGAATCTAACCTAACCCTAATAGTTGCAAAGGTGATTAAGCGACAAAAGCTAAGTATTAAAAGAAACTTGAGATTGCATGTGAAAGGAGTGGGTGAATAGAGAATGCTAGAAGATCAAAAAGATTATTGACTATATAACCAGAAAATGTTGAAGGAGAAGTATGGTGGTTTCTTGAAGAAAAGTTCCAAGAAGATCAAAGATGGAAATGGAAAAGTGTCAAAGTCGGTAAAACAACATTAGTGTACAGAATCAGATCTAATATTTGCAAAGTGAGTTATATGTTTTTTAGATCAATATTGGTGCTACTTTCTAACCATTGTAACAATTTGTTAGGAATGAATGTTGAATGCTTGGTAATCATTCTGTAGCAGTTGTTGTTGCATTCATGACTATGATTGTAATTGATGTCAACACAGTTATCTAGAGACTCACAAAGAAGCAGATAGTTTTTTGATTAGCGCATGTGGGATATTGTAGTTGGAGATATATGATGTTGAGATTATACTCTTTGATATGTTATACATCTATGGTTAAGATCACAGACATTAATTCATTCATTCATGAAAGTTATGAGCATTTTGGTGGAAGCAGTATTCAGGCAGTGTTCCGAAGTAGCAGTTTGTGGAAATCGGATGATATCTCCTAATAGGGATGGAATCTAGTTTTGCATAGTTAAAGGGAAGTTAGAGACACATTGATAGTTATGTGATTTATAGCACAAAATTTGAGGTCACATGAGTGAAGAGTTATTGTATTTGGAAGCTGACAGTTTTTGTGTAATTTTGATGTAGCATGTGGAAACTTTTATTTTGTAATTGTGTACCAACTCATTTGTAATTATTTGAGTGTGGTATAAAGGAAGGAATGTTTTTCCTTTTTGTATAAAGAAAGGAATGTAAGCATGGTATGGTTGAATGTGAATGTATGTATGAAGTGAAGAAAAGAGCCAATGAAGTTGTGAAAGCGAAATTGTGAAGGAAGACATGAGAAATATAGAGATCTGAAATTGAGATTTGGTGTAGCAGTAAGTGCGGTATTTGGCACAAAAAGAAGGTAACATATTTGATATTATTCTACTAAATAATCTTAAGATTATTTAGGCAGTGTGTTCAGTGATCTTACCCTGAAGCTGTTTGGGTAGTGGGTCCTTCTATCTTCCATAACTCCTAACAAGGTTAGAATCTTTTAACAGGGATTCAAAATCTCCTAATAGAGATTCATATGTACTGAATGTATTTCATAAGACTCCTATCAGAGTCCATCTTCTCACAAGGAACATTCATATTATTACATCATTTTTGGGCATCATTCCCACTGGGGTTTACTCTTTCATTAAGAGGTTCCCTAGTCAACAAAACTTGTGTTATTGTGTCATTGTGTATGAATATAATTCTATGGTTGGTAATTATATTGCTTACATGGTTAAATGTTGTTGAAGTTAATAAAAGTTATAATTATCAAATAACTGATTCACCCCCCCTCTCAGTTATCTTGGTGGTCTTTACTTTCTAACAATATGTGGTATTTGGCATAGTAAGAAGGTAACATATTTGATATTATTCTATTGAATAATCTTAAGATTATTTGGACAGTGTGTTCAGTGAGCTTACCCTAAAGCTATTTGGGTAGTGGGTCCTTCTATCTTCCATAACTCCTAACAGGGTTAGAATCTTTTAACAGGGATTCAAAATCTCCTAACAGAGATTCATATGTACTAAATGTATTTCATAAGACTCCTAACAAAGTCCATCCTCTCACAAGGAATATTCATATTAGTGCATCTTTTGTGGCCATCATTCCCACTGGGGTTTACTCTTTGATTAAGAGGTTCCCTAGTCAACATATCTTGTGTTATTGTGTCATTGTGTATGAATATATTTCTATGGTTGGTAATTATATTGCTTACATGGTTAAATGTTTTTGAAGTTAATAAAAGTTATAATTATCAGATAACTAATTCACCCCCCCCCCCCCCCCCCCCTCTTAGTTATCTTGGTTGTCTTTACTTTCTAACAATTGGTATGAGAGCTTGGTCATAGGTTCGAATCCCCTCAAGTGACAATGAGGGGGGGATTGTCAAACTAACTACCAACATCTCACTTTGGGATTCATGACATGGTTTAACAACCTCCTATGTTCTATAAGTCTAGTGGTTGTATCAGGCATTAACAGGTCGATCTTTTGGTGCAATGACAACTACTACTTGTAACATAGTCAAAATCCTTTTAACAGAACTTGACTTAAAAGTCATTTGATAAATCCTTTGAAAGAGGTTGCATTCTAATGGAATGTATGTAAGTCCTATAACAAGGCTCACTTTTGACAGGGTGATTAAATCCTTTAACCAGGTCACACCTAACAGTGTGTATTGTAACCTTTGATAGGGTTGGCTTTTAACCGAGCTCACTTTAGAAGAGTGAAAACAATAGTAGCATATTACAAAGTGGTTTTTCCCATATTGGGTTTCCACTATAAATCCTAGTGTCAATACTTGTGTGAATGTTATGGTTTAAATATTTTTGCATTTTACAAGTTAGATACGACTGGGTAGTGGACTACATTGTTGTATGTTTCTATTATTGAATCAGTGATTACCAAGTTAGTTTTTATTGTTAGATCTGATTCAAAGTAAAGGATTTGAAGTTTGTTTTTATACATCAGGACCTAAGAACAACTAATTCACCTCCCTCTTTGTTTTTCTAAATCATATTAACAATTGGCATCAGAGCTTTGTTGCTTATTATTGGTGTTTACAAAAGTCAAGTTTAAAGGGGCTTGAAGCAAATGATCAGGATGTATAAGAAGGAGGTACCAAAGCTAAATAAGGAAAACTTCCCTGCATGGAAAAGCTTGATGAAGCTACATCTAGCTGGTATTGGTGACTCTGCAAAGTACTATATTGAGAATGACTATGTCTCACCTGTCACACCTTTGACTACTGAGGAAATGAGAGCTAAGCAAGAACATAACCAGACAATACTAGAAATTGCATCTGCCCTAACCTATCAAGAATTTGAAGATGTTAAAGATTTCACAAGTACCAAGGAAATGTGGGACACTCTTACAAAGATCTATGGTGGTGACTTAAATGTACTAAAAGCAAAGGACGAGAGTCTTAGAGGTAAGTTTGATGATATTAGAATGCAAGAAGATGAAAATATTGCACAATATTATGGTAGAATAAAAGAAGTTGTAAATGCTATTAGAGGTGAAAATGGGATTATTCATAATGAAACTATAATTATAAAATTCCTAAGGACTATGTGCCCTATATATGCTATCAAGATCTCTGCTATTCAGGAATCTAGATGTAACTCTACTAATGTGCTTACTTTGGAAACTTTGGTTGGCAAGCCGACTGCTTTTGAACTTTCTAACTATGATAATTTCACTATTGGTAGTATTGGTAATGTTGAATCTACTTTCAAGTCACAATTAGTTTTGAACAAGCCTAAGAAGGAAAAAGAAAAATGCATCAGTGAAAGTAAAATTGAAAGCAAAAGTGACAGTGACACTTCTGATGAAGAACTTGACGATCTAGAAGTTCTTATGGCTAGAAGACTGAGAAGGGGAAAATGAAAGTATAAAGGTAAACTCCCTATTATATGTTTTTCATGTAATAAAGTTTGTCATGTAGGTTCTATATTTCCTGATAGGAAGGATAAAGATGATGAAAGAAAAAGGAAACACAAAGACAGAAAGGATGATAGAAGCTACCGAAGGTTCAATGACTACAAAAGAAAAGGTAAGAAAGCTTGTTACATTGCTGAAGAAGAAACTAACACTGACAGTGAAGACTTTGAAATTGAGGTAGTCTATGTTGCAATGAAAGATGAATTTGATCAGGATGAGAAAATTGTATTAATTTTCTATGTGAACAAGAATGATAAATGAATCATTAATAGTGGTTGTTCACATCACATGACTAGTGACAAAAGTAAGTTTGAGACCCTACATCATTATAGAGGTAAAAGTGTAACATTTGGTAAAAGACTAATAAGATATCTTTTCATAATGCATATTGGGTTGAAGGTCTTAATTATAATCTGATAAGTGTTGCTCAACTCAACAAAATTGGTGACCGAGTGTAATTTCATTGCAAGAAAACTAAGATATTTGATCCCACTGGTGAATTGATTGGAAGTGGAGAATAGACTAAAGGTAATTTGTTCTATCTTGACCTATCTAAAGAAATATTTATGGTTGCACAACTTGATGACATTTGATTATGGCACAAGAGGCTATGTCATGTTAATTTTGGTAATCTGGTAGAAATAAGTAAGAAGAAGAAAGTAAGAGGTCTACCTGGTTTGAAGAAACCTGAGAATGTGATGTGCAAAGAATGCTGGTTAGGAAAAATGACAAAGTCAAGTTTTAAGAGCAAATCCTTCATTTCTAAAACATTTTAGATTTGGTTCATACTGACCTTTGTGGATATATGGGTATACGAAGTTACTGTGGTTCTAGATATTTTATCTTGTTTGTTGATGATCATACCAGAATGATGCATGTAATGTTTTTAAAAGAAAAATCTAAAGTTTTTCAATTCTTTAAGTGGTATTTGGATAAGGTTTAGAAGGAGACATGTAGGAACCTAAAATGTGTTAGATCTAACTGAGGTGGAGAATTTACATCAAATGAATTCAATCTATTTTGCTATGAAAAAGGAATTAAAAGACAGATGTCTAAACCAAGAACACCTCCACAAAATGGTACAACAGAAACAAGAAACAAATCTATATTGGATTGTGCAAGAACTCTATTTATTGAAAAGAATGTGGCAAAGAAATATTGGAAAGAAGCTATAAGCACTGCTATCTACACTCTTAATCGGGTACAGATCAGGAAATGTACAAATCTGACACCCTATGAATTATGGCATGGACATGAACTAAGTGTTAAATACTTTAGAATATTTGGAAGCAAGTGCTACATATTAAAAGATACTAGGAATGGAAAATTTGATACTAAAAGTGATGAAGGTATATTCCTAGGGTATTCCACAAAAAGTAAAGCTCATAAGTGTTTGAACTCTAACACTAACAAAATTATGGAAAGTGTGAATATAAAAGTTGATGAGTATGCAAAAAGAAATGAAGCTAACAGAAAAAGAGAACTAGAAGATTACAAATATTTTGTGTGTATTGAAGAATTAGAAGAGTCAAGTAATAAACTTGCACCTGATGTCGAGTCTCAAGTAAGCAATGTTGAGCAACAGGAAGATGATGCTGAGTATCAAGAAAATAGTGCCAAGAGAGAACAAGAATATGTTGAGTGACAGGATAATGATGTCGAGTATGAGGATGGGGTTGTCAAGCATTCAGAAGCTAAATCTACAAATCTTGTTGATGAACCTGATGAAAAGGAGAAAAATGCTGAACCAATTTTGGCAAAATATGTAAAAAGACATCACAAGCCTGAATAGATAATTGGAGACAAAAATACTAGAATTCAGACCAAAAGTAAGACAAAGGATCCAACATGCTTACTATGTGAATTTGAGCCCAGTTCAACAAGAGAGGCATTAGAAAATGAAGACTAGATACAAGCAATGAATGAAGAGATTGACCAGATAGAGAAGAATGATACTTGGACTCTGGGGCCAAGACTTGAACACAAAAATGTTATAGGAACAAAGTGGGTGTTTCAAAATAAGATGAATGAAAATGGTGAAATAACTAGGAACAAAGCTAGGCTAGTATGCAAAGGCTATGCACAAGAAGAAGGAATTGATTATGGGGAGACATTTGCTCCTGTAGCTAGACTGGAAGGAGTAAGAACTCTTCTTGCATATGCTTCTTATAAAGATTTCAAGGTATATCAAATGGATGTCAAGTCTAGATTTTTGAATGGTATACTAGAAGAAGAAGTTTGCATAGAATAGCTAGAAGGTTTTATTGATCCAAATAGAAGACACATGGTATGCAAATTAAACAAAGCATTATATGGACTAAAACAAGCTCCTAGAGAATGGTATGAGAGGTTGCATAACTACTTGATACGGATTGGATTTTCTAGGACAAATGACACAAGCAATCTATACATGAAAGATGAAGAAGGTAAAGGTATCTTGTTGGCAAACATTTTTGTGGATGATATTATTTTTGGTGGTGTAGATGCCTTGTGTAAATGATTTTTAAATGAAATGCAAACTAAATTTGAAATGAGTATGTTTGGTGAGATCAAATTCTTTGTTGGTTTACAAGTATATCAGATGATGAAAGGAATTTTCATTACATAGTCTAAGTATGTTAATGAGATACTGAAAACTTTTGGAATGGAAGATTCTAGACTAGTAAGTACTCCTATGGCTACTGGAAAAAAGTTATCTAAGAATGATGATGCTATAGAAGTGAACCAAACATCATATAGATCAATGATTAGAAAATTGTAGTATGTTGTACATAGTAGAGTAGATATTGCATTACCTGTTGAGATTGTGGCAAGATTCTCTTCTAATCCAAAGGAAACACATGTGATGGTTGTGAAAAGAATTATGAGATATCTGAAAGGAACTGTTGATTATGGAATGTATTACAAGAAGAATGACAAATTTGAACTAAGAGTTTATACAGATGCTGGTTGGGTAGGAAATGTAGATAATAGAAAGAGTACTAGTGGTGAAGATTTCTTTCTTGGATAGAGACTAGTCTCCTGGACAAGCAAGAAACAAAATTGCATTTCCCAATCTACTACCGAGGCCGAGTATGTTGCTGCTGCAGTAAACTGTTCAAATTTGGTATGGATAAAACAATTGTTGTTAGGCATGAAAGAAGAAATCAATGAACTTGTTGTTATTCTTTGTGACAACACAAGTGCTATCACTATTTCTAAGAATCTAGTAATGCATACTAAGACCAAGCACATAGAAATCAAGTATCACTACTTGAGAGAATTGGTACAAGATAAAGAAGTCCGAATGGAATATGTGAATACAAAGGAACAATTAGTAGATATATTCACTAAAGCTTTACCAAGAGAAGCACATGAATACTCGAGAAGTCAATTAGGGGTTCTTCTCCTAACTAAGGCTACATAGACAAGCTAGGAGCACTGCATCAAATGTGCAACAGTAGATTATTTGACAAATTGATGTAGAAGATTGTCACACTTTAGGAATGGCCTAGAGTTGTGAAAAAGAGAAAAGACATAGAATCAGTCATAAGCAAGATGACATAGGGAGAAACACTAAGCTGCATAGATAATATTTACATATGATGGATGTTATAGTTTCTGCTTTGGCATTTTTGTCAAAGAGGGAGATGAACTGAGATGATATAATAACCACATGAACACAAAACTAAGTTGTTGACCTGAAATGAATGATCAAGATAAAGGGAGATCTGATACTTTTGATGGTCACAGATGTAAGGCTTATAAATTCTGAATCAGAATGAAGCTAAGGATATTATAATTTTTTATGATGGATAGATAAGTTTTTTTTTGGATTGGTTGGTAATAGGTGATATCATATGGTGTTGCCATCAATGCCAAAGAGGGACATTGTTGGAAATTGCAATTGAAATAATTGTTGTATTTTCATTGATGTCAAACCTTAACTGGTAAGACTGTTGCTTCTTAGGAAAGTACTATATCCATTGTATTGTTGTGAAGCATTGGGGCAAGGTTGGTAACAATAGCACCTAAGGAAAGGTTGAGTTATCTTGATACTACAAAGTGTACTTGACTATATTGTATAATGATGAAACAATGTATTTTCTATCTTAGTAAGTTTGAAGACTAAACTGTTAGGCTTAACTAAGCAAAAATGGAGAAATCATGTTTAAGCCAAGTGATGTTAGTGTCGACCGAGTCAGTGTATGCTGAGCAAAATTATAGTGTCAATTAAGCATCAGTTAATTGCCAAGGAAGACAATATAAGCTGAGGAGATATTTTTAGTAATGACTGAGCTTTCTACATGAAGACTGAGTAGTTGATCATAGTATTGACTCAGCATCAACATTTTTATAGTTGAAGAGAATTCAGATTTGGATTCGACATTGTTGAATTCTTGGATTGTGTAAAATGTGTTGACTTTATTTATATATTGTTTGAAAGCATTAAATGTGGTGAAAAATGTTTTATTGTAAATCTTTAAGAGATTTGAGATGATTCTAGAAAAGGAGCCGAAGAATATAAAGCGGGTAGATTCAATGAATCTGACCTAACCCTAAGATTTGCAAAGGTGATTAAGTGGCAAAAGATGAGTATTAAAAGAAACCTAAGATTGCATGTGAAAGGAGTGGGTGAATAGAGAATGCTGGAAGATCAGAATGTTTATTGACTATATAAGCAGAAAAGGCTAAAGGAGAAGTATGGTGGTTACTTGAAGAAAAGTTCCAAGAAGATCAAAGATGGAAATGAAAAAGTGTCAAAGTCAGTAAAACAACATTAGTGTATGGAATCGGATCTGATATTTGCAAAGTGAGTTGTATGTTTTTCAGATCAATATTGCTGCTACTTTCTAACCATTGTAACAGTCAAAATTCTTTTAACAGAGGTTGACTTAATAGTCATTTTATAAATCCTTTGAACAAGATTGCATTCTAATGGAATGTATGTAAGTCTTATAACAAGGCTCACTTTTGATAGGGTGATTAAATCCTTTAACCGGGTCACACCTAACAGTGTGTATTGTAACCTTTGACAGGGTTGGCTTTTAACCAAGTTCACTTCAAAAGAGTGAAAACAATAGTAGCATGTTACAAAGTGGTTTTCCCATATTGGGTTTCCACTATAAATCCTGGTGTCAATACTTGTGTGAATGTTATGGTTTGAACATTTATGTGTTTTACAAGTTAGATACAGTTGGGTAGTGGAATACATTGTTGTATATTTTTATTATTGAATAAGTCATGACCAAGTTAGTTTTTATTGTTAGATCTGATTCAAAGTAAGGATTTGAAGTTTGTTTTTATACATCAAGACCTGAGAACAACTGATTCACCCCCCCTCTCTATTGTTTTAAATCATATTAACAATAAGTTGACACTTCCTAATCACCTTCAATCTTCTATTTTCAACCCTCACTTCAAATCAAAAACTTATCAATGTCTGTAAGATGTCCTAATTTTCTTCATGTTGATGATAGTTCATATGAAATATATGTATAATCAGGTTTTCTGTTCCCTTTATTAATTACTATAGATAGATGTACATGGTTAATGATAAGGTATGAATCAAAAATTGGAGTAGAGTTGTGTGCAGTCACTACTGAATATTTTGTGGATATGAGGCAACAAAGTTATATTTGCATACAATTTAACTATGGGCTTGTGCTTCAATATTGATCAATGTTTGATAGTCGCTTAATGGTAATTTTTTATCAAAGGATATTGATGAAGCATTTCATTTCTAACACAACTAGAATATAGTAAGTCCATACTTTGAACCAAGTATGAAAGACATAGTATTTTCAATTTTGTGAGTGGTCAGCGATAAGGAAAATAAGTTTCTAGTATTGTTGTTCAATGGAGATTCCATTAGAAAAATACTCTAGTTGTAATTTTCATACATGGACAATAAAAATATAAATGTAATTGATGAATATAAAACTATGAGGAATGGTAAGCATAAAAGAAAAACCACCTATAGATGTAAATAAAATGTTGGAGTGGAACAATAGAGATGATAAATCCAAGGCTATTATTAGTCTTTCTCTTACAGATTCTAAACTTCACTACGTAGATCTAGATAACACTTTTGTTGATATTTGGGATAATCTAAATAAGTTGTTTGGAGAAAAAGCTGTCAATGCCATGTTTTCTCTAAAAGTTCAATTATTTAGATTCAAAATGGAAACTAGGATCACAATGTTAAAAAATATAAGTAATTTAAGGTGTCTCATTAGACAACTTGGAGAGGTTAAGGCTCTTGTTGATGATGATGATGCTAGGTTCATTATGTTAAATAGATTATCTTCCAAATATAGTAATGTTGTCTTTGCACTAAGTCAACTCACTTCACAAACCCTAGAGGATATGATGTCAAACCTTCTAGAAAAACAAAAGAGGAAAAAGGAAGTCATAGAAGAACATCATCAAATCGACCAGGCATTATACTCACAAAGTACTTAAAAATGGTCAAATAAAAATAGAAGAGACAACAAATGTTTTTACTATAAGAAAGAGGGGCACACAGGATGGGTTTGTTGAACCAAATCTAGTGATGTTCTTAAAGGAAAACTAAAAGAACAATCTGAAGAAGGCAATATTTAATGCATTGAAGATGACGATACATCAGATGATGGAGAGGTCATTAATGATTCTAATTCTCCCATTAATCACAATTTTGTGCTTTGAACCTTCATATTTGGAGGTTGGTAGCATCGGAGGATGGAGGAACTTCCATCATCTCAAGTCATCTTCCTGCTTTAAGATGGTGTTTGGCATGACGAACTTTTTTTATATTTTTGGTTTTCTATTTTGTTTTCCTTTCTAATGCTGGAAAATTTGAAGAATGCATGTCTTGTGAAGACTCGGTTTGGAAATAGGTTTGGGACCTTGTATAAAACTCAATATGGAATTATATCAAGAAATATTTAGAGTATATGATCAAGAATTATACCCTTTTGCAGTAACTAAACAATGATAGAGATTTGTTGCATCTCTTCGGGATCATTGTTGAATAATTCAAGACTCTGTGATTTGAGAGTTCAGGAATGAGGACTTAGGAATATAGCTCGAAGATACACCTTTCCAAGGGTCAAGAGAGAACTTTATGGATCCTTGATTGGTTTAGGGTATGTTACTTCAGAAGAAGATCCATTTTTTTTAATATCTATTCATATTATGTAATCAGTATGTTTCATTATGTAAGCCTTAAGGTGGGGTCCCTAAGACAAGGTTTTTTTTTTTATGTTAGGAGCAATGTATAAGGGGGGGAATGTTGGTGTAATTATAATGATGACATTACAATTTTAACTACTAATAAATTCACACTAAATGATGCACTAATATGTAAGTAGTTAATAGTTATTTGTTAGTTGTTATCTGCACTATATAGTATTGTAGTCATTTATTAATAATACATCGAAACATTCTATTTTTTTGAATAGGAGTACATGATAAGAATAAAATAGCTTATCACCCATACAAGATGGAAGAACATGCCAACCAAAGATGGATAATCCTCTATTTTACAATGAAGTGTGTACAACAATGTGAGTATGGTGAGTGATAAGTGCACTAAGGTGGAGAAAACACATATGGTTGAAATGTGATAACAACCATCACCACCTAAAGTGGAATTTATCCTACACCATGTGAAAGAATAATATGAAAACTCCTAAATGTATCATGCACAAATAATGAATTATCTAAAGTAAGTTTAAGGAAAGTGTAATTAATAATATTTAACTACTTCAACAATATTAGACCTCCAAGACTAACCAAAACAAATAGATTATCAAAATGATTAATAAACTAAATTAATATTGGTTGAAGGAGGATGAGGGCCCAAATCATCTACATTACTCCATATTTACATTAGTGGGGTTGAAGATTACATCAATACCATCCAAAAGATCATATTTATCACAATCATCTTTGTCTTTATTGTGCATGGAAGATATAACCAAATCAAAAAATGGAAAGTATTTGGAGGAAGAAATGTATGGCCACCTAGAAGCACTACTATTAAATGACCCTTGGATGGTAGAAGGACATCATGAAGTGGCACCCAATTTAAGCTATGATGAACCAAATTGGCTTCTCGAATGAAGATACTTGATACCTCAGATATGTGTAGTGGTGAGATAAGAGGTTCTAGGCTCATTTTTAACTAAAAACAAGATAATGGTTGTGATAGAAGGATGGAGTTAGTCAAAATTTAGAAAGAGGACACATGACATTACCTTCATGGTTTAGAATCTCTTAAAGGTGAAAAATGTATAGGATCAACTTATGAGATTACACCTAAATCTATGACAATAAATTTGATAAAAATGGTGGTATTACAATAGTGTGTGGTATTTTGATCAATGTTACAATGAGAATAAATATTAGAACTTATGTAATTCCATATTCTAAATATAATATCTATTTATGAAAAATTTCATCCTTCTATAAGGAAAACCCTACAAAATAACCATATTACAAGAGGAATGATTTGGGAAAAAGGAAATAATTCATGAATCTAATTCTAGAGCTATCAATATCCTTGATAAGAAAAGAAGAGGTGCTTAAAATATTATTATTACCTTTAAAATGGGTAGAAAGGATCTTGATCACTCATATATTGGAGTTGAGATCCTACTAGTAATACTTGCAATATAGTAATATAGATAAATAGGAAACCTTGGACTAAAAATAAGCTAAAGTTTAATAAATACATTTTTTCAAGAAAATAAATTGCAAATTATGTCATCTGATGTTAAAATGGGTACTATAGAAATATATGGTGAAATGAGAAAATACCCAAGATGCTACCTATAATTGAAAAAAAAATTACTATTGGTATTCTACTACCAATCCTTCCATGAAGTTTTGATAGAATACACTCTATATTTAAGCAAAATTTCCACTCGTAAGGTCTTCATGTAAATACCAATAGTCCCCTAGTCATGGAAAGAGAGGTACACTTTAAATTTTACATTGTCTCATGATAGTAAGCCTATATAAGTTATAAAAAATACATCTTGGGGAATTTGAATTCATTTTTCTAAAAATATATGGCCTTAACCCATGGTATCCTAGTCAAAGAGGGCCCTTGATACTATTTAAGAGCATACCAATAGAGATTGTGTTGCATAAAGTAAATCTCATATGTAAAACCAAGTCCAACCCACTTAATTTAATTTCTTCTCAAGAATGTCAAATAATTTTGAGAACAACATTTACCTAGATATAGAATTGCTAATATTATAACATGAGAATGTGTTAAAAAATGATTTCCATCTAGTTAGGTTGATGGGTCAAGAAATTAATATAAGAGAAATGTTATAGGATCTAACTTTCCATAATTAATTACAAGAAATGGATGGATAACCAATTCAACACAAAGAGATAAGCCTTTCCATTGTGTACAAAAATATACCAACCTCCTAGAGTTACAATAGAGACAAAAAAACTCATCAATAACTTAATGAAAACTCTTATGGTTATTAGATAAAGTCAAGAGAAGTTCAAGGGAAAGTTTCTTAATCTTCTATTAACAATTCATAGAATGAACCTAACATAAAGAAATATGTGCATTGGTGAACTTAATAATTTTGAAATGCATTTGAAACTTTTTTTTGCAATCAGAGGGACATAGTTGTAAAATATTTAAGTATTTTGTCAAGTCTATAAGAAAACTTACTCAAAATTTCCATACTCTAAGTATCGAATGTAAATGGAATATCAAAATTTTCAAACAATTCTCTGAAAACTTTCACTTCTAGCCAAAAATATGAAGCCCAGAATGAAATAAGAAATTAGATTTGTGATAAAAACTAGTTTTTGTGTTTTTAATAATAGAGCCTTAGCCAAGTTAGAAAGTTTATATAAATTTGAGTGCCTTCTTAAAATTATGTAGCCATTGCCTCTAATCTAGAATCTCTCTATTGCTACAACAAATAACTCATAAAAAAAATAGAAATATGAAAGAAAAACTTTCCAACTTTTATTCATCATTGAATTTGTAAAAAAAATTACATTAATCACCTTTTACAACCTCACTATTCATCATTTTTTTTCCATTTTAGTTCCAACTTCATACAACTTTCTCTTTCTTAAAATTTACATCTTCTCCTCCTCTATTTTTGCCCTACATTCATGTATATATCTTAATGGAATCCCTAAAGAGGAATCTAATTGTTCACTTTCTTCCTCAATAATTTTTCTTCCCTTCAATTATCTTTTCTTTTCAACTTTCTCAAGGATAGGCTTCCAATTTTTGAAAGAGTACTTTGTATCCCTTATGATTCTCGATAATAGTTATTATTTAAAAATTAGATCAAATTATTGTTTAATGTTTAATTTTGGATACTCTTCAAATTAATATTATTTTTAACATAAGAACTAATAGTTTTCCCATGTCCACCAATTTAATATTAATTGTGCTAGAGAGTGCATATAAATTTGTTGATAAATTACCTTTTTTTTAGGTTAATTTTGAATTTTTAAACTTCTTCCATCTCCTCTATAAATTTAAATATCATGATTTCCCACCTTCATCTTTAAGAATACATATGATCAAAAAAATTCTACAATAAAAAATGTACTAAAAATTAAACAAAAAATAAAGAAACAATATTTTTGAACACTTATGTTTTAACCCCATTCTATTAACTTTTTTTTTCAAATTTACAATTTTTAATCTATGAGTGATTTCCTGATGATGTGAGATGCCTAAAATTGTCATAGTTTTTTTGAAAGAACTTATAAAATTAAATATATTTTTGTATGAATGATGATTGTAACATTCACCAAGATTGTATTCTTCATATAAGTAGAAATAAAAAAATATGGCTGGTTATAGTGATACCCTTATAAATTGTAAACAATTGAGAGTGAACTACATCACTCTAATAGGTGTAAAAAATAAATTATTTCTACCTCCTCTTCTAGAGCACAAGGCTCGAACATTCACTATAATTTGACTTCCTCCTCCAAATTCCATCATCTCACCACTCAAAATTTCTCTATTCCTCTTTGTGTTAAATTTAATCCATCCATGTATAACCACCTCCATGAAATACATTTTTCACCCTCCTCTATATTTTCAACCACAACATACACCTCTCTAGATTCCTCTTTCTACTTGGTTGATCCACAATCTCCATTATCATCTATAATTGAGTGCATCATTGAGAGTTGATCTAAAAGTTGAGTGAATCATTGATGGATGAACCATATTTAAGAGGATCATCTAGAGGGTAGGAGATCATTCAAAGTGGAGTGATAATTTGATGTTGGAAAATATTATCCTTCATTTGAGTATGGAGTTTTAGTTTTTCTTGCAAGATTGGTAAGTCCATGAGGCTAAGCATTATAATTTCTAAATATTTATGGTTCAAATG
This sequence comes from Chamaecyparis obtusa, assembly GCA_027943335.1. NCBI lineage: Eukaryota > Viridiplantae > Streptophyta > Pinopsida > Cupressales > Cupressaceae > Chamaecyparis > Chamaecyparis obtusa. The sequence continues at coordinate 381,134 of BSBK01007433.1, read as the reverse complement.
TTATAAAGTAATAAGAAAATTAAATCTTTATATTCTAGAATTTTATAACTAATTTTATTTAAATTATATGTATCACTCTTGGGTCAAGTAACCCTTATATAGTGTAGAAGAGAATGTATTTTGTGTGTGTTAAGAAGGTCCCCTAAATCAACCCCAATCAACTGGCTATTGAATATCTAGCTTGGTGACTCAAGAAAGAAAATGCTTTTGATTCTTGTCTTTCTTTTATGTGTACCAACTTCTTTTCAAGAGATTTATAGAGACAAGATCTTGTATTTATAATATAATTTCCTAAGTCTTGATGCTTTACTAGCCAATAATAATGTGAAATCCCAAGAGACTCCACTAGAAGCATGTATTGTGTTCCTTGTTTAATCAATTCATCAATAAATTGAAAGTTTCTAGGAACTTCATTGGTCTCCACTAGATCTTTTAATTTTTAATTAAATATAGAAAGGTTAATCCTATTAAGGTTGGCATGAAACTCTATCACCTCATTTTGTCCTCTAAAAATATCATAATATCAAATGTTTCTCTAAGTAATAAATTTGATTTTATACTCTTCATTTTTTTCATTTGTCTTCCTTCCTTCCCATCCACTTCATCCACCAACTTTTCTAGTTCTTCATCTTGTTCAAGTCATAGTTGTCTATAGATTTTATTTATTCATATCCTAACATGACAAGCCTATCTTGACTGTGTTTTTTGGTAAATAAGATATATATAAACTAGATTAATGAATACATGTATATGCATGTGTGTGTACAAATTTGTGTATTTACTTTTTAATTTTCTTAGTATATATTAAATGTTTGTAATTACACACACACACACACAAACATTAGTATTTGTTAACATTATTGTATAACATTCATATTATTTTATATATGATAATTTTTCATCTATAAAATAATTATTATGAAAAGAATGAGAAGAAAAAAATATTCTTTAATGAGTGTCCCATATGTCTTATAATATTTTCTATATAAAAAATAATAATTAAATGAATAATATATCTTAATCTTCTAATCTTCATATTGTACAAATTTAATTATGTCTACTAGAAGTCAATTTAATCTATTAAAGAGAAAAGTTAATTAAAGACTTTTTTTTACGAAACTACTATTGGAGGAGAAAAACTTTAATTCACTCTCAAATGGTTTAACTTGTAGATAGGGAAAATGTTAGGGTAGGAATATTAAAAATTTAACCACAAAATGTATAAAAATTGCATTCAAATTATCCATAATCCTCAAATTTGATTTTTCTCTTTATGACAAGTGGACTTCAAATGTTTGAAAATAAAGTATAAAGAAAATAATAGCATGCAGATAGTCAAATCAAGTTTAGATAAATGAAGAAGACCAAATCTAATTAAATAGAAAAATGGATTGAAAACAAAATGGCCATAAAGATGACATGAATAGTCAAAGGGATTAAAAAAGCCAATGGGTAGTAATAGAAATCACATAATAAATCAAATTATCAATTTTCCCTCCAAAATCCTAAAATCTACATTAAAAAAAATTAAAATTTAAATGAAAAATAAAAAGAGAAACTAAAAAGCCATTTAAATATTTTATGTGCAATAAAAGATAGAATGTCATTAATAAATAAAATTTATCTATGTTAAACAGGGACATAGGGACATTAATTTAACTAATTAGATCCTTAGAAAGAACATTAGACATTCATTACATAATTGTTAAATTATATCATTAAACATGTCAAAAATGTGACAGGGTAATGCAAACAAATGACACAATGATAAAAAAATCAAAATAATTTAAAATATTTAAAAATTAACTTAAAATAAAATGACCAAAAGTGATCAAAATGGACAAAAATGACAAAGAATACAAAAGACAATAAAATGATGACCTAAAAGCGATGACTAATTTTAGGTGTTTACACATGTTATTTTACGTTTAATAATTTTTCATCTATGAAAGACTTATTATGAAAAGAATAAAAAATAAATAAAAAATAAAAATGAAGTTCCTATAATGAATGTTCTATGTCTTATAATGGTTTCGGCATACAAATAGAAAATAATAATTGAATGGATAATATATCTTAAGCTTATAATCTTCATAATATACAAATCTAATTGTGTCTACTCAATGAATTTAATTCTTTAAAGTGGAAATATAAATTAAGAATCTATTTTACAAAACTGTAGTAAGAGAAAAACTTTAATTGAACTTCAGATGGTTTAACTTTTAATTCCAGACAAACTATTGAATTCACCTATTTATACATGATATTTTTTTGTTACATATTAATGATGAATTATACATAATGAGATCTAGTTTGCGAGAGGATTAGAAGCTTATCATATTGATCACTCATATTCATGAGTTTTTATTTTTAAAGAACAAATAATAGTCTAACTGAGCTATTTTATTTTTTAATTCTTGGACTACACTACCACTTCCTTGAATGGGGTCCTTCACCCTTACACTTGCTTCATCTCCAAACCCTAAAAGAACATTAAATAAATATGACTCACAAAATAAAATTAATATGAAGAGTCAAAAAGTTGTAATTCTATATTTACGCACGTTAAGTTAATTAAAATTAAATAAATTTAAAAACATTTCAATAACTGTTGGTTTATAAATCTAACGATCAATACTAATATGTTTAAGAATGACACAAAATATTTTTTTTCATAAAAACCAAGTAAAAGGGAAATGTAGAGAGTGACCCAAGTTAATTTAGTAACCATCAGTTTTGAAAGTTTATGTTGAAGGAAGAGCTTAATTGTTGATGAAATTTGATTTGGTTTGAAACTATAAAATTATTTGAAATTAGTTAAAAAATATGAAAATAAGTATATAGATAAAGTTTTAAGTGATATGAGATATTTCTACCTATAAATACAAATAATTAAAAAAATAGTATAATATTTTAAAGAAAAATGAGAATTCAATTACATTAATAATAAAAGTGTTAGAATTCAACTACATAGTTCTGTAGCAAAAGTCAATGACTCATGAGACATGGATACTTCTAAATACTAATTGTGAAACATGAGTCAATAGTTTTAATGTAAAACTACACAGATGAATCTTGATAGCAAGGTTTAAATGACTAGTTATAGAAAATATCTACTACTTATCACAAATATTTTTTAAAGGATAAAATAATATCTAAATTGTTACAAATAGAACTACTTAAAAATATTTTATATTTGATAGTTTAATTTATAAAAAAATTTAAAATATAAAGATGTAAAAATTCATATCATACATTATGAATCTTAAATCATGGTTAAAAAAAACTTATTTTTTTATTAATAATTAGTAGGATCGTAACATAATCTAATTACGTAGATCAAACATTTTAAAATATGTATTATTTTATCCCACTTACATTGTTTTGGGACTTTAGTTTATTAATTTTAATTGTATAGTTTTTCTTTTCTTTCTAATAATACAAGTTTTACATGTTAGATATTTGTAATTTTTTAAAGTTATTTAAGGCCTTAATTTAATGAGGCAATTGTAATTTTTTAATTATTTTGTCATTTGATTTTCACATTTATATGTCTCCCATTTAGTATTTTTTATTATGATTTCACCAAGAACCTCTTAATCTCTCAAATTAATGAAGCAAATTTTCTATAATTCAATTTCGTATTTGATTCATTTGATATTTGTGGGATATCATAGTATGATAATTTACAAAGAAATAAATTGTAGAGGTTGAAGAACTAGTCAAAGCATTGAGGAAATTGTAAGATCATCTATAGATGAAGACAAAAAACAGGAAAGTGTATATCATCTCAAAAAGAGATCATAAGAAAGAAGGTTCAAAAAAATGTTTAGACCAAAGCACTTCCAAGTGTAAATAAATGCACAATTTGGAGAAAGGAAACATAAAATCAAATACTATTAGGTTTGTGTTAAATTATTTAGTAGATTAGATTGCATTGTTTTATGCTTTAAGTTTTATTATTGTAATTTTTATTTATTTTTCTTTCTTTCTAATAATGCATTTTTTTCATGTCATGAGTTTGTTGAAATCCAACAATTTTTTCATCATAAGTTTTTTTGAAATATTTGGATGTATCTAAGACCCTTATGTAATGAAATAATTATAATGCATTCATCGATAGTTAATTTGACTCTTGATCATTCTATAAAAAATTCTCATATTCTTTTAAATGGGATAAATACTTTTTCTTGTAATCTTTCAGACTAACCCAAGAAACAATGGACAAACATTACTAAGACACAAATAATGAATACCACACCATACCATGTTAATCTTAAATCATGGTTAACGAAACCTTTTACTTTTATATTTATTTTATTTTTAAATAATTTTGATATAAAAGAATTAGTTGTCGAAGTAGAAGTTGCAAAAATGGTAAAGCCAAAACTACATTACCATAAATACACCATTAAATGGAAATAAAAACCATTAGATTCATAAAACCAAAGAGAATAATCTCATGAGTGTCATAAAGAAAATAAGAATTAGAAATATCTCATCATGATCAAACATCAAAGAATTCACATGATCTCATTATAGAGTTACATCAAAAAAACAAAATTTTAGGCAAAAGGTGTTTGGCATTCAAATGCAATTAATATGATTGTAAAATGAAAAAATATATCAAGAGAAAATAAAAACATGGTTGACTGGTTAAGCTTTTTTTATTGAGCTTTAGTTTGTGTCGTGCAGATGCATTGCACACTTATTCTTTTCAAAATTGTAGCATTGAGGACCTAATATGGCACTTATCACCTTGATGTAATGTATTCTTGTATATTAATTGATGTATTTGGATACTTTGAAACAAATTTATATAATTATGGCATATTGATGTAATTTTATTTGGAATCAATTTAAGGGGCAAATCTAGGTGAAAGAATAGGGGAAAAAGATATGTCAAGTAATTCAGGTTTTATAATGTGAATAGGGAAATAAGAAATACTTTATTTATGTTATTGGTAAAAGTTAAGTTTTTATGAATTCCTTGTTAATTTGTAGGAAAATTATGTAAAGAAGATATAAGAAAATGAACCTAGGAGAAGAAATTTTTAATGTTTCTTAATTATTCATATTAAATGATTATAAAAGAAGGAAGGAATTAGATAAAGGTTACTTATCTTGATGATTTAAATGTAATTTTAATAAATTATTATTTAGTGCTCGATTATGTAGTAGTGAACCTAAGAGAATGGTTAAAATTGATTATTCAATGAGTAGATGAAATGATATCATGCTAGATAAGAATGATTAATGATCCACATTTATTAATTAATGAGAAAAGAACAAGACTAAGAACATGTACCTTTCTGCATTAAAATGAATGTAGACTTAACAAAATCCATAATGCAATTTTGTGTAGATTCATATCATTATTTTTAATAGTAAACTGATAAATTTGATCATGTTTCTTCAAGTAGAAACTCTCACCAAATGAGTCAGGAAATATGTTTGGAATTGAACTCTACATCCATGTACAAATTCATGTAATTCAATGATGAAAGGTCAATTAGGAATTTGTATCATGTAATGTAACAATGCATGTCATGTTAGCTTGTTAAATTATTTTAGTAATTATCCTTAAACAAAAAAAATTGTCTCATTTAGTGGTTAAAAGTGTTGTACTCTCAAATTCCCTAGTTGAGCATTACAATAGTGATCAATATCCATGACCTTCTTAAATAGATAGAGATTTTCCATAATCACTAGCTTCATGAGAGAATCTGAAACCTTATCTAAAGTTTGAGTTTTTCTCAATAAAAATGTGTCCACTTTGATCCATCTCTTTCATAAAGTGATATTGAACATCAACATGTTTAGAACATGAGCATGACATATAGAGATTATGGAAAAATATAAAACACTTTGACTATCATGTCCAATGATCACCATCCTGAAATTAAAATTAATACTATTACCAAGTCTCTACAACCAAACCAACTCCTTAAAGTAATGTTTAGTATTAATCCACTCTTATTTTTGGTTCTTTTTTCTTTATCATTTTTCTCTCATTTCATCTAATCTATTATAATTCTGTTTGATGATGTATGTTATTTCATTACTATTAATATCCTCTATTCTCAAGCTTTGGTCTTCATCATCCCATTAGTTATATATTTTCCCTTCATTCATCTTTGTATGTTCTTGTTGCTAAGGATATTTATATTTACTAGCAAACTCTATCTCCTTTAGGCAAGTTAGAGGAATTTACCTATCTATTTCATGTAACTAGTTGGTTATTATCCACTTTTTGGATGGCTTATTTCTCATGATTATTGTAGAATATAAAAAACTAAATAGGTCTTTCATGTATAAAAAATGCCTAACTTTTTGGTTATTCATATAATGAAAAAAAACTCAAGGTTATCCTTAATGAATTCTTCATGCGCCTCCTTGTTTTCATAGATATAACTGGAAATGAGTTTACCATTGAGAAGTATTTTAATTTATGGGCATTATTTTTTCCTTCTGATTTTCAATGGTTCATATTTGGAACATGTCCCTTAGTAAAATTGAGAAGATCTCATGTTAGATCACCAACTCACTCTCATAGGCTATCAATTCTAGGTGTATTCATAAATTTCAATGACCACTCACATGTATTAATCATCTTTTTGTGCCTTTTGATTCAGTCAAGGATGGAGGATCCAATTAAGGACTATCTAAACTTGCAGCCAAACCACAATACAATGAAATTACACAATAATAACACCAGATCTGAGAGAAAACAAGTATCTTTATTCGTCAATAAAACTGATTACATGCAATGTGTTAGGCTATAAGGCCTTCCTAGTTACAACCAATTACAAAGAAAGAAATAATTCTGCAAGATCACGCAGGATCCAATAAATCTCTCCGCTAGTCCAGGTTTGCAACATGACATGACACTTGTAGGCACTCCAAGAAAGATCTAAACTTGTGCATGTAGGCCACTAAGAAATCTTCTTGTGCCTAAGCTCGCAAGCTACTAACTCTGCTATCTTCCAAATCTAACTCTAGATTCCTCATTCGACTGCCCTAAAAAACTACCCAAACCTCTTCTTAAATACTAGTTCCAATCCACAAGTACGCTTTGCAAACAATTAAATCTCAAAACCCAATAGACTTCCAAATATACAAATATTAAATGCAAAACATGGCTAGCTCTCAAATAGCCTTACAATAATTAAATTATCCATGTCGGTCTCCAGATCCATATAGGATAATGCAACGTACCAGATCTAGGTCACCACATGTCCAACGGTCAATCCATAACTCAAGGAACATGAGCCAAATTAAATGTGCTAGTTGGCCAAGCTGATTCATCCAAACAACCAAGTTGCTCTGCAAGAACACCGAGCACCAGTAAGAAACACTAAGACCTGCTAGTAACCAAACACCGAGTAGAAGAGAAATAATTGAGCACTAGTGAACTAGCCATGCCAAGCATCATAGAGAAACATAGTTATCACAGCACCAGAAGTAACCAATGCCTTCAGTTACCAAGTGTTCTTTAGAGATTTAACACCCTATTAAATACTATAACTAAGAAACCATACTCCAAGGCTGAGAAAATACTTCACCAATGAAGATCAAAACTACCAATCTACCCTACAAAACAAACATATTTTTTATTGATACAGGATTGCCAAGAATCCTAGGATGCTCGTATAATAGACACTCCAAGTAAAGAAGATTTTTTCACATGAGGAAATCAGGAAAGTCTCAAGGGAATCAGAACAAGTATGCCATATTTTTTCTTAACCCATATCTCCTCTCATCCTTCATCCCAAGTTGTTTTTACTTCATTCATTGTCCCTTGCAGGAATTTTTCCTGCTTCTTATCTTTCCTGTCTGCAACTGAAAATAACCAACTCTGACCATCCCTTCCACTGTTGATCACATCAGTACCTCAATAAATACCATCCTCTCTAGACTCGGTATCATTTGCATCTCTCTGTGTCCTCAATATTATTATCTTCTCTATTATTTTTGTAAGTAAGACCATCTACCTCTTAATCTCAAAAAACTCTTCAAATATATCATTCTCCTTCTCTTTCAAACTAGACTTTGCAAGAATAGGTTCATCAACCCTGTGCTCCTAAAGTTTATCACATGGACAACACCTGATAACTCTGCATCCCTTAGTCCATGTCTCCTATAAACCTAACATCTTATGCTTAGATCCTTCATGCCTAACAACATAGGTGTTTTCACAAACATCAAACAAAACATTTCTATCAAATTGCCAAGGTCTCCCAAGCAGCAGATGACAAGAATCCATAGGCAATACATCACACAATATTTCATCATGATAAGATCCAATCAGAAAATGAACCAAGTGTTGTTCTTCAATCCTAACCTTATAAACATATTGTATCAAACTAATGTGATAAGGGTTAGGGTGTTTCTTTCTTTCCAAACTCAACTTACTAACCATCTCTTCTGAAACAAAGTTTTCAAAACTACCACCATCAAATATGACATGACATACCTTATCCTTAAACTTACATCTGGTTCTGAACCAATTTCATCTTTGTACTGGTTCCTGGACACATGTAGCCAACCTCCTAGTGATGAGAAACTATCCTTTTTTTGCAACATTCACATTGTCTTCTTCAGTAGTTACTGCAACTCTTCTCTTTGGACATTGAAAACTTCTATGACCCGCTTTAGCACATTGATAACAAGTACCAGTGAACTCAATCTTCCACCTTCCTCTCTTTCCAGTATTGAAATTATTAGTGACTTGACCACTGCCAAATCCTATATTAGTCTTCTTAGGATTCTCTACCATATTACTTTTAGCAACTATCTCACCAGTCTTACCCCTTTTATTCCTATTGTTTTGTCTTCCTTGAAACTTCTTATTCAGATTCTCTTCAATCTTTAATACCATTTGATAAGAATATCCTATTTTTCATACGAATAGTAACTCTTCTTGAATACTAGGTCTCAAACCATAAAAATACCTAGCAACCTTCTCTTTATCAGTTCCAAAATGACCAGTCCTAATTAGGATTCTGTAAAACTCTGTGGTGTAATCTTGCACTGATTTGTTAGTCTTCTTCAAGGCTTGCAACTTCTTAAACATGTCTAACTCATAATCCACCAGAATGAATTACTTCTTCAACTTGTCAACCATTTAGTTCCATGTAGTGATCTTTTCCTTTCCTCTCCTACTTCTTTCCAACAGAACTTCCCTCCACCAAATATTTGCATGACCCTTTAGTTTAGTCATTAGAAATCTAACTCTATCAGGATCTTCTATTTCTTCATACTCAAAGTACTCATCTATCTCATTAATCCAATAAATCAAATCTTCTGGTCTGAGGCTTCTAGAAAATGTAGAAACTTTAATCTTGGGTCTTTTCCTAATTTTAGACATAGCCTTTAGGATTCTATTTTCTTCTGGATCTCTAGCTTCTTCTATAGCTTCTTCAAAATGATCTTCTTCCTCAGACTCATCATCACTATCTTCTTTTGATAGTCTTCTTTCTTAATTCCAGTTGTAGATCTTGCACATGTTAGAACTGCAAAGCACTAAAATCATCAAGACTAAATTCTTGAGTAGCTTCCTCCTCTGAGATCTCATGAGCTCTCCTCAAAGACATCTACAATCAAGGGTCCTAGTGCAAAATGCCTCTTCTTCGGTGATCTATCCCTACATTCAAGATCAACTTGCTTTGATACCACTTGATATAGTCAAGGACGGATGATCTAATTAACGACTATCCAAACTTGCAGCCAAACCACAATACAACATAATTACACAATAATAACACAAGATCTTAAAAGAAAATAGGTATATTTATTCATCAAAAACTAATTAAATGCAATGTGTCAGGCTATAAGGACTTCTTGGTTATTTCCAATTACAAAGCAAGACACAATTCTACAAGATCACACAGGATCCAATACATTTCTCAGCTAGTCCAGATCTACAACATGACAGGACACTGGTAGGCACTGCAAGAAAGATCTAAACTTGTGCATGTAGGCCACTAAGAAATCTTCTTGTGCCTAAGCTCACAAGATACTAACTCTACTATCTTCCAAATCTAACTCTACATTCCTCATTCTACTGCCCTAATTCCCAATCACATGTCAGCTTTACAAACAATTAAATCTCAAAACCTAGTCAGCTTCCAAATATACAAATATTAAATACAAAACACGGTCGGCTCTCAAATAGCCTTATAATAATTAAATTATCCATGTTAGCCTCCACATCCACATAGGATAATGCAACACGCCAGATCTAGGTCCCCACATGTCTAATGGTCAATCCATAACTCAAGGAATGCGAGCCAAATTAAATCCACCAGTCAGCCAAGCCGATTCATCCAAATGACCAAGTTAGTCTGTAAGAACACTGAGCACCAATAAGAAAGATTGAGACCTGTCGATAACCAAACACCCAAGTAGTAAAGAAATAACTGAGTACCAGTGAACTGACCATGCCAGACACCACTAAGAAATGTAGTTATTGTCAAGCACTAGAAGTAACTGACACCTTCAGCTATTGAGTGTTCTTCAGAGACTCAGCACCCTGATAAACATTATAACCGAGTAACCATACTCCAAGATCAAAAAAATACTTCACCAACAAAGACCAAAACTACCAATCTGTGCTACAAAACAAACATATTTTTGATTGATACAGGATTTCCAAGAATCTTAGGATGCTCCTGAGTCAGATACCCCAGGTAAAGAAGATTTTCTCACATAAGGAAATAAGGAACATCTCAAGGGAATCATAATAGGTATGCCATGTCTGTTCTTAACCCATATCTCCTCTCATTCTTCATCCCAAGTTGTTTTTACTTATTTCATTGTTCCTTATAGCAAGTTTTCCTGCTTCTTATCTTTCCTATCTGTAACTGACAACAACTAACTCTAACCATCCCTTCCACTGCTGATGACATCAGTACCTTAGTAAATACCATCCTCTCTAGAAATGGTATCATTTGCATCACTCTATGTCATCAATGTCTTTATCTGTTGTATTATTTATGTAAGTAAGACTATCTACTCCTTAATTTCTCAACAAACTATTGAGATATATCATTCTCCCTCCCTTTCAAACTAGACTTTGTAGGAATAGGTTCATCAACCCTGTGCTCCTGAGGTTTGTCACATGGACAACAACTAATAACTCCACATCCCTTAGTCCCTGTCTCCTATAAAGGTAACATCTTATGCCTAGATCCTTCATGCCTAACCACATAAGTGTTTTTGATAACCATAAAACAAAACATATCTATCAAATTACCAAGGTCTTCCAAGCAACAGATGACAAGCATCCATAGGTAATACAACACACAATATTTCATCATGATAAGATCCAATCTAAAAATTAACCAAGCATTGTTCTTCAATCCTAACCTTAGAAACATCTTGTATCCTACTAATCTGATAAGGGTTAGGGTGTTTCTTTCTCTCCAATCTCAACTTACTAACCATCTCTTTTGAAACAAAGTTTTCAGAACTACCACCATCAACTATGACATTACATACCTCATCCTTACACTTACATCTGGTTCTTAACAAATTTAATCTTTGTACTAGTTCCTGGACACATTTAGCCAACCTCCTAGTGATAAGAAACTCACATTTTTCTACAACATTCACAATGTCTTCTTTAGCAGTTAGTGCAACTCTTCTCTTAGGACATTGAAAACTTCTATGACCTACTTCATCACATTGATAAAAAGTACTAGTGAACTCATTCTTACACCTTCATCTCTGTCTAGTATTGAAATTCTTAGTGACTTGACTACTGCCAGATCCTACATCAATCTTCTTAGGATTCTCTACCATATTACTTTCAGCAACTGTCTCACCAGTCTTACCACCTTTATTCCTATTGTTTTGTCTTCCTTCAAACTTCTTATTCGACTTCTCTTCAATCTTTAATGTCATATGTTAAGTATGTTCTATTGTTGTCATCTGAACAGTAAGTAACTCTTCTTGAATACTAGGTCTCAAACTATAAACATACCTAGCAACATTCTCTTTATCAGCTCCAAAATGACCAGTCCTAATCAGGATTCTAGGTATGTGCAAGATCATGAGGGGCCAAACTATGCCCTTAAGTGGCAATGAAAAATCAGCAAATCAGGGTTAGTCAACTTGACGTGAAAATTTCAACTAGCTATGAACCTAATATCAAAAATTTGTAATAATAGAATCTATAGAAAATTGAATGTAGTTTCTAAAATACTAGGCCTTTTTTGAGAAAAAGTTAGTATGATTGGTGAAAAGTATAGATTTCAATGCAGTAGTACAATAATTTCAGGAAAAAAATAAGAAGTAGGTGTGTGTCTGACCACCTTAATCATAATCAAATGATAATATTTTATTATAAGATTTTATATATAAGTAGTAGACTCATGCCCAAATGTGATGCATATTTTTTTGTAATTTTATTCCAAAAAAAAATTAATTATGAATTTTTTGCTACAACATTTTCAGAATAAAAAAACTCCAATGTATGACCACCTTAACACATTCAAAACTTTACAAAATTCAATTTTATTTTATTTTTACTTATAGTAGGTGAAGCATAGAATGTGACACATTTTTCAGATTTCAAAAATGTTATACTGTCTAAAAGTTATAGTCATTTTTTAATCAGTATATAAATCATCACTTTAGAGGTAGCTCAATTAGAAAATAACTAATAATTACTTACCAAATTCAAAATTTGATAGCAATTATATCGATAGAAAGCTGATAATCTCCTTAAGATACCCTTTTCATTTTATCAAATTGAGGTGAATAAAAAGTTGTCAGCTACATTCTCAAAGTTTTGAACTGACATCGCCACTTTTTGGCCCCTCATGATCTCACACACACCCTTCTGTAAAACTCCTCATTGTACTCCTACACTGATTTGTTAGTGTGCTTCAAGGCTTGCATCTTCTTAAACATGTCTAACTCATAATCCACCAGAATGAATTACTTCTTCAACTTGTCAACCATTTGGTTCCATCTAGTGATGTTTTCCCTTTCTCTCCTACTTCTTTCCAACTGAACTTCCTTCCACCAAATATTTGCATGACCCTTCAATTTAGTCTTTGCAAATCTAAATCTATTAGGATCTTCTATTTCTTCATACTCAAAGTACCCATCTATCTCATTAATCCAATCTATCAACTCTTCTAGTCTAAGGCTTCTAGCAAATGAAGAAACTTCAATCTTAGGTCTTTTCCCAATTTTAGACATAGCCTTTAGGATTCTATTTTCTTCTAGATCTCTAGCTTCTTCTACAGCTTCTTCAAAATGATCTTCTTCCTTAGATTCATCATCACTATCTTCTTTCAAAGTAGTCTTCTTTCTCAATTCCTCTTATAGATCTTGCACCTGTTTTTGCAAAGCTCTAAAATAATCAAGACTAGATTCTCCAGTAGCTTTCTCCTCTGAGATCTCACAAGCCCTCTTCGGAAGCATCTTCAATCCAAGGTCCTAGTTGAAACTACCTCTCCTTCGATGATTTGTCCACACATTAAATATCAACTTGCTCTAATTATTTTTGATGCAATCAAGGATGGAGGATCCAATTAAGGACCATCCAAACTTGCAGCCAAACCACAACACAACAAAATTACACAATAATAAGACCAAATCTAAGAGAAAATAAGTATCTTTATTCATCAACAAATGATTACATGCAATGTGTCAGGCTGTAAGGCCTTCCTGGCTATGACCAATTACAAAGCAAGAAATAATTCTACAAGATCACACAGGATTTAATACATCTCTCAGCAAGTCTAGGTCTGCAACATGACATGACACTAGTAGGCACTCTAAGATAGATCTAAACTTGTGGATGCAGGCCACTAAGCAATCTTCTTGTGCCTAAGCTCACAAGCTACTAACTCTGCTATCTTCCAAATCTAACCATAGATTCCTCATTCTATTACCCTAAGCAACCATGCAAACATCTTCTTAAACACTAATTCCCAGCCACAAGTCGGCCTTACAAACAATTAAATCTCAAAACCCAATTAGCTTCCAAATATATAAATATTAAATGCAAAACATGGCCAGCTCTCAAATAGCCTTACAATAATTAAATTATCCATGTCAGCCTCTAGATCCACATAGGATAATGCAACAAGCCAAATCTAGGTCCCCACATGTCCAACAGTTAATCCATAACTTGAGCAACACGACCCAAATTAAATGCACTAGTCGGCCAAGCCAATTCATCCAAACAACCAAGTCGGTCTGCAAGAACACCGAGCACCAATAAGGAACACTGAGACCCGTTGGTAACCAAACATCGAGCAATAGAGAAATAACTGAGCACTAGTGAACTGACCACACTAGGCATCATTGAGCAACGTAGTTATCGCTGAGCACCAGAAGTAACCAATGCCTTCAGTTACTAAGTGTTCTTAAGAGACTGAGCACCTGATAAACACTGTAACTGAGCAACCATACTCCAAGATTGAGCAAATACTTCACTAATGAAGATCAAAACTACCAATCTTCCCTACAAAACAAATATATTTTTGGTTGATACAGGATTGCCAAGAATCCTAGGATGCTCCTGCATCACCCTTCCAAAGCTTCATACATGAATATAGAGAAGTTTATTCATGATTTGTAATGGTCCTATACATAAGACCACAATACTTTTAATAAACCATGTTAGCTAGGACATTTTTTGTTTCCCACAAGACTCACTTGATCTTCTAGGCTTTTTTCTTCTAAATAAAAAGGGATGGTTGTTTATGTTAAGTGGATTGTTCATATTGTTATTTGGAATGAAGACTAAAAAATCCTCCTTAATAATTCTATATCATCTATTTTTTGGCTAACCTTCCTTCATAGAAGGGGGTTAACTTTGAAACATTTTTGGCTACAAAAGACCAACTTCACATCAAGGACACCTTTTTTTACCAAAATTATTTGGCATGCTTGGGAAGCCATGAATCCATAGCTTTGGTGGTCTAGTTTTGGCTTTCATGATGTATTATCATTTAAGTACCATTACATTTTGTGGTCACTTTTTATTCAAGTTCAAGGTCCCCCTCTTTCTTATTTGCATTTGGTTTGAGCCTCAAGGTTTCACAAAAAGGGATTGCACAATCCCTAATATTTATTCATAAGATCCACAGTGAATATTATCTCTTAAGAAGATTTGAAAATCCAACATAAGCTCTCTCAGCTAGACTAGAAGAATTTTGACATTTTTATGTCACAACATCTCCTATAAATAGTTCACAAGTTTAACATTTACACTATGAAACCTTGATTGAAACACTAGGGTTGATGTCTCAACATGACTTTCTATCATTACAAGATGTATTTACATTACCATGGTTGTCTTTGTACCTTCCTATGGTACCTACTCTAAACTTATAGTAACATTTGCAGTCACCTATAATAGTTTAGTAATGTTTTTGATAGATAAAAGCAGCAAGAGGGTGCTGGCCCATAACAGAGACTAGAGGCACATTAACAGCATGTTAATGGCACTAGCCGAAAGAGAGTTCCACAAAGAAGCATTAAAGCATTGAAGCATTGAAGCACATAATAGTTTAGTAATGTTAGTTTCATAAAATTTAAGAGTTTTTATTATCCTAATCTCACCCATTTTTACTAATGTACTACTTTCAAACGATTATATGGGCTCTTGTCTTTAAGACATGGATGCTATGGACCCTCATTGTCCATTTTATGTCCAATCTAATTCCATCAAACATCTCTTCTAGTAGTGTCACTAAATAGTTCAATTATCAAATGATCTAAAACATCTTAACATCTTAAAATTAAAAATAAATATTTATTTTATTCGCAACTCTTATATTTCACCATTATATAGCTATTATACAATCATCGAGCACAAGAAATACAAAACAACAGAAATTCTTCACAAATCCACTGGCATCAAGAACATATAAACGTTACAGAATTTAAAATAAAACTCGACGTATTGAATCTTCCAATAGTATGGACTTGCAGTTGTTGATTACTATTAACAAGATAATAAAAATATGTTTAAAATAATCAGGGTTGAAGTTTTATCATTTGAAGTTAAGAACTATAACAGAGGCAATCATAAAGGGCTACACAGCGTAGCAAGTAAGTGGTTAACAGAAGGAGACATGATAATGGTAATTATGTAGATGGAAATTTAAAAACTAACTTATTCAACTCAGCCAGATAAAACTATATGTTGCTTATTGCCTCCCACAACAGCAGTGGATCCTGATCCTCATACATGATATATTCCGTTGTAGCAGTTGGATATACATCTTGAACGTCAGGAGATGTAGTGTGCAGGACATGTAGAAGTTTATCACACTCTGAACGCATATTCATGAGCTCTTCACTCTTGGCTGCCAACTGAGATTCGAGCTCGGCTATTTGGTTCTGCAGTTCAATGACCACACTGGCACTTCCCTTGATGGGCTCCTTCACTCTTCCATTTGCTTCACGTACCAAACTGTTCACTGCATCTTCTCTTTGCGTGGTCTCCAGACCCTAAAGTAACATCTCATATATATGTCAGTCACACAATCAAATTACCGGAAAAGCCATGCATACTTTAGGAGAATAACAATTTCAGCCAAAACAATGATTAACAAGTACTCATGATTGTAGTCATCATCATTCTCCATGGATTTGTTCAAATAATTTTAGTTATGATTCAGATTAATAGGTAGGGATATTTTTTACGTTGTGATATTGCTATGAGAATAGAATTGTGTAATTTTGAATTCAAATTCATTGATAAATGTTTCATATGCAGTAGTTTACTAGAACCTATCTCTTATGAGAATGAATAGAGCACTTAGCACTTATGGTGATTTTTGTGAGCATCACTTAGTAGCATTAAGCATAACTTCTCATTTCATTCTCATTAAAGATAGGTTATTGTGAACTACTATTGAAAAAATATAGATTAACGGTCAGTCTTACCAGAAATCAGTTCCTATAAAATATTACTTATAAAAGATAAATTTTGATGCAAAAATTACACAGTTGAATTCTCATAACAATATTACAATAATTCAGATTATTAACAACTTGTATAATTGATGATACCCCTTTGTTAAAGGACAACCCGATGATCTAAGCCCATAACATCAGTGGCCATTAAAGATTTGAACCTTCCCACAATAAGACCAATGTCAAATTGTAATCAATTGAAATTTGAATATGTAAGCAATTAAGTGGCCTAGTGTGACCTGCCGTTAACAATTGCAATTTTTCTATAAAATTCTGAATCTCAAGACATAGGCAAGGAAACAAATATTACCCAAAAAGATAATGGCCTTCGGAAGCAAACACACATGGTTGCAAACTAAAAGCCATTCAAACGGAAAATGAGAAATGGATCATGATAGAAACTTACTTGAAGAAGTTTAACTATATTGCTAGTTCCATACACTCGTTGCACGATTGTGAATTTAACTGGATCATCTGGAGAAAAATAAGGAGCCAAAATGCATTCTTCAGAACACTTTTTGCGTTGTAGTCTACATGCCGCGCAGGCTCCGATCTTTCGATTACTCATTTATTGGGGTTATTAAAGCCTTTGCATGAATTGCTTGGAATAATACAGTTGTCACATTTAAGATTGGAAACTTCGGAGCCAAATACACGCTCCACCTATTTTCATTCTATAAACTTACTTATTCGCCTCTCCTTTTAACGAAGAAAAAGTTTATGGAAATAGTGGACAACAGTTATTATACAATAATAAACATAAAAAGTGATTGAGAGAATATTTGGATTTCTTTTTTAAATATGTTTTGATAGCAGTAGGCAAATTGAAACGATCAAAGGTGCAGGTGAGACAATAAATTTGGCGGAGAATGCGACAAAACGTGATGCGCGATTAAAAGTAGGCGGCTCGCCATATAAGGTAGGCGATCACGTATTGTAATACATCGGTTCACACTAGTGTAGTACTGTTTTTTTGGTTATTGAATAAAGCAGAAAGAAAAAATAATACAACAATAAGGACAGCTAAAAATCTGTCAATGAAAGTATGACACAATAGAGACAGCTAATCCGTTCACACTAGTGTAGTACATTTTTAATAGAAGATTTTTTTGGAGGACCTGAATATGATTGTAATTAGAATTAATGGAGCACCATATTATTTGAAAAGTACATTTTATATATGCAATATTTGTATGAAATGAGGTGTACGAATTATGTCGATGGAAAATAAGGTGTAAATAGGATTGCAAGTAGAGTCGGCTAAACTATGGAGGAAACTTTGTAGTTAAGTGTGTTTGAGCTGGAGTAGTATTGAGATGGGTGATTTCCTCTCAAGTCCTTGTGCTTCTCCTCTATGAGCATCACCTAAATGAAATGAGTGCTAAGTGTTCCATTCATTCTCATGGGAGACAGGGTCTTGTGAACCACTACTCATGAAACATGGGTCAATGAGTTTGACTCAAAAAACTACACTATTGAATCCTGATAGCAATATCACAAGTAGTTATAAGTTAACATGTGATGGAGGTGTAATTTTTATTGCGTACATAATTTTTTTATTATATATAGTTTTGACATATGTATAATATATTATGAAACAATACAATTATATTTGAATTATATATTTTTGTTAAATTATTTAAGGGAAAGTTGTGTAATATTTGTAATTTTTACTATTTTACAATTGATGATTTCTTTTGGTTGTATGAAGAAGTTTGGATATAATTTTTTTATTACAATTTTAATAGTAGCAACTACAAATAACAAGTTTGATTGAAATTTTAATTGAAAAATCTATCCAAAGAAATCAATAGTTAATGTCTATAGTTAATTGAAGGAAATGTTTTGGTTAGAGGCTTAGCCTGATTAGTGAAAGCTTCGTATGATAATGTATGAGGTCACAATGTCTAGTCTCCCCCACTCACATGGTACAGGAAGATGTGTGGCACGAGTGTCACTAGTTACATTAGAAAGTTTACACAATGCATAATAGTTTATGTCACCTGTTACGTTAAAAATATTGCTCGGTGCACTATAGGCTCTGAGATGATGTTGATGCTAGATATATTTTTAGGATATAATCAGATTAGCATGGCCAAGGAGGGTAAACTCAAAAAAATGTTTATCACACCATGGGGAACGTTTGCATACAACAGGATGCCTTTTGGTCTAATTAACATAGGAGCTACCTTCCTGAGGGCCATGAATTCATCCTTCAAGGATATGATTGATAAAATTATTGTAATGTATTTGGATGACTTGACAATATTCTCAAAAAGAAGAGGATCACTCTAGGGACTTACAGGCAGTGTTGCAAAGATGTTGTGAGCATGAAATCTCACTAAACCCCAAGAAATTGATATTTAGTATAATGGAAGATAAATTAATTAGGCATATAGTATCCAAAGATGACATTAAAATTGATCTTGAACTTTTTAAGGAAATTGAGGAGCTAAGTCTTCTCTCTAATAAAAGAAGGATCAAATATTTCTTCAGAGAGGTAAATTTCCTTAGGTGATTTTTATTGAATTTTGTTGAAATAAGGAAGAAATTGGTAGTCTTAATGAGTGAGAAGCATATTTTTAAATGGGGTGATGCTTTAATCCAAGCTTTTGTAGATATTAAAGAAGATACTGATCGTGCTTTGCCATTGGTTAATTTTGAATATTGGAAGAACTTTATTATATATTATTATGCCTTAGAACATATCCTATTTGGTATCCTGTTGCAGAAAGATGACTCGAGATCTAAAGATCCTATTGCATTGATAAGCATTCTGTTAAAAAATCATGAGCTGAAGTATTCCTTGAGTGAGAAGTAGGGATTTTCACTAGTGAAGGCGGTGAAACATTTTAGATACTACATCCTCCACTCTCAATTTGTAGTTTTTTGTGGAAAACTCAATTGTGAAGAGTATATTACCACAACAAGAAGTTGGCTTGAAAAAAATAACAACTTGGAGAGTAAAAAGACATGAGTATGATTTGGATATCCTCCCTACTAAGGTGGTTTGCAGGGAATGTTTATGTAAACTAATTACTAAGAGAAAAGAAGAGGAGGAAGGTGATCTCTCCATAGTCTTATTTATAAATCTTTGAGATCCCAGGTTCATAAAAGTAACATACTGCTTAACCCAACGAGACTGTCTGGAACATTTAACTCTGAAACAAATGAGAAACATAAGATTAAAAGTTGCATAGTATGTAATCTAGAAAGATGTATTGTATAAGAAAGGATTGGATAGAACTTTCTTAAGATGTGTGGACAAAGAGAAACATGAGAAAATTCTAAAAAAAATGCATGATGAATCATGTAGAGGGATTTTCTCCTTCACAATAATGGTGTTTAAAATATTGACAAATTGTTATTACTGGCCAAGAATGTTCAAGGATTCTTACTAGTCGGTAGAGAATTACAACATTTATGTCAAATATTTGCTAGAAGACCATATTTTGTGACCTTTCCTTTTAGGCCTATGGTCTTTGAAGAATCATTTAGTGGGGGGTGATCCCACGAAGTTGTGTCCCACTTTTAGGGACAAACAAAATTGGGAAGTTGCAGATTTTTTTTTTGGAGCCTTCGTATTGTTACCCTAATTTTCCTATTCTATACAAATTTGGCTAAAATCTATCCCATGGCCTCTATTTTTATGCTACCGAGCATCCCTAAAATTTTCATGGCTTCTTGTCTAGTTTCATGGTCTCTACAATTTGTTTTAGTTCCTGGCCTGCAAGTCAAACTATTCAAAAAATCTAGCCGTTGTCCCAAAAAACCCTCAAAAAACCCTAAGCCCTGTTATAATTCTTTGTTACTTTATCGACAACTTAAAATATCCCAATACACATGTGCGCTTTATATTTTCCTCAGTCGCCAGTTCTCTTATTTCCTTGATGGTTAGACTTTCCTTTCGGCGAACTAGCGAATGCAATGATTCTCATGTTCACGGAATCCCTAGTGGTTAATTCTAAACATCTTACGACCCAGTGAAATGGTTACTTCTCTTTGGTCACACATTTGCTAGATATTTGGCGGTGTCAATAGATTTCCCTTTGTTCACATGTTCACATGATAAATTGGCAAGGTTCTAAATTCAAGGGCGAATGGGCGAATGAAGTGTTCACGGGATCTCAGGATTAGTTGGTGAAGCTTCTTTCTATTCAGAGACACTACGAACTACTTTTTGTTGGGTAATCACTTAAACAAAAGGGAATATTCTTTCTATTCAGTGATTATGAGATTTACTTCAGTCGTGCAATCTCCCAAAGTGAAGGAATATGCCAAAGGCATTAAGAGATTTAGCGACCACCGTCGGATCAAGTGAGATCAACACTTATCTCTTGTTCACCAGACTTAACCCCGGTTGATGAAATGATTAAGACATTTAGTGAAGGCCCTTGTTCTCATGTTCACCAAATGTAATCAGGGTTAGGCTAACCTTTCAGTGACTCAGAGAATGCTTAGTCACATATTCACTAAATCCTTCCAGAGTTAAAGGCTTCAATCAAGGTGGGTCCGTTGTTAGAAAAGTATCGAGGTGTTGTTGATAAGGCAGTTGGAACCAATGAATGATGGACAAGCGGTAGCTTTGGGCCTAGGATGATAAGGTATTCCGTGATTACATGACTAAGGCCTCAGTCTCGTGTTTGCAAAGTGCTGGGCAAATATTCTTTTCCATTTAGCGATTGTGAGAAGCCTTTAGTTGGGTAATCTCCAAGTCATGAGGGAATATTCCAAATCATTGGGCGAATTGGAGAATAAGGTCTCAATCACATCATCACTAGATAAAGACACAACATAAGAAATTCAAGTGGGACCGATGTTAGGACAGTTGGCAGTTCAAAGCAAATGCGAGAATGACATGTGGAGATGGGCCCAAGGTTAACAAGTATTTGGTGGCTCTAATAGATCCCCTTTGGTTGCGTATTTAGGTGATAAAATAGTAGTGCTCCAATTGACCTGGAGAATGTGCAAATGTGTGTTCGCAAAATCTTAGAATAAATTAGTAGAGCCCCAAAATTCCCAGTGACCTAGCGATGTCTCTAGTCGCCAGTTCGCCAAATGTAAGCCGAAGTTCTCATGTGCGGTTAAAAGTATTCTGTGAGCATGCAAATAAAGAGTTTCTCTTGTTGGTGGAGTATAACCAGGGTTAGTAAAAAGACCCAATGATTTAGCGAAACGTCTTGTTCACTGAATCGCTTAACCAGACTAGGGTTAAGTCAAGCTCTTCATGACTTAGAGGGAGTCTTCGGTTGCATGGTCGCTAATGACTAAAGGACAGGTCAAGGTGGGTCCAAGTTGATGGATATGATGATGTTCTCGGTTCTTAGTGGTCATGATGTGCTAATATGGATTTTGACTTTCAAAAGGATTTGCTGACTGTTATGAGTATGATTTGAGCTACCCGATCTACCAGGAAATAAAAGGATCGACTATGATGTTTTAAATTTGACCTACTAGTCATTCTTATTTAAATTCAAATATATTCCTATAAGGTTTTGCTAGGGTTTTCATTTTTGCGGCCATGCACGACATTTCAAGTAGCTGGAATTTATTTCTTTAGGACAGGGATGGTTGGAAAGATGATGATAGATGATCTGATCATCAGCACTATGGATTTTATAGAGTACCATGCCATGTTCAAGCTTTAATGAGTTTGGCGCTACCTTTTGTAGGGTTAATCATTTTAAACCCAAATATTAGACCAAGATCAGATTTGGAGCCTTCATGGCTTAATGGAGTTGCAGGTGGGTGGATAGGTCGACGTAGTTGTGTCTGCAGGTGGGTTCAGTACCAGGATCAACATGCAAAGAAAGATATGATTTGATCACCGATTGTTCTCAGGGATTTGATGTTAGCAATTAGTGTACCTTTAGGGTTTGACTATTTTATGCAAAATTATTTAACCCTAGTTAGATTTTGACACTTGCCTGCGTGCAAGAGAGATGTTTATCATGTATTTTTGGAGCTTTTGAGCTCAGAATGCACTTTTCTGTAAAAAGAGAGATTCACAATTGTAGAAGAAATTCATCTTTTCTTAAGGGTCATTTGTGGTATCATTTCTACCCTCTGGATTATACAGTTGTAAAATTCCCATTGATAATACAAATATTGCAAAGGTATTTTGTAACAATCCTTATGTCCTTATGCTTCCTCATTTGAATTATCTCTTATTGGATTAAAGTATATAATGTTTTCAGTGACATCTTAGGATTCCTGATCCCTCTTACTTTCTATGATTGTGTGTGTTATTATGTTTGATTAGATTTAGATGTTTTTGTGGGTATACTTCAGCCCCTAATAGTCTTGTCTCAATCCTACACCGAATTGCAGAAGTGAATGTTTGCTTACAGGTCATAGGTTGTGTCTTATGTCCAGACCCTCCTATGAAATGCTTATGCAAGCCTATTCAGTAAGTTGTGACCTACTAGACCTAAGTCTTTCATAGATTTCATCCTACATACTAAGATCCAAACCCTAGTTTCGGTGCATCACCTAGTAGGTAGTTTTCTTTCAAGTCATATCCGTTTTAAAGCATTTATTCTATCCCTTTCCCTCTAAAGATTTAATTTTCATGTCAAGAAGAAAATTAAGGTGATTATCCAAGAGGAACTAGCCTAGAACCTAGAGGTCTCATCTTAGTTAGCAAAGGTCCCACAACCTAGAGATGATTCCCATGTTATACTAAGTTATCAAGACTAGGAAAGCTTGAAACAAGGGTGCAAACTTAGTGTATAACAATTCTGGCACACTTGGTGGAATAGTAAAGAAGTTCATTGTTTGAGGTTATGTTATCTTTGATATACAGATTGCATAATATAGACTTTTAGAGGTTATTCTATCAAGTATATCTGGCAACTCCACTGATTTCACAAGATCCAGGCTAATTTGTTCAAAGTGTATGAGAAAGATTGAGACTAGAAGCTCAAAGCCTACTAAATTTTTAGAGCTGCCCTCAAAAAGAAGCTATAAAGGAAAGTCAACTCAAAGAACATCCCCTACAAAGAGAGTTCAGTCTACACCTCCTTATACATCAGAAAGGAGACCTTTTCCCTTTCATTCCAAATGAAGAGGCAGATCTCTAACCAGAGATCTAGAGGAAGATTCAAATCCAGCAGCAAATACAGCTCATATAGTTGTTAATCTTTAGATTCCAACTCCTACAATGGCTAGACCATTTGCCTTTGCACCTTTCAATTAGGTTAGCCCATTTAACTTTACTCAACATCACGATGTGCCCTTGGTGGTACTAAAGAGTATACCTGATTTCATAGGTGAAGGGAAGACAACTGATTTTGAGCACATAAGAGATGTGACCACCATCTATAGAATGCACAACATAACTGAAGGGGATGTGGCCACAAAATTATTAGCAGCCTCTCTAAAAGGTAAGGCTCTAGAATGGTTTAGAACTCTAACGATTGGTTCTATTACTTCATGGGATGAATTAGGGGATGCATTAAGCAAACATTTTGAGGATAAATCAAATAACTTGTCTCTGGTAGAATAGTTAACAACTATTAAAAGAGATCCTCAAGAGCAAATGACAGATTATAATAATAGGTTCCTTAAAACATGGAATTGAATTCCAGCTTCAGTAAGACCATTAGCTGACCATGCTTTTCTATACTACTTGCAAAGTTTGAATGGTAAAATTTCTATCATGATCCAGTCTATGTGTGGTACTTCCTTACCCCAGGCCTTTGACATTGCTATCAGGGCTGAAAATTGTTTAATACAAGCAGGCATTATAGCTAGAAGGCCTCCAATGCCCATTTTTCCTAGCCTTCAACCCATTGCACTTGCGCAAGTACCCCCATTTACCCCTATTCCCACCATATTAGCACCTCGGGCTAATACTAGCAACCAAGAGCTAGCAACAAGTTTTTCTCAAGAGCTAAAAGAGTTAAAAAATAGTTTAGAAAGCAGTAAGCAAGAAATGACAAATTTGTTGCAGACTTTAACTAAAGAGGTTACAGATTTGAAGAAGCAAGGTCAAGGAATCAGACCGCCTTTCCAGCCACAAGGTCAAGGTCCTAATCAATAGTATCAAAATTAGGGACAACCTCATCAACAAAATAGGCCACCTTACCAAGGAGGTTATCAAGGACAAAGACAAAGTTTTAATCAGAGACCATTCTAGCTATATAACCCTGCACCTCTTAATTCTACAAATCCAGTGAGGGATATGGTTCCTAGTCAAAATAATTTGGCTATGGAAAATGAATGGTGTTTTCCTTGTAATCAGCTTCATAATCAAGCTACATGTTCAAATGGATGGATGAACCAAGCTCTAATGGTTCAAAATGTTTCACAAGCTCAATCAAAGGCTTCATCAAGTGGATCAGTTCCTCAACAAGAGCCACAAGAAAATGAGACTACTCTTTTCAATTGGGAGCAACCAAACTTCAATGGAGTTAATTATGAAGTCACTTTTGTTGCCTATACAAGAGCAAAAAGAAGAGCTCAAGAGATGGAGCTGGTAGATTCCAATGCCAAAGCCACTACATCTAAAGAGCCAGTGCAACAAGCTACTCCCATCAAACCTAAGGAGGTTCCTATCATCTAAATCAAAGAAGGCTAGACTTCCAAAGAGGTGGAGCCCATCATAGTGAAAGAGCAATAACAGGTACATGCTGTGACACCTTTTAACATTGTTGATAGCATGAAGAGGTGAAAATTACTATGTCTATGTGGGACTCCTTGTCTATTCCAAGACAACCTAAGATTTTAAAGAAAGTTATGATAGAGGTAGCAACTCCTCAGCCTGCAAAAGAAGTTGCAAAGCCAGTGTTGGTTAATACAGATCAAGAAAAGGAGGTTCCAAGTAGCAACTCCAAAGCCAATGCCATGCAAGGTAGGAACTCAAAGCCTCCTCCCTTTTATGTATCTTTAATTATTGGAGATTCTTTACTACATAATTTCATGGTAGATAGTGGAGCTACTAGCACTATGATGCCCAGGAAAGTAGCTAACCAATTAGGACTTAAGTATGAACCCTTCCAAAAGAAGGTCACACAACTTGATGGATCCTCAGTCAATAGTATAGGTGTGGCTAAAGATACCAGTCTGATCCTTCATGAAAGTCCTAATTTATCCATCCTCCCTTACATATATATCATAGATCTCCTTGCCCTATTTTCCATATGTCTATCAATAGAGTTCACAACCAAGATAGGAGGTTATCTTTCTTCTGACTGGTCTCACATCCTCTTTCACACAAGATATGGTACCAAGGTTACCATCAAATCAAAGAAATTGGTGGCACACCATATAGAACCTTATGTTTCCAATACCATCAATACAAACTACCCTATATTTGATAGCAGTGATTTCCAAACCATTAGTGAAGCAAGCACCAAAATAGAAGATATCCCTGATATTCTCTTAGATGAAAGAGAATCAGAGCATGTCATTTGGAATGCTAGTTTGGGAAACTATTTGATACAAGAGAGAAATGTTATAGAGCCCAACCTTCTCAAGGACACAGATTCAGAGGATCAGAGCAGTCAGGTTTGGGAACTATTCTTTGATGGAGCTAGAAGCAGACATGGTTCTGGTGGTGGTGCCATGTTATTGTCCCCAAAAGAAGAAAGGTATTATACAACCTTTAGATTCAGTTTCTCCTGCACTAGAAACACTGTAGAGTATGAAAGCCTTGTCAATGGACTGGAATGGGCTAGAAAAAGAGGGCTTAAGGGCTTAAAAGTTTATGGTGATAGTGAATTAGTTTTCAGCCAAGTAAGAGGGATAAGTACAACCAAAAATGATACTTTGAGAGCATAAAAACATAGAGTTTGGGATGCAATTGAAGAATTTCATGCTTTCATTATTGTTGCTATCCCTAGGAAGCTAAACCAAAATGTAGATAGATTACCTACTGTTGGATCTCAGTATGATATCCCCAATAGCATTTCAAAAGAAGCAAACCAACAGCATATCAAAGTGATTGTCAGACCCTCTATCCCTGATAATGATGTCAATTTGTAGGTGTTTGACAATGATGAGCAAATTTTACAATTCTTTTTTGAAGAAAATGTTTTTTCAAAGCATAATCAAGATAGATTATCAAAAAGCTATGATGATCAAGTGATACAACTTAAGTCCAAAAAAATGCCTAGAGGTCTTGTAACTTTAGAGACAGTCTTCAACAAGGATGATGAAGTTAAGAAAAGCAAAGCTGGCCTGGTAGTTCAATAAGAACATTGTGTTGAATTAGAGTTGGAGCCAGGTAAGAGCTTACAATTTGGAAAGATAAACAATGAATTAGAAAAGAAAGCTTACACTCAATTATTCAATGAATTCAGTGATTTTTTGCATGGCAATATGAAGACCTCAAAGGTTTTGATCCAGCCCTTGCTCAGCACACTGTTGAATTAGAGACTAATGCCAAACTAGTGAGGCAAAAGCAAAGGCTTGTTAATCCAAAGCTTGAGCCACTTATGCATAGAGAAGTGCTCAAACTAATAGAAAGTGGTATCATCTACCCCATTAAGCATACTAGTTGGGTTTCCAACCTTGTTCCTATCAGGAAGAAGAATGGGGAGTTGAGGTTATGTGTTGACTTTAAGGATCTCAATAGAGTCTCATTAAAAGACTACCATCCACTACCCTCAATGGAGCAGATTCTACATTGTGTCTCTAGATCCGAGAGATTTTCATTGTTGGATGGCTATTCAGGATACAATCAGATCTTAGTAAATGAAGAGGATCAATATAAGACTGCATTTACAACCAAGTGGGGAACCATGGCTTATCAAAAGATGCCCTTTAGTTTTTCAAATGCAGGTGCTACATTTTAGAAAGCAATGGACATGGCCTTTACAAGCCTCATGTACAAGTTTGTACTGGTCTACATAGATGACATAACTATTTATTCTAAACATGCAGCAGATCACATCAAACATTTGAGGTAGATCTTTGAAAGGTGTAGAGAATTTGGGATATCTCTTAATCCCAAGAAATGTGTGTTTGCAGTTCATGAAGGGAAATTGTTGGGATATGTAGTATCCAAAGAAGGAATTACACTAGATCCTAAGAGAATTGCAACCATCCTAGAGCAACCATTGCCCCACCATAAGAAAAGTCTCCAATATTTCATAGGAAAGATTAATTTTGTTAGGTGTTTCTTGCCTAATATTATAGATTTACTCAAGCCTTCGACAACCATGTTGAAGAAGAGTTCAACTTTCAGTTGGACTAAAGAGGGAAAAGCTAATTTCCAAGCTATCAAAGAGGCTCTAACAGAAGCTCCAACCCTGTTAAACCCAAATTTTAGTAAGGATTTTATCCTTTATACTTATGGAGGACATGATGCTATATCTGTAATGTTGACTCAAGAAAATTCAGATGGATTGGAGTAGCCTATTGCTTTCTTTAGCAAAGGTTTAGAGGAGTATGAACAGAGATACTCTTTTGTAGAGAAACATGTGCTTTCTGTGATAAAGAGCCTTAAGAAGTTCAGATATCTATTGACCCATAGCAAGGTACATTTGAAAGTTACTCATCCAAGTGTCAAGGATTTTTTTCTTTCCAAGGACCTAAATGAGAAAAGAGCTAGTTGGATCACCAAGGTAATGGAATATGACATTGATATCTAGACCACCAAGATAGTTAGAGGAAGAGGTCTTTGTGAACATTTGGTAGAGGATGAGAGTTCAAAGAAATCAGAACAAATGGATGCATCTTTGGTTGTGCATTCTACTGAAGAACATGCTAAGGCATTAGGTTGGTTGCCTAACATGGTTCATTTTTTGAACAAAAGACAATGTCCTATAGGTTTGGATTCAATAAAAAGAAGGTATTATAGATTGCAATCTGTTCCTTTTGTGTTGATAGATAATGTTCTTTTTAGAAAGGATCACAATGGCGTCCTTTTAAGATGTGTTGATTAAAAAAAAATAGCTAATGTCCTATTTCAATTTCATGATGGACCTTCTAGAGGTCACTTTTCTCCTAGGACTACTACTTATAAAATCATGAGGGCCGAGTACTATTGGACATCTATCTTTAAGGATAGTCATGATTATGTCAGAAAATGCATCAAGTGTGCTATGTTTGTAGGAAAAGAAAGGCTTGCTGCCCTTCCCCTACAACCAATCAGAATAGATTAGCCCTTCATGAAGTGGGGTATAGATTTCACAGGTATGATTAATCCTCCATCTAGTGCAGGACATAAATGGATAATCACTGCAACTGATTCTTTCACTAGATGGATAGAGGAAATTGCATTGAAAGAATCAAATCAGAGTGCTATCTTAAATTTTTATGATGATATAATTCACAGATTTGGCACTCTAGACTCTATAATATCGGATAATGCATTAGCATTCACATGCCTCAAAGTCTCAGAATGGGAAATCAGAAATGACATTTATCTAAATGCAAGCTCAAATTATTACCCTTAGGGCAATGGCTTGGTAGAATCAACAAATAAGAATTTGATTAGGATAATCAAGAAGACTCTGCAAGACAATCAAAGGGATTGGTATACTAAATTGAAGTCTACCTTGCGGTTATACATGATTAATCCAAAGAAGATCATTGGGAATTCTCCTTATGTGCTAGTGTATGGGAGAGAGGCTAAGTTATCCATTTCAACTAAATTACCGGCTCTAGACTTGGCCACTCAATATGCCCTATTTGAAGAAGGAGATTCCTTGTAGATTAGGTATGCTCAGTTGATGGAGTTAGAGGAAGTCAGAGCTAAATCAATGCAAGATATGGAGCTCCATCAGATTCAAACAAAGAGAAGCTTTAATAAAAGAGCCAAGACCAAAAATTTCAAGGTTGGAGATGTAGTTCTCAAATGGGATGAATTTAGAGCTAGACCTGGCAAACATACAAAATTTGACTCACTTTGGGGTGGACCATTTGTTATAACAGAATGCAAGGGACCTAATGCTTTTCAACTATCAACTCTTGAAGGTGAGGCCTTGCCTATTTTAGTAAATGGATTCCACTTGAAGCCCTGCTTTGAGGTTAATCCCTCTCTGTAAATTCTTGTAAATAGGTTTTGTTTTCCTTTCCTATTTTCCTAGGTTAGTTTCCTACTTTTCAAGAAGCACCTATGCATAGGTCCATCCTTTTGGTTCAGTTTTGTCTCTCTGTCAAATTTTTGTGCTCCTGATCATACCCCATGCCCAAGGGAGATTTCAAGGCCACTGGTTCTCCATGTCTAGCAGGCTAACATCTAGCAGAAATTGCCAAAATGTTACCCTAATTTTCCTATTTTATACAAATTTGGCTAAAATATATCCCATGGCCTCTATTTTTACCCTACCGAGCATCCCTAAAATTTTCATGGATTCATGTGTAGTTTCTTGGTGTCTACAATTTGTTTTAGTTCCTGGTCTGCAAGTCAAAATATTCATAAAATCTAGCTGTTGTGCCAAAAAACCCTCAAAAAAACCTAAGCCCTGTTATAATTCTTTGTTACTTTATCAAAAACCTAAAAGATCCCAATACGCATGTGCACTTTATATTTTCCTCAGTCACCAGTTCTCTTATTTCCCTAATGGTTAGACTTTCCTTTTAGCGAACTAGTGAATGCAATGATTCTCATGTTCATGGAATCCTTGGCGGTTAATTTGAAACATCTTGTGACTCGACGAAACAGTTACTTCTCTTTGGTCACGCATTCAAAAGATATTTGGTGGTGTTGATAGATTTCCCTTTGTTTGCATGTTCACATGATAAATTGGCAAGGTTCTAAAATTGAGGGCGAATGGGTGAATGAAGTGTTCATAGGATCAAGGGATTAGTTGGTGAAGCTTCTCTCTATTCAGTGACTTTGTGAACTACTTTTTGTCAGGTAATCACTTAAACAAAAGGGAATATTCTTTTTATTTAGTGATTATGAGATTTCTTTCAGTCGTGCAATCTCCCACAGTGAAAGAATATGCCAAAGGCATTAAGAGATTCAGCGACCACCGTCAGATAAAGTGAGATCAACACTTATCTCTTGTTCACCAGACAGAACCCCGATTGATGAAATGATTAAGAGATTCAACAAAGGCCCTTGTTCTCATGTTCAATAGATGTAATCAAGGTTAGGCTAACCTTTTAGTGACTCAGAGAATGCTTAGTCACGTATTCGCTAAATCCTTAGAGAGTTAAATGCTTTAGTCAAGGTGGGCCATTGTTAGAAAAGTGTTGAGGTGTTGCTGATAAGGCAGTCAGAACCAATGAAAGATGGACAAGTGGCAGCTCTAGGCCCAGGATGATAAGGTATTCCATGATTACATGACTATAGCCTTAGTCTTGTGTTTGCAAAGTACTAGGTGAATATTCTTTTCCATCCAACGATTGTGAGAAGCCTTTAGTCGGGTAATCTCCAAGTCATGAGGGAATATTCCAAATCATTGGGTGAGTTGAAGAATAAGGTCTGAGTCACGTGATCACCAAATAAAGACACAGCATAAGAAATTTAAGTGGGGCCGATGTTAGGATAGTTGGCAATTTAGAGAAAAGGGGAGAATGACATGTGGAGTTGGGCCCATGGTTAACAAGGATTTGACAGCTCTGATAGATCCCCTTTGGCCGTGTATTCAGGTGATAAAATAGCACTGCTCCAATCAACCTGGTGAATGTGCAAATGTGTGTATTGACAAATCCTTAGAATAAATTAGTAGAGCCCAAAAATTCCCAGTGACCTAGCGATGTCTTTGGTCACCAGTTCGCCAAATGTAAGATGAAGTTCTCATGTGGAGTTAAAATTATTCTACGAGCATGCAAATAAAGGGTTTCTCTTGTTTGCAGAGTATAACCAAGGTTAGTAAAAAGAACCAATGATTCAGTGAAATGCCCTGTTCACTGAATCACTTAACTAGACTAGGTTTAAGTCAAGCTCTTCACGACTTAGAGGGAGTCTTTAGTTGCATGATCATTAAATGACTAAAGGAAAGAAGGTCAGGGTGGGTCCAAGCTGATAGATATGCTGATATGCTTGGTTCTTAGTGGTTAGGATGTGCTGATATGGATTTTGACTTTCAAATGGATTTACTGACTGTTACGAGGATGATCTAAGCTGCTCGATCTCCTAAGAAATAAAAGGATCGATGATGATGTTTTAAATTCGACCTACTAGCCATTCTTATTTAAATTCAAATATATTCCTGTAGAGTTTTGCTAGGGTTTTCATTTTTGCAGCCATGCATGACATTTTGAGTAGCTGGAATTTATTTCTTCAGGACAGGGATGGTTGGAAAGATGATGATAAATGATCTGATCGTCAGTGCCATGGATTTTATAGACTACCATGTTGTGTTGAAGATTTAATGATCTTGGCACCACCTTTTGTAGGGTTAATCATTTTAAACCCAAATATCAGACCAAGATCAGATTTGGAGCCTTCATGGCTTAATGGAGTTGTAGGTGGGTGGATTGGTCAAGGTAGTTGTGTCTGGAGGTGGGTTCAGTACTAGGATCAACATGCAAAGAAAGATATGATTTGATCAATGACTATTCTTAGGGATTTGATGTTGGTAATCAATGTACCTTTAGGGTTTGACTATTTTATGCAAAATTCTTTAACCCTAGTTAGATTTTGACTCTTGCCTATGTGCAAGAGAGATGTATATCATGTATTTTTAGAGCTTTTGAGCTCAAAATGGACTTTTCTGTAAAAAGAGAGATTCACAATGGTAGAAGAAATTCATCTTTTCTTAAGGGTCATTTGAGGTATCATTTCTACCCTCTGGCTTATACAGTTGTAAAATTCCCATTGATAATACAAGTATTGCAGAGGTATTTTGTGACAATCCTTATGTCCTTATGCTTCCTCATTTGAATTATCTTTTATTGGATTAAAGTATATAATGTTTTCAGTGACATCTTAGTTTCTGTGATTGTGTGTGTTATTGTGTTTGATCAGATTTAGATGTTTTTTTGGGTATACTTCAGCCCCTTATAGTCTTGTGTCAATCCTACACCAAATTGCAGAAGTGAATGTATGCTTGCAGGTCCTAGGTTGTGTCTTATGTCTAGGCCCTCTTATGAAACACTTATGCAAGCCTATTCAGTAAGTTGTGACCTACTAGACCTAAGTCTTTCATAGATTTCATCCTACATTCTAAGATCCAAACCCTAGTTTTGGTGCATCACCTAGTAGGTAGTTTGCTTTCATGTCATTTCCCTTTTAAAGGATTCCTTCTATCACTTTCCCTCTAAAGATTTATTTTTCATATCAAGAAGGAAATTAAGGTGATTATCCAAGAGGAACCAGCCTAGAACCCAGAGGTCTCATCTTAGTTAGCAAAAGTCCCACAACCTAGAGATGATTCCCATGTTATACTAAGTTATCAAGACCAGAAGAGCTTGAAACAAGGGTGCAAACTTAGTGTATAACACGTATGAAGTAAATACTTCGCACGAAGTGGTGGACCCACTTTGTACAAAGTACCCAAAACAAGGGTCTTCATGTGAAGACCTCTCTTCACACAAGGACCCCTACAAGGGGGTCTTCGATCGAAGAGCAGCTTCGAACAAAGCCCCTTTGGGCCAGATTTTTAATATATTTCTGGTGTTTTTTGTTTTTTGATCTCATTGTCACTCACTGTTTGCGGACCGCAGGCCTTGGAGTGAAGTATCTCAGCATGCCAGCACCTCCCGAGCTTCTTCGATGTCTTTAGATTGTTAGCAGTATCAGGTACACGCATTTTGCTCATTTTTTATTGTAAAATATATGTTTTATATTTATTTTAGTTAGTTATTTATTTTAAATAATTTTTTATTTGTAGAAATGTTAGAAATTTATAGTTAAATATTATCTAATATCTTAGAAATCAATAGTAGGATGTTATAAAATTGTAATTAAATATTAGAAAATGATATAAATATTAAAAATCATAGTAAAAGTGTTAGAATATGTTAGCAAGTTGTAGAAAATCGTATTAGTTTGTTAGCAACTATTAGAAAATATTTACAAAACATTAGAGACCATAGTAGAAATGTTATAAAATGTTATAAAACATTAAGATTATAGTTAGAAAATGTTAAAGTTTAAGTTTAAAGTTAGAAATGTTAGAAAATGTTAAATTTTAAGTTTAAAGTTGTAAATATTAGGAATCTCTCTCTCTCTTTCACATGTACACACATTTTTAGTAAATATTACTTAGTTATTTATTTTAAATAATTTTTAATTTGGAAAAATCTTTAAAAATTGTAGTTAAATTTTTTTAAATGATCTAGTAGTATGTTAGAAAATGTTAAAAAAATATAGTATAGTAAGTTTCTAGGACCCTTATTCCTCCCTTACAACATATTAAGACACTTAGGATCCCTTAGGAAACTCAAGATCTTATAATACATATTAGGATGTCCTATGACCCATTGATGTACATGTTAGGTTCCATTAATACATTCAAGGACTCATTGTTTCCCTGAAGCCTCCTTAAGACATTCTAGGATGAATTAATGTAACCTATGATCTCTTAGGACCTATTATGAGGCCTACAACCCCTTAAAACATTCTAGGACCATTATGTATTGCTTATGACATCTTACTTGACACATAGGACCCCTTAGGAGCCATATGACCCATTCTTATATCTTAAAATGTCCTAGGACACATTCATCTATCTTGGTTTTTGTTAATACATATGTGAACCCATCGTTGCCCACAAGAATGCTTAAGACATACTAGTATCAATTAATATAACCTAAGATCCCTTAGACCACTTATCACATCTACAACGCTTTAACATTGTTCAACCATTATACATCCCTTGTGACATTTTAAGACATATATGAACCATTCAGATCATCAATATCCATTAACATATCTTAGGTTGTCTTAGGACACATTTTATGTATCTTAGATTCAATTGATATCATACAAGGATCTACTAATGAAACCTAGGACCCCTTAGGACCTCTTATGTTACCCCTGACCCCTTAAGACACTCTATCTAACCCTTATCCATCCCTTACATTATTTTAAGACACATCTAGGACTCATTGTTACCCACGACCCCTTAAGACACTCTAGGACCAATTATTGCACCTATGACCCATTAACATTCTAGGACTCTTATCTAGATCCCTTAAGACCTCTTATGTTACATACAACCCATTAAGACACTCCAAGACCCTTATTTATATCTTAGGACCTCTTATGTTACCCACGACCCCTTAAGACACTCTAGGACCACTTATTGCACCTAAAACTCATTAAAATTCTAGGACTCTTATCTAGATCCCTTGTGAAATCTTCAAACAAATATGAAACCTCAAGACCCCTAAAACCCATTAAAGAATCTTAGGATGTCCTAGGACCACTTAGACCACTTATCATATCTTTGACCCATTGATATTATTGGACCATTATACATCCCTTACGATATTTTAAGACATATATGACCCATTCAGATCCTAAAGACCCATTAACATGTCTTAGATTGTCCTATGACACATTTATGTATCTTAGATTCAATTAATACATACAAGGATCCACTAATGTAACCTAGGACCCCTTAGGACCTTTTATGTTACCCACAACCCCTTAAGACACTCTATGACTCTTATCTATACCTTAGGACCTCTTATGTTACCCACGACCCCTTAAGACAATCTAGGACCCTTATCTATAGCTTATGACATCTTATGTTACCCATGACCTCTTAAGAAACTCTAGCTTATGAAATCCTATCTGGATCCCTTATGAAATCTTAAAACAAATATGAAATCTTACGACCCCCAAGACCCATTAAAGAATCTTAGGATGTCCAAGGACCACTTAGACCACTTATCACATCTATTACTCATTAAAATTATGTTACCCATGATCCCTTAAGACACTCTAGGACTCTTATCTATACCTTAGGACCTGTTATGTTGCCCACGACCCCTTAGGATAGTCTAGGACAACTTATATTACCCACGACCCCTTAAGATACTCTATAAATCTTATCTATACATTAGGACCTCTTATATTACCCACAACCCCTTAAGACACTCTAGGTCATATTAGGTCCTAATAGGTCATATGAGGTCATATTAGGAAATAAGGTATGTCTAAGTTGTTTCTCTACTTAAAGACCTAACTAGAACTATTAGGACAAAGTAGACCTAACTAGGACCTATTAGACCTATTAGAACCACTTAAGGTAGTCCAGGACCACTTACGTTACCCATGACCCCTAAAGATATTCTAGGACCACTTATGTTACCCATGACCCCTTAAGACACTCTAGGTCATATTAGGTCCTAATAGGTCATATTAGGAAACAAGGTATGTCTAAGTTATTTCTCTACTTATAGACCTAAATAGACAGGTATTAGGACCAAGTAGACCTAACTAGGACCTATTACGACCAATTAGATAGGTAACTAGACCAATTAGGAGCTATTAGGAACAAAATTTAGGACCTATTAGACATAACTAGACCTAACTATACCAAGACAAATTAGGACCTATTAGGAACAACATTTAAGACCCAATTATCTACCTAATTAGACCCAATTAGACCTATTAGGACCAATTAGGACTAATTAGTGTATACACCTAAAAATGGTCACCTAGACTATTAGCCCCTTTTGCTAAATCATAAATTACTTATTCTTGATCAAATCCTAGTTCTATCATTTATTCGATTATTTTCTATGGGCTAACCATCTTATCCTAAGTCTTTATTTATTAAAAGGAATATTTCCTCCCCTTTTAATAAATAAAAAGCCCCCACTTTTCCTCTTGTCCTAAGTTGTACAAATAAAGCATTATTGTTATTTTATAAAAAGAGAAAAGTACTTTTTATCTCATATGGACACAAAAGTCAACTCTTATTTTCCTATTGGAGGATACTTGTGCACATGGATTGCTCCTCTTTTAAGCTCCACCGTTGATTAAATCTTTTGCCTCTTAATCTCCATGGCCCATTCCTTTTTCATTCCCTATAAAAGGAGAGCTCTCTTCTTCATTTGCATACTGTCATGCCCCGCAAGGGAACCGGGAAGAGAACAAAGATTCTCTTTGTAAAGAAAACCTAAGCAAAAATTTATTTATTTTTTTTAAATTTTCAAAACAATAATATGAACAAAACATAAACTTAGTTTCCTCCAAGGTTCCCTTTTATTTAATGCATGATTCATTTAAGGCCATTAAGTAAACTAAGAACAAGATAAAGTTCTCAAAACAAATTACATCATATCTTTAAGAAATACAAAATATTTTCATTTCAACTTTCCATTTAAACATCTATATTCCTAAGTATCCTTTATGAACAATATAAGTTTTTAAAATCAAATAAAATTCATCTAAATACATTGCACATATACTACATAACTTGGAATGTTACAATATCCTTTTTCTTTTCCAACATAGATCTTAAACGTAAAGTTCACATTTCCCTTTTCCCTTTTTCCTAAGTCTACCCATACATCATTTTGAATCACATCAATGATTACATTACATTCATCTCCTCATGGGAGGTAACAATAATTTTACAAAATGAAATATAATTACAAAGCCTTCATTCTTCAAAACTGGTACATAAGCAAGCATGAATCTCCAAACACTGCATCCGCCAAAAGATACCTTGATAAAATATTTACCACCCAACCATGTGGATACCTAAAAGGCCCACTCCCCCATGCTAGGAGATAAACACCAAGCCCACAAAGAAGTAACTTACTAGGTTTTTACAAAGGGTTGAATAACAATTCCACAAATGAGGTTCACTTCACAAGGGTTCTAAGGTTTGGGTAGAAAATCCTAAGAACCAACCTAAGTGAGTGTCATCGCATAGCCCTCACCCCTTGGGTTGTCTTGGTACTAGCCACACTGGGCCCCGGCCCCCAAGTAGGCACATGCGGAATCAAATGCCTTTCGTACAGACAAGCGCCATTCGATCGTACCTATGCATAGGTACCTTCTCCCACTCCCATCCATAGCCTTTACTAGCACTAATGGCATGGGCGAGGCACATTTAATCTTTTTAATGTTTTAACCCATTCCCATAAGTTTAATTAAGTTTTCACTTGTTAAATAACTCTTCAGTCGGTTATCCTAGTCTAGCCACTTTAGGGCCCCGGCCCCGCACTGAGAGCCACTCACTTAGGGGTTCTTAGGTTTCCTACCCTTAACCCACATGTCACAATCACATCACAAACATAGTAAAACATATCATAAACACATTTGTAAGACTGCATCAAAGAGTAGAAACTAATAAGATAGTTTATGAACGTTTAGGGAAATTAGGAACATTTAAGGATATTTAGAATGTCCTGATCCTTTAGACAACCCTAACCCTAAACTACTTCCTAAACACATCCTAACCCTATTAAGGCATCTAAATGCACTGGACATAACCTCTGCCAAACACATTTAAGGTTTTCACAAATTTCCATACGCCAAAATAACGCTTCTTAGATTTCAGTCTAGGCCTGACATTTGACTAATCTTGAAATTTGGCTAAGTCTGGTTTTATGAAAATCTAAAATCTAAAAATCATAAATTTATAAACTAAACTATACTATGAAATTCCTACTAAATAATAACTAAATTTAATAGAAATTTCAATATTCCAAATTTAATATTCACTAAAAACAAACTACCACAAAATAATAAAAGAAAACAAAATAGATTTAAAGTCATTTTTAAATAGGCTATTTAGTATTTCATTATTTTATTTTCCTCCTACAATCTCTCCTTATTTTTCTCCTATATTTCCTCCTTATTATTTTCCTATAATTTTTCCTATATTTCCTCCTTATTATTCTCCTATAATTTCTCCTATATTTTACTAAAAGTTTAAATGATTTTACTAAATGTTATTGACATTTTATTTTATTATATTTTTTTGAAAATAAAAATAAAACATAACTCAAATGTTTTATTGAAACATATATATTTCAGAAACCAAAATAATATTTATATTGTATAAACGTCACCAAATGAATTCATATTAAAATGTTAAAATGTTTGTATTGATAGAATATTAAATGACGGAATGATATAATAATATAGCATTTGTTTTATTTTTACATATATATTTTAGAAACCAAAATAATATTTATATTGTATAAATGTCACCAAATGAATTCATATTAAAATGTTAAAATGTTTGTATTGATAGAATATTAAATGACGGAATAATATAATAATATAGCATTTGTATTACACTAATACAACATTTGTATAATGTACAGACGATTGACAAAATAATATCATACTACACACACTATTACCAATAATGCAATGATGTTTCACATATTATAATAATACATTTAATACTTCAACATTCTGTAATAATACGTTATTGCAGAATACATTAATCTATCAACCGTCTGCAATAATATACTATTACAGAACACATTAATATATTCACCCTACACCATACAATAATAATACGACATTACACCTATGTTTTGCAATAATAACACACATATAGAAACTTTCAACCAATCTAAAAATCACATTCATACTATTAAATTAAACCTATTTCTCAGGATGGAATCCAACCTGGAGTCCTGCGGAATCCGGTTGAGGAAGATGAATCCTTCCTCTCTGTCTCTTTCCAGCAAGCCTCAAACTCTTCCTGGATGAACTCTCCAGCCTTTATTTTCCAAAATCCAAATGCCAAACTTTTCTGAATCTCCCCAAATTTTTCTCTTGCAATCATAATATATATATATATATATATATATATATATATATATATATATATATATATATATATATATATATATATATATATATATATATATATATATATATATATATATATATATATATATTTTCCTCCCCTCCCTTACACAAGAAATCTTCCGGTAAATAAAATGGAGGTGGTGGTTGCATGGGTAAACCAACTGTGCAACCATCCCAACCTCTCACCCGTTAATAATATAGTTAATAATATGGTTAATAATATGGTTTGTAAAACCATTCCCGTAAGGGGTAATCATATTTTATTTAATAAGGTTTTAATTTTATTTTTTTTGTCTCCTAAATTTAAGGATGACAAAATAGAGAATATATTCTTAAATATTAATTTACTAACTTACTTAGCCATGGTAATAGAATTTACCAATCCTATTTACCACTAATAAGAATAACATAAGAATAATTTCCTTCACACAAATAATTAATTTATTATATAATAATATATATTAATATA
Source organism: Chamaecyparis obtusa (assembly GCA_027943335.1). NCBI lineage: Eukaryota > Viridiplantae > Streptophyta > Pinopsida > Cupressales > Cupressaceae > Chamaecyparis > Chamaecyparis obtusa. Next base: position 341,073 of record BSBK01007433.1, on the reverse strand, counting down.
TGTATTCATAGGCATATGTGTGCACCCATATGCTTATGGTACATATACCATAAATCATACACATTATTATTAATATTAAATATTAAAATAACATTATTATAAAATATATTATTTATTATTAATGATATTAAATCTCACTATTTAAATCACATACCAACTCATTCACACTAGTATGCATATATGTAACTTTTAATAATGATAAATTACTAAGTCATACCTATCAAAAATCTACTTACAACTTTGAACATGCCATGAAGACAAGACCTAGCTACCAGATCCACAAATCAACCAACTACAAGATCGCATAATGCCTCCACACAAGGGACTAACTCGACACCTCCCACCTAAGGGTAGAAGGATCAAAGGTGAGGTTTCTTCCTGTGGAACCTGGTGATATCTCCGTAACAACAACAACGATTGAGGATTTTGAGAGATCGCTCAGACCTGTGAAGCCAGGTGGAGACGATACCCGGTACCTACAATCCTGCATCACCAAGAAGAGATACATACATATACATATGGATATACAAATCAAATATATGCAAGTAGATGACTAGGATCGATACATCGTGTGGAACTCAACTGAGTGAGTAACTACGACTTCGTCCTGAGTCATAAAAACACATTAGTCACATATCCATGCAACATAGAAGATCATGATAATGGTTAGTATTTAAATCATTGGGTTAGATCCATAAGACATATAAAAATAGATGATTTTCAAATCTCATAAACATATAAATGATATAACCATAAATGAGCATATTAATCATCTGATAAACATAACATCATCCATAAAGCATAAACATAAATGTATAGTCCTAACCATCACAATAGAATGTCCAAATTAGAAAGTCCAAGTATCAGCATAGGAGAGGTATTACACATACACAATTTTTATGTTATTGTTATGCTACAGGTTTTCTAAGTCATCTTGGAGCTTTTGGAGATATTCTTGCATCTAGGGTTTGAAGATTTGGAGCATTGTTGGCATTCATCTTGGATCTTCATCAACACTCTATCTTCTTGTCTTCATTCTTGCATCATGGCTTTCTTGCTTCATAGTTAGATTTCATTTCTTGCATAGTAGTTTCATTTTCATGACATTCTTAGTTTAGATTTTCTTTATGCTTTAGATTAATTCATTGAATCTCTCATTGCATGGTTTACTAGCAAGGTTATTGGCTTAATAGCTCTAGCTGAGAGCATTCTTAAAAACCCTTGCACTCCATGCCTAGGGAGCTATGGATCGATTTGTGAGGGCTCATTCTTGAGTTTCCTTGCATGTAATGATTCATAGAAGTGTGGTCACATTTCCACCATACATTTTTGGCACCCACCGTGGGGCAACCCACCTCTTGCATGCTGGTTTTGATTATTTTTGGAGCTAACCCTTGTGCAGATTTGTTTGGAGATGAAAAAAACCCTAGATTTGAAAGATTTGACCATATCTCCCAAAAGGCTTGGTGTTCTGGTCTGAAAATGTTTTTGTAGGTTGGCGACATATCAGAGAAGCTCCAAAAATATTTTTAGAATTTTTGGAGGTAATTTGTATTTTTTATGATTTTTTCTTTATTTTTCATAAAAAATTGATTTTTTGCGCAAATCAGCATATTTTTTGGAAATTTTTATATTTCTAGAAAGGTCTTCAAATTATACAGGGGGTCCATTCACTATGTTTTTAATTTAGAAATCATATCATAGCTCATTTGGTTGATTTATAAAATCTAGTCTATTTTGGTAAAATAGCTCTCTAGGGCACAAATGAAGAGATTTTTCTAAAATTTTTATATTTTTGGGAAGATCTCTATTTTTTGATAGAGTTCTCTTTTCTATATTTTGAGTTTAGGGTCCGAATTCATGTGGTAAAAATCAGATCTTGTTGACTAGGTCAAATGCAAAAAAAATAAAATTTTGTGATGGGTATGCACTTATTTTTCATTGTTCATTGCATGATATGAGTTATCATTTGGATTATTTGCTGGTTATCATTTCTCCTAACAATTGATTTTCAGATCTAACCTTAGGGTTTGCATAAATTGGATATATATTGCATATCTTGTTTGCTTGTTCTCTTGTCAAGTTGTGGTTGTAGGTGCTTCTTGCTTGAAATTTGCTAAAATCGCATGTCAAAGAGGGCTACTAATGGTTTTTGCAGGGCTGCCCTAAGCATAAAAACCAAATCAAGTGCTTGTTTAATTGCTTTCTTTATTAAGTGCGGCATATACTAGTTGTTTCCTTTCATAGGCACTTAATACCTTGTTGTAGAAATTTTGAGGTGGTAGGAGAGTATGCTCTTCACCCTTGTGGTGAAATAGAAATCTTGACCCATCTTGGGATTTTGAAAGAAAGGGGGTAATTAAATCTTTGCTTGGTGTGTTTGGGAGAGATTCTTGAGATAGGGGAGTATGCTCTTCACCCTTGTGGTAAATCAAAAACCTTGAACCTCAAGAATTAATCCACTCTTTGTTTAGCTTAGGATCCTTTAGCGGGCCTGCTCTTGAGCAATCAAGAGGAACGACTCAAGTGGGGACAACCTTGTCATCATTTTCCTTGGTGGCGAGTGATTCCAACTCACTATAATCTCAAGGCTATCGAGGACACAAAACCTTGGTAGACATAGTACTTATCTTCGCTTGATGTGAGTAACTTGTGGGATTGTGACCATGAGGAAAGCATTAAGCAAGAATGCTTAAGGTAATCTTGAGGCCGCGAGGTCCTAGTCCTTTATGAGGAGCAAGAGGGGTGCTATGAATGGAAACCCTTACTACGAACCATTAGATAGAGGCCACCTTCTTTTAGCCGCTTAGCTTCTTGGTGCAAGGATTGATCCAAGTGGACTTACCCGGATCACCCCAAGACACTCACCATATGTGTTCCTTTGGTTGTGTTTTTGACACTTCCATGACAACGCCAATATCTCTTGTGGGCAACCACTTGGTGTGAGGCAAGGGAGCATCAAGTTGTTGGCCAAGTTGTTAAGTAATGAGCCTTGTCCTTCTAGGTAGTAATTGCTTGAATTGTCTTCGATTGTGTTATACCAATGTAAACGTTCTCAACATTCAAACAAACGGTAGCATTCATAAGGTTCCCTATTTTGATATCACAAGTGCTTGTCTTGGCAAGGTTGCTTTTGCCCTTGTTTCAAGTGTTCTATGACATGTTTGATCCCATACTATTTGCAAACCTGTCTTTTATTTGTTGCTACTGCTTGTCAAACTGAGAAATTGCACTGTTCAATCTACAAATTTGGTCCAAGTGCTTCAAAACTGAGTTTTTCACATTCACTGGTCAAGAGTCATATGATATTGAAGTATCCTTGCATACACTCAACCAAGAATCCTGAGTCATTTCTGCTGTCCTGTCATTGCTACAATTTAGAGTTGCTAAACTTGCACTTTAACCTATTGTAGAGTGTCTTTTTCTGTTCTTACCTGAAATTGGTTTGTTACCTACATGCTTAGATTTGTTCTAGACTGAAACAAATGAGCTAAAACTATTGGATTTGAGCTTAACAAATGCTACTCTTGATCACTTGTCGCATCACGGTTACCTCTCTAGCTACTTGCTTATTGAGCTTCTTGCTCGTTGCTCGGCTTTAGTCAATTGATTGCTGTAAGTGCTTGAGCACTTTTGATGAGCCATCTCTCTATTGTTCTACTTTGACAAGTGATCTTTATTAGCTTTTCTTATCTCAAATCTAAGAAACTTTGTCTCATTCTATTAGTCAACCAACATCTCTTTTCATGCTGGTTACGACTCGGTCTCAATTTGAGCAGGAGAGTCATCCTCCATTCAATTATACATAGTTACCTTCTCCAACTAGACGTTCAAAAGCACCCATTAGCAACAATAGTTCTAGTTCTGACCAATCTGAGAATTCTAAGGCTACACCGTGGTATAAAAGAGGTTTCCTCTTTTCCGCATTCAAGACCCCCAAAAACACAGACAGTGTCTCACTCACTTTGACTGAACAAGAAAAGTTTCAACTCTTGCAAGAACACTTTGAGAGTAAGGATAATCAAGCACGCTTAGACAAAGAACACAATCAACAAAGGATGGATGCTACTAGGTGCATGGCTTATAGAGGGACATTTCATGAGCAACCTGAGACTAGTAATCATGAGCATAGACCTCTTTTTAACAATGGCAACAATGACAACAACACGCCACCAAGATCTCCTCCAAGGCCAAATTTTGCTATGCCTTCTTCACCTCCTAGACCTCCTCCCTCTCAACATGAGGCAGAGGCTAATGATGAGATTTCTAGTGAGGATCTTATGAGATGTGAACAAGATGTGGATTTCCAACGAATGATGCATAAGCTTTTAGAGCGTAATGGCGATCAATATTTTCAATATATGACTTCTAGAGGATACAAACTTCCTCCTGGCTATGATGTTAGACAAATTGTCCAACAAAGAGTACCAACTGAATTGGAAGTCCTTCAGGAAGAACTGCGTCAGACAAATCAACGCCTTACCCAAATGGCAATAGAAAGAGAGCCTCCAAAGGTCTCTTTTGTAGAATCAATTTGTGCTCTTCCTTTTGATAAAAATCTATACATGTTCCCATTTCCTAGGGATATTGAGGTTCCCAAATATGACAAGTATGATGGAAATGGTGATCCCCATGATCATGTACATCACTTTTATGCTCTTAGTATGGACTTTCTTCATGAAGACACATATCTTCTACGATTATTCCCTCAAAGCTTAAGAGGACAAGCTTTGGAATGGTTTGCAAAATTGACACCACCGCTTAAGACTTTTGATGAGTTAGCTCAGCGATTTACCCAGCAGTACTCTTACAACATCCAACAACCTGTCACTGTGATAAATCTCGGTAATCTAAGACAACATCAAGGTGAGCCATTTGCAACTTACTTACAACGTTGGAGGTCATTGTATTCTTGATATCCTCGTCAGCTACCCAAAAGGGAAAAGATTGATATTTTTGTCAACACTCTTGTGCCTGAGTTATATTATGATCTAAGGAAACAATTGTTCTCTTCTTTCAATGACATGGTTGAAAGTGCATATCGAATTGAGGATGTAGCTATAAGAAAAGGGGATATTGTTATTAATAAAGATGTTAAAGGCAATGGAAAAGACAAGAACAAACCTTGGAATAAGAACAAGTATGTTGTTAATGATGGGGTCATTGATGCTCCTAAAGTTAAAGAGCCCGCTTTCAATCTCTCCAATGCTATCTATGTAGCAAAACAACAAGAAGCTGCCAACACTCGCAGTGCTCCTAAACCTCAGTATGCAGATAAGCCTAAGAAGTCATTTCGAAAGTGAGTCTATACCAAGTTGGTAGAACCTTACGATGTGATCCTTAAGACTTTGGTTGACAATGGATATCTTACGCTTCCTGATAAACCTGGTAACTGGGATCCGATAAATAAGCCTGATTGGTGGAGAGAGGATCATTACTGCCATTATCATAGAAGCAAGGGACATCCGACAGACAATTGTTTTAGGCTTAAGGATGATATTCAGGATCTTATTGAGAATGGCTCAATCTCCACTGATGGCTTAACTAAAAATTCTGATCACACAGCTTTCAAAGATCCTCTACCTAAGCATGATAAGGGGGAAACCTCTCAAACACATAAGAAGAATCATGATGCAAAGATCAATTACACGTATCCTTCTAATACGCTTGTGATTAACATGGTAGAGCCCGTTGAGAGTGTTCTAATGATGAGGTCTCAAGATGATAATAACACCAATCATGGTAAGCCAAAGTTAGTCTTGCAAACACGTGGTAGTTCATCTTCCCAAAGTGAGACACTGAATGCTGTTACTAGGGGGCAAGCCAAGATTGTCCTTAAAACTGCGCAAGATCCCAAGCAAGCTTTACCTTCCAAACAAGCGGCTCCTTCAGCCACCCCTAGCTATGATCTTGTCCAACATTTGCAAAAGACACCAGCACAGATATCTATCTTTGAGTTGCTTCGGTTATCCTCCTCGCATAGAGAAATCCTTGAGAAAGCTTTGCATACAGCACATGTCCCCAAAGACATTGATCCAGATCAATTTCAGGCTATGGTCAACCACATTTCATCTCCGCTATCTCTCTCCTTTTCTGCAGAAGATGACATATCTATTGCTCACCCACATAATCTAGCTTTACACATTGAAGTTCTAGTCTACAATACCCGAGTCCGCCGAGTCCTGATAGACAATGGTGCAGGGTTAAATATTGTTTCTTTCAATGTCATACAACAATTGGGTTTGTCAGAATTGGCTGTGGATTCCAAGAAGAAGATTACTATAAAAGCTTATGATGAAGTGGAAAGATCTTCCAAAGGTCTTGTCACGCTGCCTGTCCGAGTGGGCCCTATCATGAAAGATATTAGCTTCCAAGTATTGGACATCCCACTCGCATATAACATTCTTTTGGGTCATCCTTGGATCCATGACATGCAGGCTATTCCTTCCACTTATCATCAGTGCGTCAAATTTCCATACAATGGCACTGAGGTTGTGATTCCTGGAGACCATACTATTGCTATCAATGCTCTTGCTGCTACTGAAAAATTTGTTCCTCATAATGAACCTTTTGTTGATCCTAGTACATCTCTAGCTGCTGCTGAGAAATCACTTAAGATGATGAGCCTTGGTATGGGTGAATATAAACTGGGTTCTTTTGCTTCTATAGCTATTTCTCCTAGGTCATATGGGAGACCTTCTGATCAGATGCAGCCTTCCACTTCTGCTATGGTGATCTTTGATACTTTTGTTCCTTCATCCGTTCCTTTAGAAGCAGAAAGAGAAGAACAAGCTATTCAAGAGTGGATCTATAGAGAGGATTCTAGAAATACTCCCATGCGTAGTAATTCAGACACAGATACAGATGAGTCACCGCTACACACTATGGCTCAAATGGGAGATGATCTTCCTTCTACTTCACTCCTTTGGGGAGAAAAATGTATATCTACTGATGATATGGATGTTGATATGGTTCATTCTTGTAGTAACCATCCCGATGTGGTTGATGGGTCTTGTGTGGGGTCTGATGAGTTTGTTCCTCGTATTGCCTTAGTGGACCATGCTGGTTCTTCTATGACAAGTCTAGATCTAGCTACTTTTGGAGCTTACCCTATAGGCTCAACCTCTCTTTTCACCAGAGATGACATCCCTCAAATAAATGCTATTGAACTAGTCACTTCATTTCATCTTGCATCAACACCTGTTACTTCTTCCACCAGCGAACTAGCAACAAAAAAGATTGAATCAGAAATCAAGCATCACAGTCATCAAGTCAAAAGAAAAGAGCAATGGTCGGATGGTGAAAACCACATTGTGGTGGTATCCGAACCTAAGAAAAGTAAAGATAAAAATTTGCTCAAAAATAATGACTCCAAAATAAAAGATGAGAAGCTGATTCTCTACAAACAAATGGTGCATTACTTCAAGCATGATCTCATAACTGTTATACTTCAGCCCATTCCTAGAGCTGAGAACAAATTTGCTAATGCCTTGGTTACTTCAGCATCCATTTTACAAATGAAAAAGAATAAATTTTTCTTCAAGTTCCTGGTGGATGAATTACGCTATCCTGCTCACAAATCTTACAATCCTACCATCTTTTCATATCTTCCACCTCATATTCCTCTTGCAAATCCACCACGCCATTCCTTCCACCATCCCTTACACTTTGCCTTTATCTCTGGTGGCTTGTATAGGAAGGGTCTAGATGGAACTCTCCTTAGGTGTCTAGAAATAGAGGAGTCAGAAAAAGTACTAGCTAAAATCCACGATGGCATATGTGGATCACATTCTAATGATCCTCCACTAACTCAGACATTGCTTAGGGCTGGTTATTATTGGTTGAACTGGTTGAGACCTCCTATCATCACAGCTGTAGCATTTGGGCCTGGGGCCTATTAGTTCTCTACATCAAAGGAAGCAGATCTTTAATGCCCGTTCTTGTCTAGAGCATTCCTTGTATATACTTTATGATCCTGAAAAAATTACAAAAAAATTCATATATGATGCTAAAAAAAAAACCTAAAAAGCATATAAAGTACTGAAAAAATGAGCATCCTAGTGAAAACCTAGTAATAGGCACTTTGATGTCTCACCAAAAAAATCAAAATATTCAAAAAATCAAAAAAATTGAAAAAGTGCCTTGGTGAAAACCTGGAAACAGGCGCCTTGGTAGCAAAAATACAAAAAAATTATAAAAAGTCCTGAAAAAATCTATCAAGTGGTGAAAATTTGGAAACAGGCGCTGCTTGAGACCCTCTGCACCTATGTCTATCAGTCTTGCATGGTGCTCTTTCACTCCACTTCTCGCTTTGCCTCTCCTAGCCTGGAATTGATTCTTGTCTTAGTCTAGAGGGTATATGTTGCTTTAAGCTTATCTTGGGCCTCTTTGTGCGTCTGGGTTTCTTAGGCAACTTGGTTCCAATGGTGTTTTTCAACACCACCCCAATGGTGTTTTTCAACACTACCCTTGCGTCGAGTGTTTCTCAACACTTATCAGATGTCCTACCTGCAGTCTAGTATGATGCGATATTTCTCATTTGCAGATGCAATACTCAAAGTTTGACTCTATGACCTACACACACGCACTTGACTTGCTGAGATTTGTGTGAATTTATTTCTTTGCATGCTCTCTATGATGATTTCTTTGCTGAGTGGTCTCTCCCTGAGAAGTTTTCGATGATGCATAGCTAGAAGACTGAGGGTATGAGAACATGTTTTATTGCTTTTTCTGCTTGTGGGTATATTTTGTTGATCCTAACTATTATGAGCATTTATGCTGGTCTTACTTGACACTGTGGATTGACAGGGTATTATCCTTGACTATTTTTGTGCAAGTGCATACTTGTAGCCATCTTGACTTTCCTTGTATCTCGATGCGAGTATAATCTTGCTATATTAAACTTAGGTAATCTCACTGTGCTAGTCATCTTGACCTACATGTCTCTGATGTCTAGGTGGGATTTCCACATTTCTATCTGATATAGATCATATTCAGATCCACATAGTTATGCTAGTGTGTATTGTATGATCTTGCGATGCTACCAATAATGCTCAATGATGAATATTAGATGTCTATTGGCTTTGTAACCTTGCAAGTAAACCACTTTTCATGTAGCTTGCATTTCTTAGGTTCATGTTAGTTTAGTTTTGCATCTTGCATATGGAGAGAGCTCTCCTTTCCTTTTTCATGGACTTGTTAATCAGCTGCGCTCACCTTTCGCTTCTTCACGATCATGTCTTTCACTTTCTTGTCTTTCATCTCACATCATTTTGTCTTCATTTCGAGATCCAAACCGAAATCCACATTCACCTTGACCCTTTCTCCTTTTTCCGCACAGTTGGCTGACCTTTGAGGCCTGATCCTTTGATCTTCACTGGGGCATCATAACCTCTTCATCCCCATCTCTTTCAACCTTCTAGTCTTTCATTCAAATCCCAAGTTCCAATTCCCCCCTCTATGGTGTTTACGGGTTGAGGGACTGATAGGTTCGTGCCTCGTGTCCCATGTGTGGGGCATCCCTTCATTGGTTGATGGTTATTCTATTATCTTTCATCTTTGATTATGATTTCTAGTGATTTTATCATGTTGCTCTTTCTTCTGCATTCCCTCTACTTGATTTCGTTTTCGATCCTGAGGGGGCAGACACATCATATCTTATTAGCTATCTCTTTCCTAAGTGTTCAGTACTGTCGCTACCAGGCTGACCATGCAGGATTTGCTATCTCTCTGCACTTCATTCTTTGGAGTCAGATCACTATCTTCTTGCCTTCTTGGCTACTTGCTTTCCTTCTTGGCTATTTTATTCTTTGACTGCATGTGATCCCAAATCGATCTCACATCTGTCAAAATCGCTATTGCTTGCTTTCTTGGTTGTCTGCTTGCCTTCTTGGCTGATCTATTCTTTGACTACATGTGTTCCCAAATCGATCACACATTGGTCAAAGAGGGGCAAAATGTATACACCTAAAAATGGTCATCTAGACTATTAGCCCCTTTTGCTAAATCATAAATTACTTATTCTTGATCAAATCCTAGTTCTATCATTTATTCGATTATTTTCTATGGGCTAACCATCTTATCCTAAGTCTTTATTTATTAAAAGGAATATTTCCTCCCCTTTTAATAAATAAAAAGCCCCCACTTTTCCTCTTGTCCTAAGTTGCACAAATAAAGCATTATTCTTATTTTATAAAAAGAGAAAAGTACTTTTTGTCTCATATGGACACAAAAGTCAACTCTTATTTTCCTATTGGAGGATACTTGTGCACATGGATTGCTCCTCTTTTAAGCTCCACCGTTGATTAAATCTTTTGCCTCTTAATCTCCATGGCCCATTCCTTTTTCATTCCCTATAAAAGGAGAGCTCTCTTCCTCATTTGCATACACAATTTTTATGTTATTGTTATGCTACAGGTTTTCTAAGTCATCTTGGAGCTTTTGGAGATATTCTTGCATCTAGGGTTTGAAGATTTGGAGCATTGTTGGCATTCATCTTGGATCTTCATCAACACTCTATCTTCTTGTCTTCATTCTTGCATCATGGCTTTCTTGCTTCATAGTTAGATTTCATTTCTTGCATAGTAGTTTCATTTTCATGACATTCTTAGTTTAGATTTTCTTTATGCTTTAGATTAATTCATTGAATCTCTCATTGCATGGTTTACTAGCAAGGTTATTGGCTTAATAGCTCTAGCTGAGAGCATTCTTAAAAACCCTTGCACTCCATGCCTAGGGAGCTATGGATCGATTTGTGAGGGCTCATTCTTGAGTTTCCTTGCATGTAATGATTCATAGAAGTGTGACACATTTATAGCACACAATTAGAACCAATTATGACTAATTAGAATTAATTAGGACCTAATTAGACTCAATTAGAACCAATTATGACATAATTAGACTCAATTAGAACCAATAAGTACCTAATATGACCAATTAGGACCAATTATGACTAATTAGTCCACCAATTAGAACCTTTTATGTTACCCATGACCCCTTAAGACACTCTAGGATTCTTATCTATACCTTAGGACCTCTTATGTTACCCACAACCCCTTTAGACACTCTAGGACCCTTATCTATAGCTTATGACATCTTATGTTACGCATGACCCCTTAAGACACTCTAGGACCTTTATCTATAGCTTATGACATCTTATGTTACCCATGACTCCTTAAGACACTGTAGGACCACTTATGTTACCCATGACCCCTTAAGACACGCTAGGATGACTTATGTTACTCACGACTCCTTAAGAGACTCTAGGACTCTTATCTATACCTTAGGACCTCTTATGTTACCCATGACCCCTTACGATACTCTAAGACCCTTATTTATAGCTTATGACCATGTATGTTACCCATGACCCCTTAAGACACTCTAGGACCACTTATTGTACCTACAACCCATTAACATTCTAGGAATCTTATCTAGATCCCTTATGACCCCTTAGGACCTCTTATGTTATCTACAATCCCTTAAGACCTAATAAGACCTCTTATGTTATCTATGACCCCTGAAGATCTAATTAGTAGATCTTAGGACCCTTAAGAACTAAAAAGACCACTTATGTGACCTAATAAGATGTATAATTTTATATATTTAGATATTTGTTTCCATTTTAAATGAAGTTATAACATGTAGTCAAGTACTTAATTATTAACATTTCTCTTTCACATGTTATGTATCTGGATGGCCACTTAGGGTACACCTCAGACTCCTGATATGCATACTATTTTTCATATTGTTGATACATAGATGGCTTGACTTAGAGAGTCTATATATACGTCTATAGTAGATGGTATATATAGAGATACTTGTGCTACTATATTGACTAGTTTGGAGACTATGACTACCAGATTGAGGTCTCACTCGTCCTTCATGCCTCAGGTAGTTAAGACCAATTTCAAGAGTTGAGGGAGGAGGTCTTAGGTGATGTTTCCTTGGAGATGGTTCAGAGCCTCATCGCCAAGAAAACCATCAAATGAGAGATTTTCCCACATTATGAGCAGAAGGCAGTGGTGAGGGCTTATCATGTCACATGGTGTGTCATACCTTAGATCTCATGTATGATTTACCATTGATTTCTTGCAACACATGGTCATTATCCAAATAACAACTAGATTTCATTATATTTTGTACAATAGTTGTACCCTAAGTTCTATTTGGGACTCAGGGTCAACTATTTAGATATCCTAGCATATTATGGTTAGGGGCTTGGTAGGGTTGCAAACCATGATCAATATCATAGGGATGATCGAGTTGTGAAACCTTGTAGATAGCTAGTTGGGGATAGGACTCTGGTAGTGGTACCAGTGATGGGTGCTACTACAGATAGAGTCATCATTGCTTCTCAGAGGGGAGTTCTAGATAGTATAGGATAGATTTCTTCTACAGCCACATCCATTACTTTGGATTCAATGGGCAGATTGTTAGAAAGTAAAGTCCACCAAGATAATTGAGAGGGTGGGGGTGAATCAGTTATCTGATAATTATAACTTTTATTAACTTCAACAGTATTTAGCCATGTAAAAAATATAATTACCAACCATAGAAAGATATTCATACACAATAACACAAGATATGTTGACTAGGAAACCTCTTGATCAAAGAGTAAACCTTGGTGGGAATGATGCCCACAAAAGATGCACTAATATGAATATTCCTTGTGAAAGGATGGACTCTGTAGTCTTATGAAATACATTTAGTACATATGAATCCATGTTAGAAGATTTTGAATCCATGTTAAAAGATTCTAACCTTGTTAGGAGATATGGAAGACATAAGGACCCACTACCCAAACAGCTTCAATGGCAAGATCACTGAACACACTACGCAACTAATCTTAAGATTATTCAATAGAATAATATTAAATATGTTACCTCCTTACTCACTATGCCAAACCACACTTGATTGCTACACCAAATCTCAATTTTATATCTTTGTACTTTGCATGTCTTCACAATTTTGCTTTCACAATTGCATTAGCTCTTTTCTTCACTTCATGCATACATTCGCATTCAGCTATATCCTCATCATTAATACAAAAAGGAAACACATTCCATCCTTCATACCACACTCAAGTAATTACAATTGAGTTAGCACACAATTACAAAATAAAAGTTTCCACACGCTACATCAAAATTACACAAAACTGTCGGCTTCCAAATACAAGGTATGTGCAAGATCATGAAGGGCCAAAATGTGGCGATGTCAGTTCAAAACTTTGACAATGTAGCTGATGACTATTTTTTCACCCGAATTTGATAAAATGAAAAGGGTATCTTAAGGAGATTATTAGATTTTCATCGATATAATTGCTGTCAAATTTTGAATTCAGTAAGTAATTATTAGTTATTTTCTAATTGAGCTACCTCTAAAGTGCTGATTTATATACTGATTAAAAAATGACTATAACTTGAAGACGGTATAAGATTTTTGAAATCCAAAAAATGTGTCACATTCTATGCTTTTCCTACTATAAGGAAAAATAAAATAAAATAAAATATTTTAAAGTTTTGAACAAGTTAAGGTTATCAGACATGGGAGTTTTTTTATTCTAAAAATGTTGTAGAAAAAAATTCATAATTTTTTTTTTTTTGGAATAAAATTACAAAAAAATATGCGTCACATCTGGCCATGAGTCTACTACTTATATATAAAATCTTATAATAAAATATTATCATTTGATTGTGATTAAGGTGGTCAGACATACACCTAGTTATTTTTTTCCTGAAATTTTTGTACTACTGCATTGAAATATATACTTTTCACCAATCATACTAACTTTTCTCAAGAAAGGCCTAGTAGTTTAGAAAATAAATTCAATTTTCTATAGATTCTATTCTTACAACTTTTTGATATTAGGTTCATCGCTAGTTGAAATTTGCACGTCAAGTTGACTAACCCTGATTTGCTGATTTTTCATTACCACTTAAGGGCATAGTTTGGCCCCTCATGATCTTGCACATACCCTACAATAAGTCTCCACTCATGTGACCTCAAAGTTTGCACTATCATCCATGTCACTATCAATGTGTCTATAACTTCCCTTTAACTATGGAAAACAAGATTCCATCCTGATTAGGAGATATCATCTGATTTCCACAAATTGCTACTCAAGAACACTGCGTGAATACTGCTTCCACCAAAATGCTCACAACTTCCATGAATAAATGAATTATTGTCTCTCCTCTTAACCATAAATATATAACATATCAAAGAGTATATCCTCAACATCGCATAGCTCCAATTGTAATAACCCATGTACGCTAATCCAAACATTGTCTGCTTCTCTGCAAGTCTCTAGAAGGTCACTATGTTGACATCAATGGCAATCATAGTCATGAATGCAACAACAACTGCTACAGAATGACTTCCAAACATTCAACATTCATTCCTAACAATCTCCCCCATTGGCATTGATGGAAAAATTGATGAAAAACATCAAATGTTCCAAAAATCCAATTCTACAACACCGCTACTCTGACAAACATTTTCAAATCCTCTTCATCAATTAAATCTTGCTTCATTTTCATATTCAATTTTTTTCAATAGATGGTACAAATGATTTACAATTTTACAAATGGTTTTTCATGTACACTGATCCCCCATTAATATCAATGATATAATTTTCATCATTATGTCATCAACTCTAATGTCAAAAGACACTATTCAGAAAAATAAATTCACTAGAGTCCTCATGACTCAGCTTAGATACACATACTACCCCATAGAGGAAGTACAAACATTCAGTCTAGAAGAAAGATTAAGCTTATATACCACTGGACGGATGCAACCAACTGCATCATTACTCAAAAGTAGGCTAGGGCATAACCCCAAGCATACCTCTCAGATACTCAAATGTATCCTTACGCAAATGCTTTGTAAATATGTCTTCTATCTGCTCCTTTGTGCTTATGTACTCAAGTCTGACTTCTTTCTCAGCAACTTTCTATCTGACTACATGATACTTGATCTCTATATGCTTTGTCTTAGAATGTAATACAGGATTCTTAGACATACTAACTGTGCTGGTGTTGTCACAATGTATGAAAACAGGCTTAACAAAATTTATTCCAATATCCTTCAACATTTTCTTCATCCAAATTATGTGGTTACAATTGTTTGCTGCTACTACATACTCTTCTTTTGTTGTGCTCTGTGAGATACAATTATGATTCTTGCTTACCTAAGAAACCAATCTTACTCCAAGGAAAAAGGCTCCACCACTGGTGCTTTTCTTATCATCAACACTACCTCCCCAATTAGTATTTGTATATGAAAATAGGGTAAAATCATCAGATTTTTCATACCACAATCCATAGTCCATTGTGCCTCTTAAATATCTCAATATCCTTTTTGTTGTTGCATAATGTGATTCTCTAGGTTCAACTTGAAATCTTGCTACAATTCCAACTGAATGTGCTATATCAGGTCTTGTATGTGTCAAGTACTGCAATCCTCCAATCATAGATCTATATTTCTTCTATTCCATTGCCGGTGTTTCATCTGTGCTAGATAGTTTATGTCCAGTTACCATAGGTGTACCAACTGGTTTACATTTCTCCATGCCAAATCTTTTCAAAAAATCATTCAAGTACTTTGTCTGACTTACAAAGATACCATCATTATTCTATGTTATTAGTAATCCCAAAAAGTATTTTATTTCACCAATCATACTCATTTCAAATTCTGTCTTCATTTCATCAGCAAATTTGTCACTAGCCTCATCTTCTCCTCCAAAAATAATGTCATCAACAAAAATAACTATAATTAACAAATCATTTTCAACTTCTTTTGTGTATAGATTGCTATCAGTTGTTCCTAAATTGTAAATCCCAATTTTAACAAATACTTATCCAGTCTTGCATACCAAGTTCTAGGTGCTTGCTTTAGTCTATATAGTTTTTTCTTTAGTTTACATACCATGTCTCCTTCTTGAGTCAAAGGAAAACCTTCAAGCTACTCAATGTATACTTCTTCCAATTCACCATTCAGAAATGTGGACTTCACATCCATCTGATGTACTTTGAATTTCTTAAAAGATGCAAAGGCCAAAAAATTTCTTACTACTTCAATTCTCGCTACTGGTGCAAAAGTTTCTTCATAGTCAATTCCTTCTTGCTATGAGTATCCCTTACATACCAATCTTTCTTTGTTTCTTACTATTTCTCCTTGTTCATTCATCATGTTTTTGAATACCCATTTAGTTCCAATAACATTCTTAGCTTTAGGTCTAGGGACCAATTCCCATGTCTTGTTCTTTTCAATCTAATCTAGTTCTTCTTTCATAGCATTAATCCAATGTTCATCTTCACAAGCTTCACTAGTAGATTTAGGTTTAATTTGAGAAATCAAACATAACTGTTCTTGTACCTTATTTTGAGTTAGAACTCCTCTTTTAATGCTTCCAATAATTTTCTCAAAAGGATGATTTCTTGATAGGCTCTTGTTAGGTGTCATTGTCTCAGATCTTTCTTCAAGTGTTGGTTCTTCAATGACTTCACTATGACTTTCATTCACAAAATCAATGTTAGTCTCATAGAATAGTTCTATTTTCTTAGTGTTAGGCTTAGGATGAGCTTCTCCATCTAATTCATAATCAAGCATTCTTTCTTGAATTTTGAAGTTTTCATCAACTTTAACATTTGCGTTCTCAACATTAGTTTTAGTTCTCTTATTGTAACATCTATATGCTTTTCTCTTCAAATAATATCCAAGAAAAATACCTTCATCACTTCTAGAATCAAACTTTCCAATATCATCATCTCTCTTTATATAACATTTTCTTCCAAAAATTCTAAACTACTTAACTGAGGGTGCATGTCCAAACCATAATTCATAGGGTGTCTTGTTTGTATCTATTCTAATTTGTACTCTGTTCATTGTATATACTATTGTGTTCACTGTTTCTCTCTAGAATATCTTTGCCAAATCATTCTCAAGTAACATAGCTCTTGCTACTTTAGTCACTGATCTATTTCTTCTTTCTATAATACCATTTTATTTAGGTGTTCTAGGAACTGAAAACTATCTCTTAATACCATTCACTTCACAAAAGTTGTTCAACTCTCTAGAAGTAAATTGTCTACCTCTATCAGATCTTAGACATTTAATCTTCATTGCAGATTCATTCTCAACTTTATTCTTAATGATATAAAACTTATCAAATGATTTAGACTTTTCTTTAAGAAATGAAATCCACATCATTCTTTTAAAATCATCAACAAGAATCATAAAATACCTTTCTCCATAGAATCCTATAGTCCTGGTAGGACCGCTCAAGTATGTATGAACAATCTCCAACTTTTCTGTAGATGTGAACTTCTTACTAGGAAATGAACTTCTCTTCTACTTAGCCATCACACATTCTTTGCAAATCATGTTAGTAGGCTTCATAATTTTAGGCAAATCCCTTACTGCAAGTGTAGTACTTACTTTCACAATGTTATCAAAGTTTATATGACAAAACCTTCTATGCCATAACCAACTGTAATCAATCTTAGTAATCAAACATGTCATCTCAGTGGGATTCAACTAAAATACATTACCTCTAGTTCTAGATTCAGTTCCAATCAGATTTCCATCTTTATCCTTTATCACACAAGTTTTCTTAGTAAACCAAACTTGATATCCTATATCAACTAACTGTTCAACACTCAAAAGATTATGTTTCAATCCATCCATAAAGTAAACATCATCAGTATTAGTCTTTCCATCACGAGTAATAGATCCTATACCTTTAATCAAACAGGGTGCATTGTTTCCAACTCTAACAACTCCTCCATCATAATTGTTAAACTATATGAGCTTTTTCATGTCTCTAGTCATATAATGTGAACAACGACTATCTATAATCCAATCAAATTTCTTTTCAACTTGGGAAACTAAGGATTTTTCTTCCTTAACATTAGTTTCATGATTCTCTTATTTAATTGCTACAAATCCTATGTCATCACTATTCTTAGTATCACTTTCACTTAGAGTTCTTTCTATACTAGTTTCAAGGTCTTCATCATTAGCATAATAACATTCCTTAGATCTTCTAGGCTTGAAATTGTTTATGTACTTTTTAACTCTCTTAGGATATTTAGATGCAAAATTACCATATTCTTGACAAGTCCAACATTTAAAGATTTTCTTACCATCTAGTTCTCTTTTCACAAGCAAGGAAATATCTTCTTCAATATTTTTGTCTTCTTCATTTCTAGATCTACTACTGCCAGCATAATCTCCACTCACACTGATGCTTCTTGACAAAGTAGGGAAAACACTAAGAGCACTGAATGTTTTCTCCATTCTAGGTAAGTCTCTTGATAACCTTAGGTTCATTTTTTCTACTTCCAATCTTCCAAGAAGAGTCTCTCTTGTAAAGTTCGTAGTACAAGGTATAACTTGTTCAATCATCTGTGTTGTCTACCTAAATATAGGAGTCAATGTCCTTAGAATTTTCCATATCACTTCATTCTCTGTCTTTGTTCCTCCACAAGATTTTATCCCTGCAACAATTTCTGACATTCTACCAATATATCTTCTAACAGATTCATCTTCCATTATTCTTATATCTTCAAATGTACATATCCAATTATGTAATCTAGCTTTCTTTATATGTTCATCACCTTCAAAAGTAGAGTGTAAAGCTTTCCAAATTTCATGAGATTTTGTTAAACATTTTAACTGACTATATTCATTCTCTGAAAGTGCTGTCAAAAGTGCTTCTCTTGCAAGTATGTTACACATTAATAGATTTCTCTCATCTCTAGTACATGTTTCAAGATTGTCTTCTTCAATTATAGCATTATCATTCTTTGTAATCAACCAATAACCTAGTCCTAAGCATAGTAGATGTGTCTTCATCTTTCCTTCCAGCTGTCAAAATTTACTCCATCAAACTTAGGGCTTTCTTTCCTGAAATTATCCATGGATCTTCTTAAGCTATTAAAATTTTCTTTGGAGGACCTATTGCTTTGATACCATTTGTTAGAAAGTAAAGTCCACCAAGCTAATGGAGAGGGGGGTGTGAATTAGTTATCTGATAATTATAACTTTTATCAACTTCAACAATATTTAACCATGTAAGTAATATAATTACCAACCATAGAAAGATATTCATACACAATAACACAAGATATGTTGACTAGGGAGCCTCTTGATTAAAGAGTAAACCCCGGTGGGAATGATGCCCACAACAGATGCACTAATATGAATATTCCTTGTGAAAGAATGGACTCTGTTATTAATCTTATGAAATACATTGAGTACATATGAATCCCTATTAAAAGATTCTAACCCTATTAGGAGTTATGGAAGATATAAGGAGCCACTGCCCAAACAAGTTCAATGGCAAGATCACTGAACACACTGTCCAACTGATCTTAAGATTATTCAATAGAATAATATCAAATATGTTACCTCCTTACTCACTATGTCAAACCACACTTCACTACTACACCATATCTCAATTTCAGATCTCTATACTTTTCATGTCTTCCTTCACAATTTTGCTTTCACAACTGCATTAGCTCTTTTCTTCACTCCATGCATACATTTGCATTCAAATATATCCTCATCATTAATAAAACAAGGAAAAACATTCCTTCCTTTATACCACACTCAAGTAATTACAATTGAGTCGGCACACAATTACAAAATAAAAGTTTCCACATGCTACATCAAAATTACACAAAACTGACAGCTTCCAAATACAATAAGTCTCAATTCGTGCAACTTCAAAGTTTTTGTTTTCATCCACATCACTATTAATGTGTCTCTAACTTCCCTTTAACTGTGAAAAACTAGATTCCATCTTGATTAGGAGATATCATCCGATTTCCACAAACCACTACTTAGGAACACTGACTGAATACTACTTCCACCAAAATGCTCATAACTTCCATGAATAAATGAGTTACTATCTACGCTCTTAACCATAAACATATAACATATCAAAGAGTATATCCTCAGCATTACATAGATCCAACCACAATAACCCATGTGCACTAATTCAAACACCATCTGCTTCTCTGCAAGTCTCCAGAAGGTCACTGTGTTGACATTAATGACAATCATAGTCATGAATACAACAACAACTGCTACATAATGACTACCAAACATTCAACATTCATTCCTAACATAGATACATTTTGACTAGACTGAGTAGAGCCATGTCATCTTCTAAGGCTTTGTCTAGTACTACTATAGGTGTGACTAAGGAGACATATAGAGCTACAAGTCTTCTTGTACCTGGAGAGATACCAGCACTGTTGGGTTATCAAAGTACTTTAGATATGACCCTTTACTTTTTGGAGGATCTCCTATAGGTCTACTCTCATATTTCCGACATGCACATGATCCCGATACATTTAGTCAGGGATTTCATTGCACTTGCATGGGGTCCTGTAGTTCCACCGACACAAGATGCACCATCTGCTAGTGAGGCTCAATATAGTGCAAAGCACCATGCACCCACAAATCACTCTATAGCTGTAGAGCTAGGTATACAGATTGGAGATGTACACATCACCACTGAGGGCCTAGACACTTTTGATGGGCAGTTGTGTGGGTTGGGTCAGGTGGACATTGGCACTGATGCCAGGTCATTTATGGATATGTTATTGCATCCAAATAGTTCAGGTTCTACATCACTCCCCTCCCAACTAGTGTCACCCCTACACTCCTCATTACTATAGAGGTTCGAGACCTTAGGTGTTGTAGCTGATGTAGTTTTAGTTGATGATACGATGGTGTAGTGTGCTAATGATCCTCCTGCTCCTAAGACTGAGGTACATATAAAATTTTCTTTTCATTTTTATTAGCACTTTTAGTGAATAATTAATTGTAGGCATGCGTATCGATGTTTGTTTAATGTATAATTTTTTGTAGGCATAGTTAGTAGGGCATGTTACCTCTTGTGTGGGCTCAGAGCATCTTCCTATGAGAGATCCACATGATGTGACACCTACTAGTGGTTAGGTAATTTTTAGATATATATATGTTTAAGCATGCATGTGTACACATGTATTTATATATTTCAAGTACTTTACATAATATATACTATGCACATGTAAATAGCCAATTGGTGTACACTAAATTTATAGGGGTCAGTTGCTTCTTTATAGCAAGATGATGCTTTTCATAGGGATGATTCAGTAGATGTGACACCTAGTAGTGGTCAGGTAAGTTTTAAAAATATTAAAATTTAAACATGCATTTACAATATTTTAATTATTTTAGATTATTTTCATATATACATGCATTTATATTCATAGAGATCAGTTGTTGTATCACAACTAGAGGATACTCGTGGCAGTCACTTAGAGGGTCGCTCTATTCGCATGTGCCTAGATGACTCCCTAGTTTAGGACATGTTGAACATATTTGTTATTTGAGAATCAGTTTATGATTCAAGACATATATTTGATTAGAAACATATATATTTTATTAGATGTACTTATATTTGATTCAAGACATATATTTGATTAGAGACATATATTTGATTAGATGATATGATTTGATTTGATGATTTGATTATATAATTTGATTTGATGATATATGATTTGATTTGATATAATTTGATTTGATTTGATTAGATGGTTAATTATTTTATTAGATGATATGATTTGATTAGAGAATTTTATTTGATGATATATGATTTGATTACATTGTTTTATTTGATTAGATTAGATGATATGATTTGTTTAGATATGATAAGTAATATAACTAATTTCATCATTATTTACTATGTTAAGGGGAGGTCTTAAGGGGATCTAGAATAATATCATAAAAGATAACTAGTTAATACATGTAACTAATGGATAGAAACTTAGAGGCTTTGTAACTTCCTACCCAAGCTCATTTTTCAAATTGTAGGCCCCCATGTCTACCTCCCCTGGGGAAGATTCTGCCCCCTAGCTGACCCCCTTGTTGGTCCTAATGGACCCCAAGAAATTCAGGTGATCTCCTCTGTCACGGTCCCAACAACAGAGTCAACGGGGGAATATAAAAAAGCTTCCTCTTTTCTTGATTCCCCTCCATCCTCTCCAAAACCCAACTAGAAAGGTGCCCTTGTTGGTGATGCTCAACAATCTTTGGAGGCTTTCCTGGTGGACTTTGTTTAGACTAAGGAAGGTGCTAAACTGTCACTCCCAGACTTAGTGGTGAATAGAATGATGGTAGATTTCTAGCTAGCTCTGGTTGGTAATTTTTTTAACTTTCAACCTTCCATTGAAATGGTTAGGAAATGGGTGTCTAACCAGTAGAAGATCAAGGGTTCTATCTTGGTTTCTACTATGCCTAGTGGGAATTTTTTGTTTAAGTTTACCACCCTTGAGGACCTGTCTTATGTTCTGTCGGGTTTGTGGGTCTATGGAAAACACTTCCTGGCCCTCACAAAATAGAAACCAAGATTCAATCCAGTGATGGATCTAATAAGAATGGCCCCGGTCAGGGTTCATCTCCTAGGCCTCCCACTAGAATATTGGGATGAGCAAGTTTTTCGATGGATAGGTGACTCCTTCAGCTCCTTCATCACAACAGACCTTGTGACCTGATCTAAATCTAGGTTGGTTTTTACTAGATTCTATGTGAATGTCTCTCTGAATAAAACCCTACCCAACTTTGTCATTTTGAAATCTAAACTAGGTAGATGGACTCAAGCACTGGTGTATGAGAATGCTTCCCTATTCTATCAGAACTGTGATAGTAGAGGCCACTCTAGTGACACCCGCAAGACCTCCAAGTTGGGAACAACAAAAGAGAACAAGGACAAAGGTGTGGATGAGGGTCCACCACCCACAAATGATGTGGAATTGGTGGACACTAGTCCACCCTTGGGGCCTAACAAAATGGGATCCCTAGAAAAGGTCGATCTATCTCTGGGGGAAGGTGAGATCATCCCCCTTCAGGAGAAGGAAGTAGAGAGCCCTCTTCTCGGCTTTTCTGAACCCCTACCTATAGAGGGACCAATTATTTAGCCGGTGGTGGAGCCAGTAAAGAACCTCATGAGGACCCCCCAGGGAGGAGGATGACCAACCTTACCAAGGAGGAACAACCTACCATTGTGGTTTCCCTAGAGCTAAATTCTCCAAAGCCAGATGCAAAACCAACCCCAAAGCTTGTGAAGAACTTTTCCAACTCTATGGATGGCTTGGAGGAAGAGGATTGGGAGTGAAATATGCATAGAAAGAAAACCAAACCTAGAAAGGTTGATGTGGGAATGGAAACTCCCATGGGAAGGCCTTCAGACCATGCAAGGAGATCAAGAGGGACCACAAGGGATGTGGCAAGAGGTAAACAGCAAACCATGGAATCGATCTTTAAAGGTAAGAAATGATTTGGCTTACTTGGAATGTGAGGGGCTTGAACAATGCCCTTTAACAAAATGCTATTAAAAACTACATTTTTTATCATAAACTTGAAGTTCTGCTCCTACAAGAAGTTAAGATGTCTGCTAGTAATTTTTCTATCCTTGCACCCAAGCTTTGGTTGGGTGCAGCGTTCCTTTACTCCAAAACTACAGGTGCTTCTGGTGACATTGCTACACTCTGGAACCTAAATAGGATGACTAGGTAGTTGGCTGCTTCTTCCCTAAACTTCATAGCCATCACTTTCTAAAAGAATGTTACTGAATGGATCACTTGTAATATTTATGCTCCTAATACCTAGCTTGGTAGAACTTCTCTATGGGTTGACCTTGGCATGCTGCTAGAACAGGACAGTTCTACGAACTTCTTGTTGGCCAAAGACTTTAACACCCTCTTTTATCCTTTGGAAAAGTGCGGTGGGCTAATGGACTACTCTGATAGCATGGGGGAGTTGGCAGATTTTATTTCCTCCTCTAGAATTCTTGACATCACTCTAAAAGGGAACCCCTTCACTTGGACCAACAATAGGAAAGGACCCCATCTCATCCAAGTGAGGCTACACCAGGTCCTTGCCACCTCTTCATGGGACCTCTACCTGAACTCTACCTTGTCTTCCCTTCCTAGAACCACTTCTGATCATAAACCCCTCCTTCTTTGTTGGCATGACAACCCTAAGGGTAGCCTGACCCCCTTCAAATTTTAAATCATGTGGTGTTCTCACCCATCCTTTAGAGATCAAGTGAGATTCTAGTGGGCAACTAACATCAAAGGTACTGCCATGTTCAGAATTGACCAAAAACTTGAAATCATCAAAAGAGACATTAAAGGTTAGAGAAAACATAACTTTGGTGACTTTCGTAAAGATAAAAAGGAAATTTTTAAATCCTTAGAATCCCTCCAAGCCCAATTATCTACTAGAAACTATCCACCCTAGATTCAGGTGGAAGAGGAATTGACTAGACATAAGTGGTAGGAAAACTTGAAAAAAGAAGAAATCTACTAGAAGCAGAGATTGAGAATCTAGTGGCTTGCTTAAGGGGATAGGAATATGACCTTGTTCCATACGTCTGTCAGAAACCAGAAAAGAAGAAATATGATCACTACTATTAAGGATGAGAGGGAAGGAAACCAAGGAAAAAGATAAAATCAATTAGGTTGTGGTTGACTACTTTATGGGGTTGTACTCTAATGCAGGGCCTCTATTCCCTAAAAGCATCCAAAATCAACTTTTGGACCACATCCAAAGTGCTATAACTCATGGGTATAATGATCAACTCACAAAGTGGGTTTTAGATGAGGAGGTCAATAAAGCAGTCTTCGCTATGGGTTCTTACAAAGCCCTAGGGCCAGACGGATTTCCTCCAGTGTTTTTTTGGGAATATTGGGACATTGTGGGGACTGATGTGACCCATGTTTCTAGAGAGTTCTTTAGGACTAGATGCCTCCTTAGATAGCATAATAAAACCTACATTGTGCTTGTCCCAAAACGTGACAATCCTATGTCTATGCTGGACTTTAGACCCATCAGCCTTTGTAATACCTTCTACAAGATCCTGACCAAGACCCTGGTTGGTAGAATCAAGCCTCTCTTGGATAAGATCATCAACACTACTAAGAAAGGTTTTTTTTTAGGAAGATAGATTTTTTTGCAGCCATGGCCACCCACAAAATCATACATTCTATGGACAGGAGCAAGGTCCTAGGTATGGCCTTTAAACTAGGTATCTCTAAAGCTTATGACAAAGTTAATTGGTCATTTCTACTTAAAATTCTAGCTAAGATGGGCTTTAATGAGAAGGACATTTAGAATATACAAGAATGTACCCAAACTGTAAGTTTTTATGTTCTAGTCAATGGCACTCCTGGTGACTACTTCAAACTTGAAAAGGGTCTCAGATAGGGAGACCCTCTCCCCCCCTACCTCTTTATTATGTTGGCTGATGTTCTTAGTAGGAATTTGAGTATGCTTTCCTCTACGAGAAGATTGAAAGGCGTAAAACCTACTTCTACCCTCCATCAAGTTGTGTTAGAGCAATTTTTGGATGACACCTTCTTGTTTGGATACTCCTTAGTTGTTGAGGCCAGACAGTGGAAAAAATCCCTTGAAAATTATGCCAGGGCTTCTAGACAATGTATTAACTATCAAAAGAGCCAGCTATTCTTCTTTAATACCCCCATGTAGTTACAAAATAGGGTGCTAAAAATCCTAGGCTATCTATCGGCTTCTCTCCCCTCTACCTACCTTGGCCTTCCCCCTACGGTCAAGGAGGTATCACAAGAATTATGGAATTCCATCCTGGAGAGAACCCATAGGAAACTCACAAGTTGAAAGGGGAAGATTTTAAGCAATGCTAGTAAACTCCAACTCATGGCCTCCACTCTCCAAGGAATCCCAGTCTACTTCCTATCCTTATTCAAAATCAGAAGCAACATGGTAGACAAGCTTGAAAGAATTCAAAGAACCTTTCTATGGGTGGGATCGGAAGAAAAGAAGAGGATGTCTCTGGTCAATTGGGACACTGTCTACCTCCCGAGAGAATGGGTGGCCAAGGGCTTAGAAAAATTGGTTTAATGAATAAAGCCCTTACCATGAAAGTGGCATGGAAACTCAAAGAAGGAAAAGTGGACTGGTGCAGAATAATGGAAGAAAAGTACCTCAAAGGATACCCCTTTGAGAGGATGTACCATGATAGTGACCTGCCAAGTGGATCAAAACTTTGGATGAACATTTGTAAATGCAAGACCCTCCTATCTAAAGGTGCTTTCTAGAAAATTGGAAATGAGAGATCCATTAGATTTTGTAATGACCACTGGATCCTGAACCTTCCTAACCTAGGATGCAGATTCAAGTCTTTTATGGATTAACTCAGACCTGTCCTTGGTAGCAAAGCCTCCAACTACATAACTAGTAGGGACTAGAAGGATATACCTAATCTAGTAAAGGACAGATCAGACCTCCAACATTTGGCCAAGGATCTCATGGAAAACTTGACCAAAAATAGAATCTCAAGGCTAGATGACTCCATTATCTAGGCCCATACCCAGGCTGGTACCTTCTCAGTTAAGTCTAGTTATAATCTCCTTCAAAAGGAGAAGAATAACATGGAGGACTAGAAGAAGGTGTGGATCCCTTAGCTCACACCGAAAATCAATTTCTTTTGGTGGACTCTCATACATGGTAAGGTCCTAGCCCAGGGTAATCTTATAAAGATGGGTTTCTCCTTGGTGAATAGGTGTGTCCTATGTAAGAACGAGGAAATGGTGAATCACCTATTCATCCACTGTGAGTATGCCACTAGTATTTGGTAGGAGGTGATTGGCAATCTGGGTATCTTGTGGGTTCTTGGCAGAGATGTTCATCAATTTAACAATTGGAGATCTCCCCCCAATCACCCCTCATCCAACTCCTTTTGTGTATGCTACCCCCTCACTTCTGCTGGACCATTTGGAAGGAAAGAAACAATAGAATCTTCAGGGAGACTGATAACCAACCTGAAACTTGTCTCCATATTGGAACTAATTTCCTATGTTAAAATGATAGCGTAGCTAAGTGGAAGCTTTCTTCTTCTCCTCTAGATGCCTGGGAGGTTAGAATTGCTGACAAATGGAATCTCCTAGCTAGTTTTTCTAAGTTTGATAATACTAAATAGATAGCTAGAAAAGCTACCAAATGGACCATTCCCCTCAGAGAATGGACCAAATTAAATTTTGATGGGGCTACAAATAATCTTGGCCAAGGAGGGGGTGGTGTTCTCAGAGATCATAAGGGCACTTTCTTGTTGGCTTATACTGGGCCGCTAAATAACTACACTATAACCCAAGTGGAGGGAACAACACTTCTTTGGGGGATTAAATTTTTAAATGAAATGAACTTCAGGTTGTTGGAAATTGAGGGGATTCCAAAGTGATTATTGAGTCTATCAAAAGTGGAGCTAATGCGGGGTGGTGGGTCAGACCTATTATGCTAGAGATCTATGAATTGCTCAACAACTTCTAGTGTATGACCATTAGACACATGTATAGAGAGGTGAATTTGGTGGTTGACTCGATGGTAGCCATTGGCATAAATCAACTTAAGCTTAATAGTTGGAGGGGGGTCAGTGATTTACCTATGGTGACTCAGTAGCTCATCAGAGCAGAAATGATCATTACAATTTAAAATGAGCCAAGCTATCATTTTTATTTCAAATCCTCCCTGGATCATGTGTTGGCATGTTCAGGTGATTTTTGTGTTTATGAAAAAGAGAACCCAAAACCCCATAAATAATTATCATTACTTCTTAAATGTGTGGAGAGAGAGTTGTTTGAATCTAAGGGATTACTTGGCTAATAAGAACAACAACTATGCTCATGGCATTATTGCTATTAATGGGACCTAGAGATCCATTAGATCTGGCAGTACAGATTCCATTTCCCAACATTTCACCCAAGGAAAGCATTTTAAGTATACTCTTTCCTTAAAATGGCCATGCAAAAACAAGTGGTTTTTTATGATCTGCCAAGAAGCTTGGCTCTTAGGTTCTCAGGATAGTTTGGTGCAGGACGAGTAGAGTTTGGAGATGGGAGGCAACACTCTTTGCATTGAACCTAAAAAGATCGATGAAGCTTTCACCTCTGATACCTTGGTGTCCCACTACTACAAAGAAAGCGGCATTTGGGGGTTTATGGAGTGAATGAAAGGTGGGCATGATGAGTGAATCTCCAAACAATTTATCTCATCTTGGAACAATAGAAGCATCTTTGTTGGGGGAATTCATTTCCAACTCAACAAAGAGGTCATTGCAAAGGTGACGAGGCTCTCAATGGAGGAGAGGAAATACAAAAAACTAGTCTGACTCTTGACCCTATTAGCCTTAACCAAGTTTTTAAGGAAGGTGGGAAGCCAGTAAAGAAACAAGGGGGTTTTAATAGGGAAGAGCTGGTGACCTTCTGGGGAAAGATATGTCTCATTATCATGAAGTATTTTACTCTAGAAGGTAAGTTCATTTTTTTCTACTACTACCACTTACTATTCCTAAATCATATTAGAAATAAGGATTTAATTTCTATACCCTTCTATCTACTGCACTCCATAGAGAGTAATATCCTAGATATTAAAGACAACCCTGATAAATCAATTACTATCCTCCATTAGGGTCTCCTTCTCTAAATTTACCACTTCCATAAGGCCATCTACCTAGCTCCCCAACCCCCTTGATTATCCAAGAGATGACCCAAGAGGAGTCCCCGGCCAAAATTGAAATTACCACTCATTACACCTCCCAGTCCATCCAGGTTATCCAGGAGCCTATGATGGGTGTTAAGGAGGGTAGAAACCACAAACAATGTGTCAAAATTCCTTTCAATAGGTAGGATGGTTAGGAGGAGTCTCATATCTCTGAGTTTGTGGAAAACAAAGATCAGAAGGAGGATGACAGTACTCCTGAGACTGAACAAAGGCCCAAAAAATGGAGATTGATGGAGAATTAGGTTAACCTGGAGGTTGACTTGAGTGGCTTAGGTCATAGAAGGTCTAATAGAATTTCCAAGGAGCAATGAAAACTAGGATGATGGAAGCGGCCTCTAGAGAGCGGTCCCTATCTGAAAAAGATTCTCACACCCTTGAGTCCATAAAAAGGTCCTCAGAAGATCACCTGAGTCCTATTAGGACTGGTAACACTCCCCTGCCTGACATCCATCATTCCATGGAAATCCCCCATAACCCCTCCCTACCCCTAAGCCCTTTTCATGATTCCCAGGAAGCCCTAACCACTAAGCACAAGGCTGGGGTTCTAGTGGAGAAAATCAATTTTAAGGGCACTCTCAAGAGGAGGTTCTCTAAAATAGACAAGGAGATTGTGGACATCAAAAATAATATGTAGGAATTGAATCACCACTACATGATGACTAAAAAATTTTCTCTAAAGGTCATGCACGCTTCGACTATGACCCTCTGTAATGTGCGGAGAAAGCTGGCAGGTGGCAGTCTGGAAGCTGATGAGGATAACAAGGATATTTTCCTGTTCCTACAAGAGGAGTGGGCTAGGACCCTGATGTCTAAGCATCTGGGTGGGAAGAACTAATTTTTGATGATCATAAGCTAGTTATTTTTATTTGGGCATGACCCACAGCTCCCATATTTCATGTCTGGGGTTAACATTTTTTTTGTTAGCTTTTGGTTCAGCCCTGCATGGCTTATGACTCATGGCTTATGACTATTAATTTAACAAGTTCCTCAATCAAGTTCAAAGAGGGAGGATGATCATAGAAGTGTTTGATGAGTGGTTAGAAAGTATCATCCATCAAGGAAGGAACTATATTATATAATCCAAGAAGTTTTATGATGATTTGATTGCAGTTACTGAGGAATAGGATGCACAAACCCTGGTTTGGGAGATAGAGGAAAATAAATGTGTGAATGTAGTGGTGAAGATCAATAAAGTCAAGATGTATGATGTGGAAAAGTTCCTAATTGAAAATCTCTCCAAAATGGTAGATGAAAACATACTCTATGCATGCAAGAAGAATGTGCAGTGACAAAATTCTATAATTAGGCAAGGGAAAACTTAATATTCTAAGTTGAGTAAAGAAATTAACAAACTCACCCAATCACTCATGGATGAGCTTAGGTGAAATCATGTTTCTTATGTGGATGAAAATGTGTTGTAGAAAAAAATGAGAATGTCATGATCTTGAGGCTAAGGGAAGAGATTCAGAAAGCCCAAGAAGCTAAATTATTGGCAATTGAAGATATTTGAAAACTGGTAGAGATGGAAGCCCTACTACATGTATGTTTAAGAAACTTACCTATCCACATGGAGAGAATTAAGTTGATCAAAAGGTAAAAGGATATGTGGAGGTAGAAGATGGTCAATGTTAATGTTCCTAATATCTAGGTGTTTAAGGAGTTCATCACTTTATACAAAGACTGGAAAAAAAAAAGGTGACGCCAAGACACCTACCCCATTTTGTAGGATCAAGTGAATCTTCTCAACCATAATTATCTACTGCATTGATTATTTAGTTAGATACCACATTTTTGGAGTAGTTTCTAATAGTTGGTTGGGGAAATTTTAGACAGTTTTTTATGGCTTAGTTTTTCTTCAAAACTTAGGTTAATTTTAAAACCCTAATAGTTTTAATGGATATGATGTAAAAGAATATATATAGTCCATAATAAGATTGGAATAGGGCTTATAAAGCTTTGATTAGGATAGAAAATTTATTGTATGCATGTTATTTTTAATGTTATCTAGAGAAAAACTAAAGATATCTATGAACGCAAAGAAAATGATATTTTTAGTTGGGTTCTAAATCCATGTTTGGGATTCAAAAATAAAAAAATGCACTTGATGTAGGTGTTCTATGTTTTACCTATAATTTCTATTTGATAAGACAAAGTCTATTCCAAACCTTAATCTTGTAGCCATTTCTGAATCTCCAAAGGCCAATCTGAGTCACCTAATTTAAAAAGCCTCAAAAGTTCAAAACCTAAAGTGAAAATTTTTAGAATCATATAATAATTAATAATGGTTCACATGGCAAAAAAATTTATTACTTCTTTATGAATACTATCAGTCTGACAGATCACATGTGTCACTTTATTGGAAAGTTTTAAAAGAGTTCTCAACACTTTGAACTTCATCCTAAAATAGAGATTATGCCATTAAGTAAGTATACAATTAGAATTTAAGTATAGCTAGGTAAATTTTCTAACATAATGTTTAGTGACATGTGTGTCATTTCCAAAGAAAGTTTGTAGAAATTGTTTATCATTCTCACATTTAGCCTATCATAGGCCTCACTTCATTGATTTGTGCTCATCCAATGGACCACAATATCCATTGTCAGTTATTATTAGATAGTGGGTCCCATAGGTTGTTTGGCCTCATCACATGACACATCATCATCAAAAAGCCTTTCTTTCATTCATGTGAAGACTGTCACAAAATAGTGACACATGAACCTTTTCTGGAAGACGTTTTTAGAATTATTAGCCTTCAAATCTTCTACACATATCATAGCTTACACCATTAATCTATGATCATCCCATTGCCATTAAATATTGTTCATTTTTGTATTTTATTTTTTATTTTTCTTGAATAATGAAAATATTAAGTGTACTTTCAATTTCAAATATTATAAAATAATATATTTATTATACTTATGGTTTAGAATTTCTATGAATTTAAATTGATTAATGGTTTCAGTTTAGAAATTCTATTATATGTTAAAATAATCATATTATTAATATTATTTAACATTTCAAATGTATATAGATAAATAAAATTAACTTTTTAGCTTATATAATTTATAATTATATTTATTATTGTATACTATATTTTTGTATGTATAATGTAATTTGTTACAAATGTTTATATTTAAAAATATATACCTTATCCCCCATAGGGCTTAAACCTAGATTCTAATCCTTGTAATCCTTGCAAGAGGCACTTAACTGTACTCCAAATCCTTGGTAGAATTCAATAGAGTTGAGATTTACATTTCTTTCCCCTTTCCAACCATACCCTAGGGAAATAGTTTGTGTACCGACTTTTCTTATCATACATATATTTCCAACTAGCCTCTATTGATTTATTCATGAATTTCTCCCTTTTAGGTAACCTAAGTTTTGGGTAAATATAGTTGAAGTCAACCTTTTCAATAATAGAGTCATCAAAGGCTTTGATTTCATGATATTTGGAATCATAATGGTTTACAAAAGATAACACTAGGTTAGGAAAAGAAACAACAAACAAAAAACCTCCAAGATTAATGATCTCACTTTCAATAATTTTCTTCTTTCTACACAAAATGGATTCCTCTTACATCCTTGCAAGAAACTAACCAAGACTGACATCAAGCTTCCCTTTTTTTTTTTTTTCTTTCTCAAGGCCATATTGTATATTAGGTGACATTTAGAGGATTCACAAATGGGGCTCTAAATTTACCAGGTAACAACAAGGGTTTTAATAAATCTAGTAGACACTATGTAGGTATGTGAGGAATGCATATAAAAGTAATTAAGAGACTCATGGAGGGACTCCTTTCAAGGTTTGAAATAACAAGAATTCAAAATCACTTCTAAATTAAGAGATAAAAGTAAAGGACATCAACTTGAATCTAAGTTGCTTTCCCCAACATCTCTCCCAACTCCTTCAGTACCCAAATCTCCTATTCTACTTTGACATTTATTTGGAATGAAAATGATTTTAAGAAGGAATACAAACCCTTTGGAAAAAATCACATTAAATTTATCTAAACTTGGTTGGGAAACTACCATCATTTTATTTTGGAATGTAATGACAAGTTCTTGGATAATTAGGGCCTTTTGAAAATGGGTATTCTAGTAGAGATAGAGAATTGATGATTCTTCTTGTTAGAATAACTAAAAAGGGGGGGAGGGGGGTGAATCAGTTAGATCAATTATCCTATAGTCCAAAATATAAAGATATACATTATAAAATAGTTCCAACAAATTATGCAGCTTGGTAACATAAAATATCAATCTGTCTATCTAGTTTACCAATTACCAGTAATTATCATACTCTGATTACTAAGTAAATCTGCTATGCAGTATGTAAAGTGTAATAGAAAAATAATCATCACAAATAACACATAACAAAATGATTTACCATGGAGGAAAAAAAAACCTTGCACTAGTAACCCAAAATAATTCACTCTTCTCAAGTGAGCTCGGTGAAGACCCACCCTTGTTAAAGGTTACAATGCATACTATTAGGTGTGACCTGGTTAGAGGATTTATCAATAAAAGTTAAATTTTGACCAGCTTTCACTATGGGGTCAACGAGATAACACTTTACATTCAAGGAATGTCATAGGGTAGAACATAAGACTATTAAGTCCACTCAATTAAGAGATTTTTTGAATCAATGGTTAAATTGATACAGTACTAATCTTCTTCAAATACAACTCAATTGCAAATATTCAGATCTATGCTAAGCCCATACAAATATCCTCTGATCATTAATCAATTCACTTCCTCAATATTTCTCAACTTACTTTCACTCGGTAAATGGTTCTCTAACACTCGGTGATGTCTGCAGTCTCAGTTCTTTCACTAACAAGTTTGATCAGACATTTATGAATAAAGTCTTCACATGAAATATCTACACTCTTCTTCTTTTTGGCATGTTTCAATGATGAAACTCATCTCTTATATAGACAAGTAAACCATTTTCATATTACCTATTAGATTTTTCCACTTAATCTCCTTCATCTATTTTTCCTCTTAAACCTTCCTTGGAAAATGTGTCATTAACACATTTCAATATCACCATTTAGATCTTCTCCAAATTTTGTCACCCATGGATCTCATAAAAAACTTTATCCTTAATCTTGAAATCATAACAATTTCCAACTCATCAATTTTAGTCGGCAGTTCTTAGCATTTAATTTTACATCCATACTCAGTTGATATAGAAATGTGTCGGTGATAACTAGTTGAACTAGCTCGGTTAACACTGCCAGTTGGTATACACTACACTAGCTTGGTCTACATAGAAATATTCAATTACCGACCACAATAACATGTTCAATTTCAATTCTCTTCTTCATATTAAATTAATATAACTTGCTTAAGTCAACAATATAAATTCATAGACTCATCAATAAGTTACCCAATGTTTTCCTTATCCTTATCTATCATATACACCTTTTCCTCATGTAGATATCTCAATTCTTCATTTTTTCTTCCTTCAATAGATGTTTAAATGTTTATAACTA
Organism: Chamaecyparis obtusa; assembly: GCA_027943335.1. Classification (NCBI taxonomy): domain Eukaryota; kingdom Viridiplantae; phylum Streptophyta; class Pinopsida; order Cupressales; family Cupressaceae; genus Chamaecyparis; species Chamaecyparis obtusa. Next base: position 306,985 of record BSBK01007433.1, on the reverse strand, counting down.
ACATGATAAGTACTATCAAAACTAGTTGACATCATTGACAACATATTAACTGATTTAATCATCTTACATATCATTTCATTAGCTCGATGATCTCTAATAACTTTCCTTTAAGTTCATTCAAATATTCAATTAGTTGTAGTTCATCAATCTCTCTCTTTGGCATTGATGGCAACACAACCAATATGAAAATATGCCATACACATACCAAACATGTATTTTAGAACTGTGTAAGTAAATGATGTAGCTTGGTAAGCTTAAATTTAATATGTTTAATCACTAAAAAACATAACAGCATTACAAGTGCATACTCTCCCTGCATATTTGATCTTTTTTTTTCTCAGATTCCCTTTGTTATCAACAACAAATATTCAAGTCTCTCCCTTTCTCTATTTTCACACTAACTGATTTTTCATATTCATTCTCTCTAATTTTCTCTCCATATTTTCACTGATCACCTCTCTCTTTGACAACAATGCCAAAAAAAATATACAAATAGCTCTGCAGTAGCCAAGTAATTCTCTGTTGTTCGACTCATATTAGGTACCTTCAATGTACATATAAAAAAATTTATGTTCTAGCTTCTACAATCTTTCACAACCTTAGATAAAATCCAAAGTGTGAGCTATGTGCATCAACAGGAATGATCTAATTTGAAAATGGGTATTTTGGTAGAGATAGATAATCGATGATTCTTCTAACCTTTGATCTGTAAGAAATGTAAAGGTACAAAAATTCTAACATTTCACAATTGACTAACAACATGTAGTCTACGTCAATCTAATCAATCATAAAATGCATTTAATTTTGAAAAAAATCCTAATAAATAACTTAGATAACTTAGCTATCAACACAAAGGATAAAGAAAAAGAGTTTGTGAATGGCCCAATAATCTAATCCCATAGATCTGACATCATATATGAGGCTTGAGAACACTTCAAATTGGAGATAAATCAAGGAATTGGTACCTTTTAAAATATTGAAGGAGGCAATAACATTAAATTGATGACTTAGGAAATAAAAAGAAAATATAACCCAAATAGTGAACTATTGAAAAAATAATAAATAAAAACTCATTAAGAATAGTTGGGTTTCAAGGATTATTTTATTAACTTTTTGATAGTGAACACTATGTTAAATAAAAAAATTAATATTTTCTAATGAGATACAAAACATGGGCAAAGGTGTGACTATGAGACATGACCTCATGATAAAATAACACAATTAAACATAAAGGATGGGGTGTTGATTATAATTTAGTTTCAACCACTGCATACAATATTTCAAAATTTAGGCTATGAAATATGATACAGAGCTACAAAACTCCTCTCATTGATTAACATAGATTTTCATTGTGACCAACAATAAGGACTTCAATAGATAGAATGGTTGATCAGTTAGGAATTCCATGAACATTCACATAAAAAGAGAGTGAACTTAATAAACTTGGGTAGCTGGAAATTTCATGACCCCTTGAACTATGCAAAGTTAAAGGTGAATGAGTTCCCATATCACCTAACTAGTCAACTCCAAGAACGTCAACGCCAAATGCCACTTTAATAATAGTAGCTTACATAATAGAGGTAGATTTATGAATAACAATTTCTAGAGCTTTTGAACCAAAGAGATTGAATGACTTGATGGAGTTTTATAATACTTTAAGGTCCAAGATTACTGAGAGGGGGAGAGGGGGTGTGAATCAGCAATCTATTAGATCTAAAGCTATTATCCTTTCATTCAATAACATTAACCACATTAATCAACTTAAATGTTATGCATTCTATAAAAAAAAAACCAATTAACCATCTAATCATGCAACAAAGTGACACTAGCATTTTTTTATCGTAAAATACTGACTGAGGTTAAAATACCAAGGTGGGAGATAGCACCAACTAATAATCTGTACTCTTTTGAAGTACACCATGTTAAATGCCTAGTCCTATTAGGAGCTTACAAAGATGCTCAGTTAGAGGTCGCCCACTTAAGGGAATCACCTCTAGCCTTGTTGGGGTCTTTACTCTACTAGGAGTGACCCTGTTAGGGAGTTTTAAACCCTAGTTAAAGAGTTGCCTAGTTAAAATATTTATGAATAAGACTTGTCAAATTATACCTAGTTAAGGGATTTTCTTGTAGAGAATATTAGGAATCAACAAGTACACTGATCTAGGTGTAACACTCCTCCTTTTCTTGTTCAGATCTAATTAAGAACAATACATTTGCTTCTTATAGGAAATCTTCAATGTTCACTCAACCACACCTTCACATCCACAATCTACACTTGCATCTTTTTCTAATTTACATGTATGAATACCTTTCATACTTATTAAGATGTTAGTTGACTTACAAAATGTATTAAAAATAAATTTCATTCATTCTCACTCAATTCTTGAAACCTAAAATGTGCTACCAATCTAGAACATTTGATTAATCATTAAGGTCAGCCTTAGGATTCATTGCACAACAATTTAATACAAGAATAATCAACTTTATTGACTTACCCAACATGCTTCTAAAACTTGATTAAATTAGATCACCGCAAATACTATAACATCAAATAATCATTGCCAATCTATTATGCCACATCACCTTGACATCGGGATCTTGAAATTATTTACCATAATTGGCTACATCATCACTGCTCACCAATCTAATATCACTTTTGTAAACCTATTCATTATTTCTACATAGTGAACTTTTGTGACATTGAACAATAACTTGCAATACACCAATCCTGTTGTGATAATAAAGTCAACAACATATCTGAGTCAGGATAAATATATAATAAACACAATACTTTAATTAATAGAAATTCAATATAACAATCAAATCATTCACTATTTGTCACTTTTTATTCTCTTCTCTGTCGAGTTAATCTTCAATCAATCATAACTTACTCCATCTTTGTTTCTATTATGCGCGATGATATATAATAAATTTAGGGACATCCATTAGTCTCCTATAACAATTCACACAATCTAATTCCTTCATATAGTTACTATACACTAGATACAACAACTCATACTTTTTAGCTTAATGGTGACCATTACAATACTTAGTTGACATCAATGAAAACATAATAACTAATTTTCAAGTATCATATAACCCATACCAATCAAAACTCAATAACCTCTCCATAAGTTATGCAACCAATCTCCACCTTTTGAATTGATGGCATGATGATTTCTATGAAAATCTAATTCTGATTAATTGGAATTGTCATACTTTGGATTACACCTTATATATGTTCTTTACATCCTTGTTTGTCTATGTCCATACTTTTCTAGAAGTTATTTGATTTAATTGTGAAGGATTTGTGAGTCATATTAAAGATTAATCCATTTATATACATACATGTTTCACATCCATTGTGTTGATGTGATGTGTTGGATACAATTGTCTAATTGTGTGTTGTCTTTGATGTCACACAAATGTCATATCAATTATCATTCTCAGTGTCTACTGAGCTTAGTCGGTCAAAAAAGTAGTTCTCAGTGTCTACTGAGCTCAGTCAGCCAGCAAAGTAGTTCTCAGTGTCTACTGAGCTCAGTCAGTCAGCAAAGCAATTTTGTGTGTCTACCGAGCTCAGTCGGTTAGCAAGGTGGTTTTCAGTGTCTACTGAGATCTCTCTGGTGTTGAAGGAAAGTTTGTGTTTACTGAGTTCACTCGGTCTCCAAAGGATGTTGCAAAATTCACAGTGGTAACTAAGTTCACTCGGTCACCGAAGGAAATCTTTTCATGATTAGTATTTACCAAGCAAGGTCGGCCCAATAAAGGATTTTGTTAAATAAAGTTTGTTTATTCTAGCCGACTGTTATAATGAGTGTTAATATTGTAATGATTATTAGTGCTGACTTGAGAATCTGAATGGACAATCTGAATGGTATATATATACAAGGTCAAGTTGAGAATTCAAGGTGTGTGTGTGTGTGTGTGTGTGTGTGTGTGTGTGAAGAATAATATGAAAGTGTCAAAGTTTGTGACCGAACATGCAAATCATTTTGAAGGAAGGTGTGTGCAAATTTTGAAGGATGGCTAGACATTCTTGAGGAGCAGAGAAAATTTATTTGATTAGGAAGGATCTAGTGAAGTAGAACAGAGATCTGTAATTAGTAATTCAATTGCATCACTATTCAGGTCATTTAATTATTACTTTCTTACCACATAGCAGTGATTTCAAAATCTCTTAATCGAGTTGGTTTAACAACCAATTTGCAAATCCTCTAACAAGGTAATAGTTCTATTGAATTGTTTCAAGACCTCGTACAAGGCCACTCCTAAAAGGGTGATTAAATCCTCTAACAAGGTCACACCTAACAGTGTGTTTTGTAACCTTTTACTGGGTTGGCTCCTAATAGGGCATCACTTCAGAAGAGTGAAAAATAGTAACTAGTTACATTGGTGGTTTTTCCCATATTGGATTTCCATGTTAAATCTAGTGTCTCTTTTGTTCATGTTATTTTCTTTATGCATGCATATTAATCACTAATGAATGCTTAAGAAAATTTATAATTAATACTCACTACAATAACCGAGTTTCAGCATTTCTCTATATGTTTACCGAGTGACAGCAGTAAATGAATTAATAAGACATCTAAGGGATCTGTGGTAATATTTTTGTGGTTAACTGATTCACCCCCCCCCCCCTCTCAATTACTTCATCTATATTTCCAACAATTGGTATTAGAGCATTTGGTGCTTGTAGGAAGGGTTTCAAGGGCCTAAGCTAAAGATCAAGATGTCTTACAAGAGAGAAATTCCAAGGCTTAATAGAGATAAATTTTCAGCATGGCAAGGTCTCATGGGACTTCATCTAGCTTCCATTGGTGATTCAGGATGCAAATATCTTGATCAAGAATAGACAGTTCCTACTGGCACATTATCTGTTGAAGACATTACAGAGAAAAGAACCATAACACCATGATGATAGACATTGCATCAGCTCTTAGCTATGAAGAATTTGATGAGATCAAAGGCTACACAACTGCTTATGCAATGTGGAACAAGCTGAAGAAAATTTATGGTGGTGATGACAATGTGAAGAGAGCCAAAGCTGAAAGCCTAAGAGAACAATTTGATCAGATGAAAATGAGACAAGATGAAAACATTGCAAAATATGTTGAAAGGATCAAGGCAAGTGTTAGTGCAATCAAAGCTTCTGGAGGAACAATTGATGATGAAACTATTATAAGTAAGGTTCTTAGAACATTACTCCCTATCTATGCAATAAGAGTATCTTCTATTCAAAAAAGAAGATGTGAAAAAAATCACAATATAACTTTGGATGCCTTAGTGGGAAGATTGACAGCCTTTGAATTGGATAACTATGACAACTATATTCCAACTTCTAAAAATATTGAATCAGCATTTGAGGCCAAACTTTCACTTAAGAAGGGCAAGAAAATCCAGTCAGAAAGTGAAGAAGAATCAGAGGAAAGTTCTGATAGTGATCTTGAAGTTATTGAAGCATTACTTGCAAAGAAATATTCTAGAGGTAGAGGTAAATACAAAGGTAAAACTCCCTTAATCTATTTTTCATGTGAAGAAATTAGTCATATTGCAGCTAGGTGCCCAAACAAGCAAAGCAAGGATGAGAAGAAAGGTCACAAGTACAATGGCAAGAATAATTTCAAATCATTCAAGGATAAAGGTAAGAAAACATGTTTTTTGGCTAAGGATTCTGATTATAGTGAAGAAGAAATTGTCTTCATTGCTGTAAAAGATGAATCTGATGATGATGAAGATGAGATGGCACTTATCTCTCATATAAGCAAAAATGATACATGGATCATAGACAGTGGATGTTCACATCATATGACTGGTGACAAAACAAAGTTTGAACATTTTGAAGACTATGATGGTGGTAGTGTAAGGTTTGGAAATAATGAACCTTGTTGTATAAAAGGAAGAGGACAAATTTCATTAGCCAAAGAACTTATATGTGATAATGCATATTGGGTTGAAGGATTAAAGCATAATCTCCTGAGTGTAGCACAACTAATCAACATTGGATTCAAAGTTGAATTCATGCATGGCAAAGCAAGACTGCTAGATGACAAAGGAAAACTAATTGGATCAGGCAAACAAACCAAAGGTAACCTATTTTATCTTGATCTTGGTGAATGCTCATGTTTTGTTGCTCAAATTGAAGAAAGTTGGTTATGGCACAAAAGGTTATGTCATGTAAATTTTGATAATATGGTGAAAATAAGAAAATTCAAGAAAGTAAGAGGTGTTCCTACTTTGAAGAAACCTGATGTTGGTCTATGGAAGAATTGTCAGATTGGTAAAATGGGAAAGACTAGCTTTAAAAGTAAAAACTATCAGTCTAAAGATATTTTAGAAATTGTGCATACTGATTTGTGTGGACCTATTGGAATTGAAAGCTATACTAGAGAAAAATTCTTTAATCTCTTTGTTGATGATTACTCTAGATTGATGACTGCTATGTATTTAAAAGAAAATTCAGAAGCATTTGAGAAGTTCAAATGGTATTTGGCAAGATTAGAAAAGGAAACATGGAAAAGAATGAAGTGCTGGAGATCAGACAGAGGTGGTGAATTCATCTCCCATGAATTCAATAATTTTTGCATTGAAAGAGGAATCAAAAGACAGGTATCAGCCCCAGGAACTCCTGAGCAAAATGGAATACCTAAAAGGAGGAACAAATCTATCATGGATTGTGTAAGGACTCTTATGATTGAAAAGAATATTGCTATGAAATACTGGAAGGAAGCTATCAGCACTGCAGTCCATACCTTAAACCAAGTATAGTTGAGGAAAGACACATTCAAAACTCCTTATGAGTAATGGTATGGCTATAAACCCAATGTAAGTTACCTGAAAGTATTTGGTAGTAAGTGTTACATCTTAAAAGAATCTAGAAAAGGTAAATTTGATGTAAAAAGTGATGATGGAATATTTTTGAGATATTCTTGCAAAAGTAAGGCATATAGATGTTTGAATTTGTCTACTCACAAAATCATAGAAAGTGCACATGTGAGAGTTGATGGGTTTGCAGAAAAGACTAAAGAAGAAAGCAAAAAGGAACCAAAGGATTACAAAAGATTTGTCTACATTGAACCTGATACATTGCCAGACACATCTGTCAAGAAGGAGACTGCATCTACCAAGGCCAGTATAGTAACCAAGTCACAAGAAGAAGCTCAAACCAAGTCACAAGGAACCGAGTCTCAGTCTGAAGCTACTGAGAAAATATTTACTGAGCCCGAGCAACCTGAACCTGAAGATGAAATTCAAGAAGATGACAATGTAATTCATTCAAGAAGGAAGGAACCTATATTGGCAAAGTATGTCAGGAAGCATCATACACCAGATCAGATTATTGGAAAAAAATTAGATGGTATTATGACAAGAAGTAAACTAAAAGGTACATGTTTACTTGCTGATTTTGAACCAAGAAATGTCAAAGATGCATTGGAAAATGAAAGTTGGATTGAGGCTATGAATGAAGAAATAGAACAAATAGAGAAGAACAAAATATGGACTCTTGTACCTAGGCCTAAGGATAAAAATGTAATTGGAACAAAATGGGTATTCAGAAATAAGCTGAATGAAGATGGTCAAGTATCAAGAAACAAAGCTAGATTGGTGTGTAAAGGATATTCTCAAGAAGAAGGCATTGATTATGGTGAGACTTTTTCTCTTGTTGCAAGATTAGAAGGTGTAAGGACTCTACTTGCATATGCAGCACATAAAGGATTTAAGGTATATCAGATGGATATAAAATCTACATTTCTCAATGGTATTCTTGATGAAGAAGTCTACATTAAGAAACCTGAAGGTTTTATTGATCTAGACAAAAGGGATATGGTCTGCAAATTACACAAAGCATTCTATGGTCTGAAACATGCCCCTAGAGCATGGTATGAAAGATTACAAAACTACATTATTTAGATTGGTTTCAAAAGAGCTAATGATAATAGTAATTTGTACATCAAAGAAGGACCAAATAACAAAATTGTTTTGGCAGAAACATTTGTGGATGATACTATGTTTATAGGGAATGATGATCAGTGCAAAGAATTTTTAGACAAAATGAACAAAGAATTTGAAATGTCTATGTTTGGTTAGATAAAGTTCTTTGTTGGTCTTCAGATTCAGCAGAACAAGAATGGTATCGACATTACTTAGTCTAAATACATCAAGGAAATACTTAAGAAGTTTGGTATGGAAGATTCAAAACCAGTTGGTACACCCATGTGTACTAGACTGAAGCCTACCAAAGATAATGATTCAAAAGAAGTAGATCAGACCTTATATAGATCAATGATTGGAAAATTATAGCATGTAGTGCATACAAGGCCTGATATTGCCTTAGCAGTTGGTATAGTAGCAAGATTCTTAGCAAAACCCAGAGAAAATCATATGATGGCAATCAAAAGAATCTTGAGGTACTTAAGAGAAACTAAAGATTATGGCTTGTGGTATACATTTGGAGGCAATCTAGACTTGAAAGTGTTTACTGATGCTGATTGGGCATGGAACATTGATGACAAAAAAAGTACAAGTGGTGGAGCATTCTTTCTTGGCAAAAGGTTGCTATCTTGGACCAGTAAAAAGAAAAATTGTACATCTCCATCTACAACAAAAACAAAATATGTTGCTATAGCAATAAACTGCTCTAATATTGTTTGGTTTAAACAGTTATTGGAAGGCATGAAGGTTGAGATCAAAGAACTAGTTGTTATGTTTTGTGATAATACAAGTGCAATAAATATTTCAAAGAATCCAGTAATGCATTCCAAACCCAAGCACATTGCTATAAATATCACTTTGTCAGAGAACTAGTGCAGGACAAGGAAATCAGATTGGAATATGTTCATACAAAAGAACAGATTGCAGATATATTCACCAAGCCACTACCTAAGGATGCATTCTTGTATCTAAGAGGTAAGTTAGGGGTCATTCTCCTATCCGAAGCTCACTAAATAAAGTTTTAGTGATGCATCAATCAGAGCATGTTGAGGATCAGCCAGTTGATGCAGCATAGTCAAGGAATCATTGCATATGAATCAGTACTTAAGGTACATTGGTATTCACCGGAAGTGTGTGAGTTGTCTTTGCCATGTGTTGTCAAAGAAGGAGAGTTTGTTGTCATTTCAAAAAATTTCTAAGGAGAATTTGAGAAGTTAAGAGGGAGAGTTTTCAGTCGGAGAGAGAAGTTTGCTGACAGAGGAAGATGAGAATCAAAATAAAGCTAAGGATATGTTCCTTATTCTATGTTTTTTGTGAAATTTCATTATGCTATGACATGTTGTGTTGCCATCAATCCCAAAGAGGGACATTGTTGGATACAATTATCTAATTCTGTGTTGTCTTTGATGTCACATAAATGTCATATCAATTATCATTCTCAGTGTCTACCGAGCTCAGTCGGTCAGCAAAGCAGTTCTTAGTGTCTACCGATCTCAATCGATCAGCAAAGCAGTTCTCTGTGTCTACCGAGCTCAGTCGGTCAGCAAGGCAGTTTTTAGTGTCTACCGAGATCTCTTGGGTGTCGAAGGAAAGTTAGTGTTTGCCAAGTTCACTCGGTCTCCAAAGGATGTTGCAGAATTCACAGTGGTAACCGAGTGCACTCAGTCACTGAAGGAAATCTTTTCAAGATTAGTATTTACTGAGCAAGGTCGGCCCAATAAAAGATTTTGTTAAATAAAGTTTGTTTATTCCAGTTGACTATTGTAATGAGTGTTAATGTTGTAATGATTATTAGTGCCAACTTCAGAATCTGAATGCACAATCCAAATGATGTATATATAAGGTCAAGTTGAGAATTCAAGGTGTGTGTGTGTGTGTGTGTGTGTGTGTGTGTGAAGAATAATATGCAAGTGTAAAAGTTTGTGAGCAAACATGCAAATCATTTTGAAGGAAGGTGTGTGCAAATTTTGAAAGATGGCTAGATATCCTTGAGGAGCAGAGAAGATTTATTTGATTAGGAAGGATCTAGTGAAGCAAAACAAAGATCTATAATCAGCAATTCAGATGCATCATTATTCAGGTCATTTCATTGTTACTTTCTTACCATTGTAGCAGTGATTTCAAAATCTCTTAACGGAGCTAGTTTAACAGCCATTTTGTAAATCCTCTAACAAGGTGACAGTTCTATTGAATTATTTCAAGACCTCTTACAAGGCCACTCGTAACAGGGTGATTAAATCCTCTAACAAGGTCACACCTAACAGTGTGTTTTGTAACCTTTTACCGGGTTGGCTCCTAACAGGGCATCACTTCAGAAGAGTGAAAAATAGTAACTAGTTAAATTGGTGGTTTTTCCCATATTGGGTTTCCACGTTAAATCTGGTGTCTCTTGTGTTCATGTTATTTTCTTTATGCATGCATATTAATCACTGATGAATGGTTAAGAACAGTTATAATTAATACTCACTGCAATAACCGAGTTTCAATATTTCTCTGTATGTTTACCGAGTGATAGTAGTAAATGAATTAATAAGACATCTAAGGGATCTGCGGTAATAGTTTTGTGGTTAACTGATTCACCCCCCTCTCAGTTACTCCATCTATATTTTCAACAGTGATGGATATCAGTTAATACCTTTGTAGTTTCTCGTAAAAAGTATAGGTCGAGATTTCAGTTTAGTTTCATTCATTAAAAATCTATCTAAGGGAGTTGTACCTGTATAAAATTCAGAGGGGAATTCTTCGTGGTTCACCCAACTATTTCTAAAGAGTTGTTCTTTTGTGGGGATAGAGTCTAAGAGCAATTAACTTTAAAAAGGAAAAATATGTTAGCCAACAGGAGGTAAACAAATGTTAGGATAGAATTACGAATGATCATGAGGATCAAAACTCAGATGCCAGTTAGTAGATGAAGGTGTAGCTTGCCAAAGAACCAAGGCCAAGAAGAAAGGATTTCAATAAAGTCTTCTTACAAAGTAAAAGAGAAATAAAGCATCCATTCAGAAAGCATAAAAATAGACATGCTACCTTAGATAACCCACTCAAAAGCCACTCATTTCCTAATGACAATAAAATGGCATCTTTGAACAAATTTAAAAGACAAGAAGTTTTCTATTTTACCAAATTGTTATACTGTTTAATAATTTAAAGTATATGAAGTTAGCTTTAACAATTTCTTAATGCTCTTCACTCTAGTCTCTACTTTCAAATATATTTTTTTTTTTAATTCATGACGACTTGATCTCAGAACGTTCTAGGTGCTTACAACTAGTCTTGTGAAGTCTTGGATAGAGAAATATCAGTTGCCATGTGAATGGATATGCTGTGTTTTCGAATCCCTCAACGCCGACCTTTTCTCTCGCATCGAATATCGTACTATGTTTGTGACGTGAGTGCATCGCATTCTCAGCACCCCACATTTGATTCAATTTCTACCATATGTAATATGCTGACGTTGTTAATGGAATCCATGGAAATCATGTCTGACGTTTTTGTCAAATATATTTGGACGCTAGCTTCTTTTTCTCAAGAGTTTCCAGAAAATTTTCAACGTTCCTATCTTTTCTCATGGGCTTCCCAAAAACTGTCAACATCAGCCGTGAAATATAGCATTCAATGTCGTCACTAAATTCTTTGTTCAAACGAAACAGCAGCGGGTTTGATAAAATAAAGACTTGTGGGTATAATTACAATACCCTGGAGAGGGTTAAAGATTTTCTAATATAAATAATGGAAGTTCATTATAAAATATATTAGTCATCAGAGAAATCGGTAAAAGAAAAACTGTATGCTGCACTGCCTGTAGGCACCGATGCCAGAAATGTTCACAAAAATGTATTCTGGCTCCTCATTTTCCTTCACATGATCCTGACAAGTTCACAATCGTAGAGAGTGTGTATGAAATCAACTATGTCGTCAAAATGCTTCAAGTAATTTTTAACCATGGTGCAGTTTAATTTTTTTCCGTGATTTTCTTGAAATAATTTTGCAATCATATTAATTGCTTTTGAACGCCAATCATCTTTGTTTTTGTGTTGTTTGTAGGAATATATCTTTTTATTTTTGAAAATGGTTTAGTAATTCAAGAGTCAATTGATAAAAAATTAGATCAAATGATAACCAATGAAAAATCTTATTATACAATATATATGATACATATCTTCCAATTCTTATTTTCTTTGTATACTTTATAAAATTATTCATTTTAATTGTTCTTGTGACTTGTCTTGAAACATCTAATAGATTACAATACCATTTTGTTGCTCTGTTGTTTGTAACTGGTCTAAATCAGCATTCTTCACACCAAAAAATATTAAAAAGAAATAAATGGTTTCGTTACCCATGACTTAAGATTCACACCATATGTGCAAGTGTTTAACAGCCACATAATTGATTTCTTAAACTGAACTAATTTATTCTAGGGTGCGTCTGGGTTTTATTTCGTTTCATATGCACATCATATTAATTATCAATACAAAAGTTCAAATGGTTTATTTATCCTTGATTGATTCACATGGTATAGTATGGAGCTTTAACATCTACTTAATTCAGTTCTTAATATGAGTTTATAAATGACAATTTACAAGTTTTCACGTGTAATTGTTTTTGGTTTTAAATATATTTTTATTTCAATTTACTCAAAAAGCTTATAAAAGATTTTTAGAATTGACAATCTTTACTCTAAATACTTGAATAGTATTCTAGAATTACTTTATATATATGATAATGACATGAGATTCAATATTATCATTATTAGAATTCATGTCATTTTTTAGATTTTTTTTATTAAAAATATATTAATTAGTTATTTTCAAAATATCTTTTATAAAACCTAATTATTAAGATAGCTTATATAAATAGTTTGAACAAATCTAATTTATTATTTATTTCATTAAGTAAATATAAATAAAATATAAATGTAATATTGATTTTAATTTCTTAATATTTATTAATGACTAAGGTTTGTCAATTTTATTTTTTCCTTTTGTATGTATTTTTTAATTTTAATTTTGAAAAAACTATTTGTAATTCTTCTATTTTTAATATAATCTTATAGTAAGTAATATTTTAATTTTTTATTTTGATCACTTGGCATCTCAAACAAATTCTTCTTTAATATTATCAAATATAAAATAGATTAGTATCTTATTTTTTCATCTTTTAGAAATTTACTTGTGCTTTGTCTTCTAAAAACAATTATTTAATAACATTTAACTTGTGTTAACATATATAAATTTGTTATACATATGTTAAATCTAAATTGTCAATAATTATAATTTTGTCTAATGTAAGTTAATTCTTGAAATCTAGCTATTGATATAATTTAATTTTGAGTCCACTTTGAAAATTATTATCAATTTATATCATATTATGTTTTATTACTTGTATTAATAAAAAAATCTATATCACCTTTTTTTTTCATTATTTTTTAATTTTTAAATAAATTTATAGTTTCACTTCAAATCACATCTCATCAACTATGAATTAGATTTTTTTACACATTTCTGTTTTACTTAATCTACTTCATTATAGACTATATGTCATCTTAAATAATAATTATGAGTTGATAGAATTATAGTTCAACTATTCTATAGATGTTTATAAATTTATTTGATTTTCAATAAATGTTATTTTATTCAAAATATAACTATAACTAAGCAACTAAGTGAACTCTTCATATTAGTTTGATTATAGGACTCATATAGTTGTTTGATGTTTCTTTACAATTTGGAGTTTGATCGAAGAGATGATGCAGTAAATAGTTTGGTATATGAAGCAAGCCCAAGACCCAAGGACCTCATCAATGGAAGTATTAGTATAGTCCCAAGAATTAAAAATTTAAATTACTGAGTTAGAATCTCAATTGCTAGCTAAGAAGGAAGATCTCATGAATATACATACTCAATATGATGAGCTTGTACTCCTCTTCAAAATATCATAAATTTTAATATATGTAAACAAACATATCATGCAACTTCATTTGGTTTGTAGCTCTGCAAGTTCCTACCCAAGCCTCATTTTCAAGCTCCAGGCTCCCTTGTTAGGTTCCCTTGGGGGAGAATCTTCCCCCTGGTAGGCCCTCTTACTGGACCCCATGTTGGTCCTGAGAATACCTCTATCATGGACCCAGTGAAAGAGTCAACAGAGGGAATCCAAAGGGCATCCTCTTCTATCGATGCCCCTCAATCCCTGCAAAAATGATGTAGGAGCACTTTGAGTTCCTGAAGATCTTTCTTTGTCTTGGAGGAATTCCCTGTCAGAGGGACGCAATACTTTGTTTTTGGTAGTTTTTTGAGTTTCTGGGCTATGATGATATGTGGAGATCTTTAGCATGTGTGATGAAAGGATTTTGTTCCTTTATATATGTGGAATATATGTCCAATGTCATAGCTCTTGAGGTGGCATGGTTTGAGAGAAATTGGATGGACAATCTCAAAGTTGGAGTTGTTTTCCTTGTCGTCGGAGGAGTGTTTTTTTATAGTTTTGGAGCTGATTGTGGGATGTGGCATCATTGATCCGTAATGAATCAGCCTGTGTTCTCTTAGGGTGTTAAAGAGGACCTAAATTACTACTATTTTCCAAGATTTCAAGCTGTAATTCATTATGAGTAAAAAGTTATGACTATTTTTCTCCAGGACCTATTTTCTACTAGTTTTTGGGTGAAATGTGTAGTGTTTCCTCTTGCGCGGTTTCGTGTGATCAAATGGGCCCTTATGAAGTTAATGGAATGTTGTTGGGTCATGTTTGGACATAAATCCAAAGACACATTAAGTTTTGATCATTCTTGCATTAGTTTTGGTTTCTTTTATTGGTCTAGACCTATATTGTAATTATAGCCTGACTGGCCAACTTGTGGCCTAGCTAGCTATATGTGGAGGGTTTGGGTAGATATTTAGAAGAGTAATTTCATTAGTAGATGATCATTAGATCATTAGGAAGAGTAGAGTAGAAGCATATTTGTGAATATGGGAGTTTGTAGCAGAACTAGTGGCCTGCGGGCTTAAGACAACAAGGGGTTGCTTGGAAGTGTGAGTACAAGTTTAGATCTAGTGGTGGTTGGTCCTATCAGATGTTGCCTATTGCAGATCTAAACTAGTTGGTGGTTCCTTGGATCTTCAGAGATCTTGCTAATTCTTTGTAATTTCATTGTAATAGGCCAAAACCTGGAAGGCCTTACAATCGAGCATGTTGAATGACTAATTTCTTGAACTGAGTTGATGATCTTGTGAAGGAAAATGTTGTTGAGCTTTGTAGAGCTTACCAAAGTTGGAACATGCCAATTTAGAAGAAATTTGTTTGGCTGGTTAGAAGACTAGTCTAAGAGAGAAGACATCTTGAGAAGGTTACTTGTGATGGTATAGAGGTTGAAGAGGTATGTGATATTGGTTTTTGTGATCAATTGGTGGAATTTGACATGTAACCTGCAGAGCAACTTGTGATTGTTGTTGAGATACCTATGTTTACCAATATTGTGGTTGACCTTGTTGAGGCTGGTGAGAAGATTTTTTTTCATGTTCAGTTGGTTGTGTCTAACATGGAGATTGTAGAGCATCTAGTTGGGTGTGATCAGACTGCTATTGGTGAAGAGTTACTTGATGCTGAACACCTTTGTGATGGTGGTGTTGCTGATTTTCTTTTGATCAGTGTTATGCTGAAGATCTTATTTTCTAGTTGTGGACTTGAATTGCTGGTTGACACTAATGAGTGTTGTGATGAGTTGTAGATATGGGATACTGATGTTAACGTATTTCATATTGATGTGGATCTAACTTTGGAACTACTTGTTCGACAGTTGCATACTCTTGTTGCTAATATTGGTTGTGGTGATCAGTGGTATGTTGATTGGATTGATGAGATTCATGTGATCCTAATGTTTGAATGGATGAAGCATAGATGGTTGATTTTTAGATTTGTTCTCTTATCGTTGAGGGATTGGAAGCCTTTGGTGAAGATGGAGTTGATTGCAGGTAATTCTTTTGAGAATTAAGTATGGGACATACTTTCTATTTACCTAGGTAGTCTAATGCAAGAGCATTTTGAGTTCCTCAAGATCTTTCTTTTTCTTGGAGGAATTCCATGTCAGAGGGATGCAATACTTTATTTTTGGTAGTTTTCTAAGTTTCTAGGTTGTGATGATATGTGGAGATCTTTAGCATGTGCGATGAAATGATTTTGTTCCTTTATATATGTGGAATATATGTCGAAGGTCACAGTTCTTGAGCTGGCATGGTTTGAGAGAAATTGGATGGACGGTCTCAAAGTTGGAGTTGTTATCCTTGTTTTTGGAGCAGTGTTTTTTTGCAATTTTGGAGCTGATTGCGGGATGTGGCACTGTTGATCCTTAATGAATCAGCCTTTGAAATCTTTGAGTATTAAAGAGGACCTAAATTAATACCATTTTCTAAGAGCACAAGCCCTAATTCATTATGATTCAAAAGTTATGACAATTTTTCTCTAGGACCTATTTTCTACCAGTTTTTGGGTGAAACGTGTAGTGTTTCTTCTTACACAGTTTTGTGTGATCAAATGGGGCCTTGCAAAGTTAAGGGAATGTTTTTGGGTCATATGTGGACCTATGGGTTAGAGTAGTCTTATGTTAGCTAATAATTAAATCATTTAATTATTAGTTTATCATACTCTAGGCTTAAGTTTCAATTAGGCGCTTTATAATTCTTTAGGGTTTTAGCCTTTAGGGTTTCGTGTTTCCTTTTATAAGGATTCACTTCTTTCATTTCAATAAGGAGATTGTATTTTTTTCATCATTTTTAATAGAAGATTATTTTTATTGCAACATGGTTTTGCAGTCTCTGGCCTATTGGCCGCCATAGCTTTCTGTCTTTTTGCTTCTTCTTTGTGACAGTCTTGCATGCAGGTGTTCTTGGGATGATTTGCGTTTGTCAAATCTAACACTTCTTACACAGTTTTGTGTGATCAAATGGGGCCTTGCAAAGTTAAGGGAATGTTTTTGGGTCATATGTGGACCTAAATCCAAAGGAACATTAAGTTTTTATCATTTGTTCATTAGTTTTGGTTTCTTTTATTGGTCTGGACCTATATTGTAATTAAAGCCTAATTGGTCGACTTGTGGCTTAGCTAGCTATATATGTAGGGTTTTGGTAGATGTTTAGAAAAGTAATTTGAGTAGTAGATGATCATTATATCATTAGGAAGAGTAGAGTAGAAGTAGATTTATGAATCTGGTATTTTGTAACAAAACTAGTGGCCTGGAGGCTTAGGACAACAACAGGTTGCTTGGAAGTGTGAGTACAAGTTTAGATCCAATGGTGGTTGTTCCTATCAGAGGTTACCTATTGTAGATCTAAACTAGTTGGTGGTTCCTTGGATCTTGTGAGATCTTGCTGATTCTTTGTAATTTCATTGTAATAGGCCAAAACTCGGAAGGCCTTATAGCCGGGCATGTTGAATGAAATTATATTTTGAATCATTATCTTGTTGTCTTCCACTATGCATATTGTTGTTATATCCATAGTGTAGGTTTGGACTGTCCATTATTGGATCCTCCATCCCTGCCCCATGTCAAAATATCTAGCTACAAAGGTGCACTTATTGGCGAAGCCCATAAATCTCTTAATGCTCTCCTGGTGGATTTCATTTAGACTGAGGAAGGTGTCAAACTCTCGCTCCTTGATTATGCGGTGAATAGGACTATGGTGGATTTCTAGTTGGCACTAGTG
The DNA here is from genome assembly GCA_027943335.1 of Chamaecyparis obtusa. Classification (NCBI taxonomy): domain Eukaryota; kingdom Viridiplantae; phylum Streptophyta; class Pinopsida; order Cupressales; family Cupressaceae; genus Chamaecyparis; species Chamaecyparis obtusa. Next base: position 289,358 of record BSBK01007433.1, on the reverse strand, counting down.
GGTTGATTCTTCAACTTTCAACCTACCATTGAAATGGTCAAAAAATGGGTGGCTACTCAATGGAAGATTAAGGGGTTTGTCCTTGTCTCTGCTATGCCACGTGGGTTGTTCCTGTTCAAGTTCACTATTCTAGAGGATTTTGCCTTTGTCCTATTGGGGTTGTGGGTCTATGGAAAGAACTTTCTAGTCCTCAAAAAATGGAAACTCAGGTTCAATTTGGTGACTAAGTTGACTAGAATGGCCCCAGTTTGCGTGCAGCTCACTAGTCTCTCGCTTGAATATTGGGATGAAAAAGTGTTCAGATGGATAGGTGACTCTTTGGTACTTTTATCATAGAAGATTAGGTAACCCTCTCTAAATCCAGGCTAGTGTTTGCAAGATTCTGGGTGAATGTCACCCTGAACAAAACCCTCCCCAACTTTCTTATTTTAAAATCTAAACTGGGCAGATGGACTCAAGCTCTAGTGTATGAGAATGCCACTCTCTACTACCATATATGTGATGCCAAGGGCCATTCCAATGATTCTTGCAAGGCCTCTCTACTAGAACCAAAAATGGAAATAAGGTTAAGGGCACCTCTGAGGAACCACCCTTGATAGTAGGATAAGAGAAGGAGAAGACTAGCCCACTCCTGGTGGTCGAAGCACTGGAAAACCTAGAACAGGAAAACCCAGAGGTGGAAGAAGGTGAGATAGTCTCCTTTCTAGAGAATGCAGCGATGCATCCTGAACTCGAAGCTTTAAAACCCCTTCCAATGAAGGAGCCATTGGAGAAACCCTCGATGAATACCCCTATGTTGGACTAGCCTACCATTGTAGTTTCCCTTGAGTTTAAAGCCCCTAAGACTGATACAAAACCTCCTCCACAAATGGAGAAAAAGAACTACCCTTCCTCTCCCACCTATGCTGATCGTTGTGAGGAGGAAGATGATGATGAATGGAAATAAAAAGAAATTAAACCAAGCACAAGAAAGTTGATGTGGGGATGGAGACACCAAAGGGAGGCTATCAGATCATGCCAGGAGATCAAGAGGGACTACAAGGGATGTTGTAGTAGGTAGGCAAAAAACTCAGGAAACAAAATTTAGAAATAAGAAATTATTTGTCTTTCTTTGAATGTTAGGGGTCTAAACGAACCCCTTAAGAAAAATACTATTAAGAATTACATTTTTTTTTTTATCATAAACTGGATATTCTTCTCATTCAAACCATTTTCCACCCTAGCTATGGTAGTCTCTAGTTGGGTGCTGAGTTTCACTATTCAGAAGCTTCTGGTGCTTCTGAGGGTTTTCTACTCCCTCAAACCCCAATACTGTTACTCATGAATCTCTTGCCTTCTCCCCAAACTTCCTTGCTGTCACTTTTATGAAAAAGTAGCTAGTGTGGCACCTATTCCATATCTATGCCCCTAATACCCATTTTGGTAGGGCATCCCTTTGGAAAGATATGTCCCTTTGGATAGACTAGGACAAATATGCTAATTACTTGGTCGAAAGAAACCTTAACACCCCTCTTTACCCCTCAAAAAAGTGCAGAGGCTTAATGGACTACTCTGATAGTATGGGGGACCTGGTAGATTTTATCTCCTACACTGGCCTTTTGGACATCAATCTAAAGGGAAACCCCTTCACCTGGACCAACAATCGAAAAAGATCCCATTTCAGCTAGGTGCTTCTTGACTGTGTCCTTGACACCTCTTCATGGGATTTTTGCTTGACCTCCATTTTGTTCTCCCTCCCTAAAAATACTTCTGATCATAACCCCCTCCTTTGTTGGTAGGACTCCCCAAGGAATGATCTAGCCCCCTTTAGGTTTGAAATTTATGGTGCTCTCATCCCTCTTTTAGATACCAAGTGAAATCCTGGTCGGCCACTAACATCAAAGGTACTACCATGTTGAGGATTGTCCAAAAATTAGAAATCATCAGACGAGAGGTCAAGGGCTAGAGTAGACATAACTTTGGTGATTTCTGTAAAGAGAAGAAGGAGCTTATAGCAACTTTAGAATCCATCCAAGCCCAGCTGACTATTGGCAATTTCCAACCCCAGATACAAGTGGAAGAAGAAATGACTAGACACAAATAGCAAGAAACTCTGAAAAAAGAGGAAATTTGTTGGAAGTAGCAATCCAAAATATAGTGGCTTGCTAAAGGAGACAGAAACATGACCATCTTCCATAGATCTACCAGCAACCACAAAAGAAGAAACACCATTAATGCAATTAGGGATGAGGTATGGAATGAAGTTACTGAGAAGGATAAAATCAATTAGGTTGCCACAAACTATTTTAAGGGATTGTATTAGAATGCTAGAGAAATGTGCCCAACCAACACCAAAAATTAACTTCTAGATCACATCCAATATGATGTCACTCACAGTGATAATGCTCAGCTCACTGAACATGTGTCTAATGAGGACGTCAAGGAAGAGGTCTTTTGTATGGGTGCCTATAAAGCTCTAGGACCTAATGGCTTCCCCCCGACTTTCTTTCAAGAAAATTGGGAAATTGTGGGATTAGATGTTGCCCATGGTGCCAAAGACTTCTTCAAAATGAGGTGACTATTAAGACAACATAACAAAACCTATATTGTGCTAGTCCCTAAGAATGACAACCCCACCTCTACACTAGAATTTATGCCCATCACTCTTCATAATACATTCTATAAGATCCTCAGTAAGATCCTTGTCAATAGAATAAAGCCCATCCTGGATAAACTAATCAGCCCTACTTAGAAAGGTTTTCTTCTGGGAAGGCAGATCCTTGATGCGGCCATTTCCACTCATCCAATCATTGACTCCATGTAGAAGAGAAATGTTCCAGGTATGGCCTTCAAACTTGATATCTCTAAAGCCTATGATAAAGTTAAATGGTCTTTCCTGCAAAAAATCCTTACTAGGATGGGGTTTAATGAGAAGATTATTCACATTATCCAAGATTGTAAGCAAACTTTTAGTTTCTCTATTTTAATCAATGGCACTTGAGGTGGTTTATTGCAACCTGAAAAGGAGCTCAGATAGGGTGATCCTCTCAACCCCTACCAATTTATCATGGTGGCTAAAGTCCTCAATAGGAATCTGACCGTGCTCTCTTCCACGGGAAGAATAAAAGTTGTCAAACCTACTTCCACTCTGCAACAAGTTGTGTTGGAGCAATTTGTGGATGATACTTTCCTCTTTGGGTATTTTTTGATGGTTGAAGCTAGACAGTGGAAGCAAATTTTGGAGAATTATGCCTTGGCATCCAAACATTATATTAACTATCAGAAAAGAATAATGTTCTTCTTCAACAATTCCATTGAGACACAAACTAGAGTGCTTCAAATTTTTGGTTGTCAGTCAACTTTGCTCGCCTCTACCTACTTAGGTCTCCCCCTCATGGTCAAAGAGGTTTCCCATGAATTTTGGAACTCCATCCTAGAAAGAACCTAGAGAAAACATTTTGGATGAAAAGGGAAGATTCTGAACAAAGCTAGTGGCTTCTATTCTTCAAGCGATCCTAGTCTACTTTATGTCCCTCTTCAAGATCTAAAGCAACATGACAGATAGGTTAGAAAAGAGACATAGAACTTTTTGTGGGCTGGTTCTAAAGAGAAAAAGAGGATGTCCCTAGTCAATTGGGATATAGTGTGTCTTCTGAAATGTCTGGATGGTTTGGGCCTGAGGTGAATTGGCTTGATGAATAGATCCCTCACCACAAAAGTGGCCTTGAAGCTCATAGAAAGGAAAGTGGTCTAGTGCAAGATAATGGAAGCTAAGTACCTTTAAGGGCACCCCTACGAGATGATGTACCAAGATAATAACCATCCCAATGGATCCAAACTTTGAGAGAACATCTACAAATGTAAAACCTTTCTTTCCAATGGTGCTTTCTAGCAACTCTGAGATGGGAAATCCATTAGATTATGGAATGACTCTTGGATTCTGAAATGCCCTACCTTAGTCATAGTTTTAACCCCCTCATGAACTACGTTAGGTCTATCCTTGGCAACATAACTTCTAACTTCATTGTTGGAGAGAAATAGATATATCTAGCCTGGCCACAGATAGACCGGATTTAAAGCACTTGGCTAATGAGCTCATGGAAATTTTTGTAAATGTCAGAATCCTAGGAATTGGTGGTCCGGATTATATCATTTAGGGGCCCCACCCAAGTGGGTACCTTCTTGATCAAGACTACTTACAACCTTCTTACGAAGGAAGAGAATAATCTCAGGGATTGGAAAAAGGTGTGGATTCTATAGCTCACGCTGATGATCAATTTCTTCTAGTGGAATCTCATGCATGGTATATTATTAACTTAGGACAACCTCATAAAAAGAGGCTTCTCCATGGCCACCAGGTGTGTGCTATGCAAAAAAGAGAAAAAGATAAATCACCTATTCATACACTGTGAATATGCCACTAATATTTAGCATGAAGTTATCGGTAAATTGGAAATCTTGTGTGTTTTTGGTAATGATGTCCATGAGTTCACTAACTGGTGATCTCCCTCTAATGACCCTCTCCTCTATCTCCTATGGTGAATTCTATCTCCACACATATGTTGGACTATTTGGAAAGAAAGGAACAACAACATATTCAGGGAGTCTATTTCTCTGCCTGAGGTTTGTCTCTATCTCAAAACCAAGCTTTTGTGTGAGAATGCTAGTGGGACTAAGTGGAAACACCCCTTGCTACCCCCTCTCATTGGAGATCAAAATGGCTGATAATTGGAACCTATTGACTAGCTTCAACAAGTTTGACAACTCCAAGTTGATGGCTAGGAATGCTACCTGATGGGTTGCCCCACCCAGTGGCTGGACCAAATTAAATTTTGATGGGGCAGAAAATAATCTCACCTAGGGTGGGGGAGGTGTGCTAAGAGACCACAATGGAACTTGCCTCTTGGCTTATGCTAGGCCACTTAAAAATTGTACTATCAATCAAGATGAAGGTATGGTTGGGGGATTAAATTTTCCATTCATATGAGCAGCAGGTTGCTAGAAATCGAGTGGGGTTCTAAAGTAGTGGTGGAGGCTATCAAAAGGAGAGATAATGTGGGGTGGTGGGTCAACACCATAATTATGGAAATCCAAGAGCTTCTCAACAACCTTTAAGGCATGACTATTTCCCATACTTACAGGAAGGGAAATGAGGTGATAGATTTGATGGCTGCTATTGGACTTGAGAAAACTAGGATAAGTAAATGGGAGGAGATCAACATGCTAGCTAGGGAGACCGAGTAGCTAATTAGGTAGGAGAAAAGTGACACCAATAATGTTTAAAATTTGCCAAGCTATCAACTTTGCTAAAGGCTCCACCTTGATTACATGTCAACATAGCCTTATGACTATTGTGGTTATGAATAAGTATGCCCAAAACTCTAGAAAGGATCATAATTTCCTTTTGCATGAGTATGTGTGGAAAGATAGTTATCCACATCAGTAGGTTATTTTAGTTACCAAGGACACTAAGGGCAACTCTGGCATAACTTCTAACTATTACACCTGGAGATTTGATAGATATCATCATACGGAGCTTGATTCCCCCAAAACCACCCAAGGCATACCTTTTGTGTATATTTTCCTCTTAAAATGGTTAACTCAAAATAACCTATTTTATGCTTTGGTTTACAAATCTTGACCCTACAATTCTTAGAAAAATTTGGCGCAGGATAAGAGGAATATCGACATGGGAGGTAAAAACATGCGCATTGAGCCTGATAAAATTGATGAGAAGTTTGCCTCTGACCCACTACTATAAAGAAAGAATTATCTAGTGTTTCATAGAGCATATGAAGGGGGCCCATGATGAGAAATTATCCAAGTAGTTTGTCTCCTCCTAGAGCAACAAGAAGGCTTATGTTGGGGTTATTCACTTCCGAATAAATGAGGAGCTTATCGCTAAAGTGACAGGGCTTTCTATGGAAGGAAGAAAATATAAGAAAACTAGTAAGATGTCAGACCCCACCAACCTCAATCAATTCTTCAAGAAGGGGGAGAAACCTGTGAAGAAGTCTGGAGGCTTCAATCACGAGGAGCTCCTAGAGTTTTGGCCCAAGGTGTGCCACATTGTTATGAAGTACTTCACCCTGGAAGGTAAATTTATAGTGTTTTACTATTAGCATATTCCATTCCTAAATCATATCAAGAATAGGGATCTCATATCCATTCCATTTTACCTTCTTCACTCTATAGAAAGCAATATCCTAGATATTAGGGAAAATAAAAACCCTGAAAAGTTGATCCCTATTCTCCAACAGGGCCTCTTGATTTGTCTATATAACTTCCATAAGGCCATCTTCCCTCCACCTCAACCACCTCCTTTCATCCAAGAGGTCAACTAGGAAGATTCTCCTTTGAAAGCTGACAATTCCCCTCAATCCCCCTCCTAGTCTATCCTGGAGATGGTAGAAATAGACCTTATCCTAAAAGAAGGTAAAAGATGCAAGTGATGCCTGAAAAACACTTTTAAAAGGGTGGAGGAGCTTGAGGAATCCCATGTCTCTAAGTCCTTGGAAGCTATGGAAATGAAGGAGACTGATAGTACCCTTGAGACTAAAAGGAAGTCCAAAAAATGGAGGAATTCAGAAAGCCAGGTCAAGTTGGAGGTGGATTTGGGGGGCTCTGTCCGCCATTCTAATAGAATTGCTAAGGAGAAATACAAAACTAGAATCAGGGAAACAACTTTGAAGGAGAATTCCCTTTCAGAAAATGATGCTTCTACCACTGACTTAATTGAGGGCTCCTCTAATGATCACCTGAGCTCTCATAGGACTAGTGTCATTGCCCCATGAACCCCCAACCAACTATGGAGGATATTCCTCATAGCAATACCCCACTCCTGCCATCCCCCCATGACCAACATACCAAATACCCTCCTATTGAGTACAACTCTATGGCTTTGGATGGTAATGATAGGTTTAAGGGCTCCCTTAAACTTAAGTTCTTAGAACTGGACAACGAGATCTTGGGCCTCAAACATGATATGAAAACTTGCATCATGGATACAAAGAAATTTTCCCTCAAGGTCATGCATGTGTCAGTAGTGACCCTATGCAATGTGTAGGAGAAGTTGGGTAGAGGCAAGCTGGAGGTTGATGAAGTCAACAAAGACCATTTCTTGTTCCTGTAGGAAGAGTGGGCCGTGACCTTGATGTCCAAACGTCTGGGTAGGAGATCCTAGCTTCCGCTATCACCATGAGGTTTTTGTTTTTGATCAGGCATGTTGGCCCTGGTTCTCTATGCTACTTTCTTGTTTTAAGGTTAATTTATCTAGGTCCTAGTATAGCCCTGTGTGGCATGCTACTGTTCATATGTTTGTTACTATCTACTTAAGATACTTTGATTCATTATTTTTGAAAAGAAATGTTATGTTTGTTTTTGATAGAGGAAGACTAGACACTATTTTTTCTACTGACTTACTACTGATGAACTGCTTATGACTAGTGTTATTAATATGCTATTAATGTTCTCCTAGTCCTTCTATACCATAGGCCAACACCCTCTTGCAACTTTTTTCTATCACAAACAAACATATCATGCATAAGTAGGTGAATCAATAGATTCTAGGGAAGCTAATATGGGATATAAAGATATATTGGGATGATTTAACTAAGGTAACACATAACTAAAATAATCATGTGAATTAGTCCTTGATTTGAATACTTTTATAATTTGGCATATGGTTTTTAAAATATTTAAAAAAAAGGTCTTAAACCAATATAAAAAGGCGAACCAATTTTTAAAACATTTACATTTTTTAAAATAAAACCCACATTTAACAAACGGGCACCAAAAACAAAAAGACTAAAAGAGCCTCAACCCTAAAAGAAGGGGAGAATTGCATCATTTTATCAAAATCCTTCTTTTCAAAAGGCAAGAAGCCACTGGCACTGTGAACTTCCTCCTTCAACAAATGGCAAGTTGCTAACTCCACTTGTAGTCTCTACATTCGGATTTAGAAACAGTTATGCTTTCTCTTCATGGCATCGATTATTGGAGGTAGGCTGTTGATTTCTTCATCATTCTGCATTTAGTCTGGCAAATTTATGATATCATCTCCTATGTATCTGATGGCATTTGGTTTTTATGTTAACCTTCACTAAAAATTGAGGGCACTATTGTTTGCATATGTGATTACACATTGTATCTCAAAGATACTGTGACTTTGTGTATTCTCTTTGTTTGATAGCATCTCTATAATTCAATTTATAGCAAAAATGAGGGCACCATGCTGTAACATGCTTGTTTCACTGCAATTTAGGGCACCATTCGAGGGTTGTTCAATTTCTACTAGCATTGATATTTCATTTATGCTATTGTATCTTACCTATTTGTATGTTGGGCTCCATTGAGGGAACTGAGATGGTGAGCTTCTGTAGGAATGTATCATCTATTTTAATGGTGCTTATGTTCCCTTCCTGTCACAAAGCACTATATATTCATGTTCTCTACATTCTTTTTTCTTAATGTTTCTATCTCATTATATGGAATTGAGGTTTTTGCACATTCACACTACTTCAAAACTCTGCATGTCGAAGATGCCAACCTTATGTTTCATTTGATATGGATTCAGCCCCAACCTAACCCTAAAGCATGGCATCATGCCCTCTGTATCCTCCATATGTTGATTGACATGATGACACTTCCTTAGCTATGTTGGTGTTTTTATGTGACCCACGAGTGCTCAGATTTCCCTTAATGTACAAGCTCATAGGCTTGTGGTATCAGAGATTCATGCTTATTCATTGGTTTTTGAGCCATGATTACTGCAAATGTTTTGACTCCATTACATAATTATTTGGTTGCCATGTACCTCCCTATTGCTAATGCTTTGGTAAATATGTGTTGCTGAGGTGCTGTGGGTCTATCTTTGCATGTTGACCATTATAATGGCATATTTTGTATTTCATTTTTTATGGCATGTTGCTTTCTCATGGCACCAAACCTGTACTGATGCTTGTTGTATCTTATTAGAGCCCACAAACTAGGGCATCACCTTTTTGTCTATTGGATTGGCCATTGATTTGGGGGGCCGAGCTCACTATTTTAGTGTTCATGGCATTGTTTGGGGTTAGGGCACTACAAATTAAGTACCTCAACATCATGAGGTTGCAGCCTATTTTTCTTATGTTAATTCAAATACCAGCTATAGTCATTTGTAGAGCAGGCATCATTACCCTATTGAGAATTTGACATCACCTTGTATTCTATTAATCACTGTTATTTCTTGTACATAGCCCAAGAGCTAGTACATATCATTGTCCATTGTATACTTTGCATATGGCACCATTATGCTGTTATCACATGGGCTACTTGAAACCCCCTTGTATTTGCATATGCTCAATCTTTTGATGGATTCACTATTTTAGAGGCATTGTCTATTGTTTCAACAACCTATGACCCTACTATTTTCCTTGACTAGTGCTCTAATTATTGCCACTATTTGGATTATGTTCATTGTATTGTTTCTCTACCATGTCATAGTGCTTACTGCAATCTATTGCTCCATTTGAGGGTTCAAGCTCACAAACCTAGTGAATTTAGGCATTCATACATTCTCATGCTTTTCATGCTAACTTCATTGTTTGTACACCAATTGCTATGCTTAGAATATCTCCATGTTGATGCTACTTTATTTACATTGATGCCTTGATTTCATTGTAGTTGAATGTCTATAGCTTGATAAGGCCACTACATGTTTTGATGACTTGTTGCTACCATGACTGTGCTCCTATTGTTACTGATTTCTCCACTTTCTGGGCACCATTGATGGTATTTGACCTTTTGCACAAGCTTGACCTTCATTGATTGGATCATATATCTCTTAGAAGGTGTAGATTTGTGTAGATCTCTTTATATATTATGCTTCACTTTTTCTCCAATTCTAATCCATTATCTATTATGAACATTTGCCACTTTGATTGGCATTGTTGCTTAAGGTTGATGCCACCTCTTAATGCATTGATCCATGTGCCATGTTCTATTTTTGGGATCATATTTCACTGTTCTATTAATATAGACCTTGGGGCTCCCATCTCATGTCCATTTGTTGACTGTATAGTTTGGTGACATTATTTGATCATTTGTTGCCCACTCTTAGGCACAAATTAATTATGTTTAGAGGACTCCTCATGTCTTAGCATTCTTATGATACACAGACTTGAAACTAATTTTATGCTACAATGTACCTTCCTTAGCATATGGGATTTGTGTACCTTTAACATGTTGATGATGAATGCTTCCTGAATCTACCAACGCCCTATTTTGACCATGCAATTTTACAGAATGCCCCCTACATGATTTAGTGCCTCTCCTTGAGATAGTTTGGGTTCCTAGAAACTTTGTGGGAATAGAGCTCTTGACAACCCTCACCGGTTCAATGTAGGGTACTAGGAGACTCAATACTGATCATGGGTGTTGGAACCTATATCTGCACATGGAACAAACACATTAGTGAAAATAATGGTATTCTTTTATTTTCATAGCCTCCTCATGCACCTACCCTGAGCACAACCCACACTAATACATTTGGGGTGAAATTGCGATGGCTATGTGTCGCAATTAAGATAGTTATGTGTCGCAATTGCGACAATAATAGACGTCACTATTTTTTAGTCACAAAATATGACGTCTTCCTTATGCCATCAGAATTATGACTTCCATCTGTCACTATCCAACCCCTTGATTCTAACATCAACCCCATCTTGATTCTATGTGTGGACATCGCTATTGCGACGATCACCCAAGAAACTGCGACATAATTTGGGTGTCGCCAATACAGTGACCCCGTCGCATTTTCATGGGTAGGCATCGCTATTGCGACGGTTACCCAGGAAAATGTGACGACATTGGGGCGTCGCCAATACAGTGACCCCATTGCATTTTCTTGGGTAGGCGTCGCTATTGCGACGGTTACCCAGGAAAATGTGACGGCATTGGGGCATCGCCAATACAGTGACCCCGTCGCATTTTCCTAGGTAGGAGTCGCTATTGCGATGATAGAAGATAAAATTAGAAAACAAAAAATGACCTAATTATAAGGTTTTAGATGCTACTGTGTGTCGTGGTCCAAATGGGCCCATAAATGTGGTTGAATAGCAGTACATTCAAGTGGAAATTACACAATGGTTTTTTCGATAATGTATAGTTTTAGATAAAGGCAAGAAATACTAAAACATTATTGGGATATGTAAAATGCCACTATTGGTAATATAAGCCAAACAAGGGCTTAAATGGTGTTAGTAGTAAACATTATAGTTTAGTTGGTTTTAAAGGTTGTCCTTAAACCTTTTAGAAGTTTTTTTTTAGATGGTTTGGAATGGTATGTTGTCGAGTTCACAACTTCTGTTGTCAACTTGACAAAAAATTACTTGTTTAGTTAGTACAGTCAGTTTTGTGACTGGTATGAGACAGTTAGAGTTAGTTAGAAGGTCTTGGTCGAGTTATTTGGAAGAGGAGAGCCTTATTTCTGGGGAGATCCACGTGAGTGGAGAGGAGAGGGAAGTTGAATGAAAGGCAAGGTGATTTGACAAATTGTTGAAATGATTCAGGGGAGTGAACCTGTTCAGAAGGAGTGTTTTGTTGGTTTCCTAAAGTCAAAGACTTCTTATTGATCCTTGAGTTGAACTCTAGTTCCTTGAGTGGATTCCAAGGCGTTGTTGAATCCTCGAGTTGAATAGTGTTCCTTAAGGGGATATTGGATGAAGGCAAGAAATAGACAAAGGCAAGAAATACTAAAACAGGCAAATCACAACACTAAAACTGGATTATAAATACCAATTAGAATAATTACTTTTCAGTGAATGAAATTACACTGCGTCAAAAAATATCAAATAAAATCCCATGAATAAATTCAAGACACAAACATAAAGCACACTAGAGATGCAACCTATAAAAGAAGCAATGAAAAAAATGGAAGATGACCTTAAAATTGCAATAGAAAAGGAAAGAAATACACCAGAAGCAGAATTCAAGAATATATAGACAAGAACACTAAAATAGGCAAATCACTCACAAGCATAAAAATGCAAACTGGATTGACAAATGTACACGTAATCATAATTTTGTGGAGGTTTTCACAAAAACGTTGTGTGCAAATAAATATTAAATAGTTTCCATAAAGGTTTAGATGGGACCTAAATATGAAGATAACTTTCAATGACGAGGTATAAATAGGTTTTACACATTTTGTCATTTGATGCTAGAAACACGTTTCCAGCCTACTCCTTTTAAGTAGGCTAGGATATCATAAAATGAATGAGATTCTGAAAATATATAATATGTCTATATTTGGCCAAAAAATAAGCTCAGGGCATCAATTTCGTGAGTAGCCTGTGTTAATTAAATTTTTTGAATTTTTAAATAATCAAACTTTTACAAATTTGAAATTCAACTTTATGGAGGCATTTGAATTTTGAAATGGGCCCACCATGCCATGTGTTAGCATCTCGTTAATCCGCAATGTTAAGCAGTGAGCACCTTCAACATTGCGCCTTAGCGACGGCCGTCGGATTGACACAGATCTCGAGACATAAGCAGACCTGCTCTTCAATATTTCATTAAAATATTGTAATACCCGACCAGCTGGGAGCCACCATTCATGTTAGAATTCACCTCGGGCTACGTGCACACAAGACAACCACAAAGTCTCCCATTTCTTCATGCTTTACAATGATGTTTGACTATTTTTTATTATAAACATGTAAAAAATGCACCTCCAGCTGAATGTAGGATATCAAACATATAGAAAAAACTTTTGAGAACGCCATTTCTTCCTGCATAAACCTTTCTTACTTGCTGGGCATTTGTTATTGAATGTTGGTTCATTTTTAATAATGCAGAGGCCTCCCATTAAAATGCTGGGCGTTTTTATAAATTCTGGGCATTTTTTAAAATGCTGGGCCCTTTTTTTGGATGTTGGGACTATTTTAATTTGGTGTTGGGCTTTTATTTTGGAATGCTGAAACTTCTTTGGACGCCGGTCCCTCTTTGTATTGGTGTAGAAACCTTTTAATAACGTTGGACACTCCGATTCATTGCTTTCCCTTATGGGGAGTTTCAATCAGTTGAGGATAAAAATTAGAAAGAGAAACATGAGTATGTGCCTCAAGCTCAAATTGAAACAATGGAACATTGATTGCAAAGGATGCTAGAACGTGGCTCTCTGTCTTTACTAGCACTGGATCCCCTTTTTAAATACTGATTCCTTCCTTTTAAATGTGCTGGATGTCAAAAACATTAGATGCCCCCTTTTTAATATATCCCCGAAAGTTTCAAATATAACATTGATCCAAATTCTTTGACTTAAAAAATGTTGATTGCTCTCTAATTCATTTTGATATTTCCAAACCCTCTTTAATATCATCAATTTGCCGGCAATAATAAACTCACAAAGCTTTCCTTTGAAATAGTGAGGCAGGCTGGACCCCAGGCGGGTCCGGCCTAAAAAATTTTTGAACTTAAACAACCGGCCTCGAGAAACACTCAGAATGACTGGCCTCTGTAACTTGATCGGATCCGGCTAACCGGATATTAAAAAAGACTTCAATTTCACTAATTCGCCAGTCGGCAATTTATGGTAAAGTGACCCTGATCACGCCATTAAAACACTGATCAAAACATATCCATGGAAGTTGAAACCTGGCAGAGACGGACTTTGTACCATAGACAACAACCCCATCAAACGGCTTCACCCAAAATTGAACGAGGTGAGAGATTTTAAAACTTGAAAATGCCCTTTAGAATTGCCGGCAAGCAAAAACTGAAAATCACTGCCGACTGCCTCAGAAAGAGACGATAAAAAAATATCAGATGCTGAGCTGGAGACAAGCCGCTAGAACTGGAAGAAATTTCATCAGAAAGGATCGAAATGAACTGATCACCAACTGAAAATGATCAACCGTACAAAAGCTATGAATTTAAGAAAATGACTACTTTAGAGAAATACGCTATCTGCACTTTTCCTCATTGTTGAACACATTTTGTCTGACCTGGCAATCTGATCAAACGGAAACCCTGGGCAAAGATTCTCTTTCATACATAGAAAATAAGGCCATAATTAGTTTCATCATATGATCAATTGGTTATCCGGAAATAATCCCCAAAGTTGTGCCCTCAGAACACCCTGAATTGAAAACAGTCAAATTCATAGAAATTAGGTTTGGAATCGATTGAGAAAAGTCATCAATCGGATTCATCATAAGCTGAAACTTAACAAGGTGAATCACCTTCATGTCTACATTATGGACCAACCTTCAATTATGCTTGATCTCAAACCGGGCATAAATGATAGGATCCCAAAGTGAGCCACTCACAAAACTGAACTGTGCATAGCTAAAGAAACTCAACTATCTACAATCTGAATGGCTCTTGAAAACATGTCAAATAGGCATGTGGGAGGCTGAAAATTGGCAATATGACTTATTCCCATGCCTAAAACATGATGCAATAACTGGCATCTCTTGATCAATCATAGGGCATTTAATGTACTCATCTGAACAGGGCCTCCGACTGAAAAGTACAACTGATCCTCACTTAAAGTTAGGAACTACAAACAGGATCAGATTGGCAAACTAGGCAAACGGATTCGTCATGGCCTAAAAATTGAAACACAAGGATTATTTGACCATTTCAATACATTACAAAAGGAATTTTATCAATTGGATCATAGGGTCAAAAGTTATAACCAGTTAAACAGGCCCTTCCAGAAAACTGGGCAGAACATAAAAATATGACATTTCTGGAAGACCAACTTTAAGGGGTTTGAAACCTAATCACACGGATTCGAAAAGACTTGCAAATTGGAACATAGGCTCTTTGATATACATGTTAAACATCCTCAGAGTGGTGAGCCACAAAACTTAACAGGACGCCTGATATTCAAATACAAACAGGACCTACTACAGTGATTTGATACTTAGGCAAAAATGAGGATTTAGGTGAACACCTCAGAATGACAACTCCCTAAAAACTTCAGATTCTTCAGTTAGGAGTTGTAACCCACTGCATATGTCAAACGAAAAGTGTTGAATCCACTCCCCAAGCTATACCTCATGAAATTGATCATGCCCATCTCTACATGCTCTTGAACTAGGCCCTTTTAGACTGCTCTTTTGAAGGTACAAACTTTTCTTAGGAAAATTTTATGAACATGGCTTCCGAAACCACATAAAATTTTCATAGTACTAATAGTGGCTCTGATTGGGGATGCGTGAACCTTGTGGCCATGCAGAGAATTCAGGATCTTTGGTACAACAGACCACTCAAAAATGAAAATCAATCGTTTGCTCTCTCTCAAAAATCGGAAACCTTGCTGAAAGAAACACACAACTGAAAGAAAGAGCTGTACAATATATACAATATTTACAAATGGTCAACAACCATCAATCTGGAATCATTGTTTACCTCTGTCAAACATATGATTCTGATCCATATATGAGACAAGCAATCTGAAAAACTTTTGACAAACATGTTGCCAACATATGTGAAAAAATTTGAGCTGAAAAATAGTTCTGAATTTGCCAAAGTCCATATTCTTCCAGTCACCACTGTCCTTATTCTCATATTCTAAGAAATATGGAAAGTCTTTTACACCTTCTTGGGGTTGATTGAAAATATGAGGCATATCCAACAATGCATCAAAAAATAAGCTATAATGACCATCATGTATTACCAAAAACTTATCCGGCTGAAAATGCAATGAATCTTCAGACCTATCTTTGTGAGATACCTTGATTACTGAATAACCTAGCTTGTCAACAATATCTCCATGGATCGGATCATGAATCAGGTGCAAATTCCTTTCACAAATATTTTGACAAAGGGACAATTGATCCATATCCTCATTTTTATCAATGAATTTGTTGTCCTTATCATTATTAAAACTATCATCATTATGACATTCATCAAAAGAAAGGAAAGAGATTGAAGAAGAAGCTTGCTCATTACTTTGTGCAGAAGAAATCCGTCAGCTGCAAAATTGGCTTGCAAGCTAAGGGGAGACATCTCCCTATGAAAACTAACATTCTTTTCACAAATTCTAACAATGTCTTGCACATATAAATCTGAATGATCAAATAATATTTCTTCTAAAACTTGTGGGGATAAGAAGTCACATTCAGATTTATCACCTTCCTCAATACTCTGATTGACACAATAGTCTCCGACACTAAGCTCATCAAAATCTGAATCCATACTATCATGTGAATCCTCATATTCATCATACATGACACTCTTATATTCCTTACATTCATTTGCATGATTATCTTGCAAAGCATCTAATCCAATCATAGGAAAAGAATCGACATTATATGCATCATATTTTACACCCTTACCAACATCATCACTGTCAAAACACATATCTTTCGGCCATGAAAATGTAGGGTCAAATATCAGAGCATACCTCTGAAAATCAACTTCTAGGAGGCTTGAGATTTTATCACTGCTTAGTGTGCTCTGAATTTCATTTTCATTTTCCTTGGCTTCATGCTTGATGCTGTAAATTTCCTTCTTGTCTGGAACAGGGGCTGCAAACTCTTGGCTCATATCACCTTGTTCAAAGCCATCACTGCAGCAACTCTCATCTACATCATAATTATCTCTTTTCCATTTGCACAAATGTTTCTTATAATGAGACAAAAGGAGTGTTCTCTTATGATGATAAAAAGAGAGGTCTCCAAACTTATTAGAAACACTATCAACTGTAAACTCCTCTTCATCATCTTCATATCCACTGAACTCACTGTCAGCAACATAATCAATGTCATTATCACAAAAGGAAACAACATCATTATGTTTATTTACACAAGGTTCCTCACAAGAAAACCCCAATTTCATATCCCCGCAATCTAATTTTGGATCCGTAATCAGCTCATCAAAGTCACAAGGACTCATACCTTGATCATTCTCATTGAAGGATTCATACTTATACGAATCCTCTGCAACATTTTCAGTATCAAAATAAGAATCAGCAGGGCCTAACATTTGTTGACCAGATAGATGTGTACATTTATTATATTCAGTTGTCAACATATCAGAGATCTCATTAATGCTGAGAGGAAGAGAACTTGACTCATCCATGTGAATCACATCCTCATGACCAGAAGTACTTGCACAATCAATATCAGAATCCTCATTATTTTTATTATCAAAAGAACACACATTTTCAATTAGTACAGAATCATAACTAATGTCAATTTTGGAATCATGAAAAATGATGTCCTGAATTTTTAGCATTGGTTTACACAAATCCGGAAGCAACTCATCCTTTGTGTCTTTATCAAAATCTTCACTCAAATAGTTTTCATTTTCAAATTCAGACCTCTCTGAATCAATAGAAGACCTTGTATACAATGATTCTGATTCTTGATCGCTACTACAATATGAATGTTCTGTTGGAAACAATTGTCTGAAGGAAATTGCTACTCAAATTATGTATTGTCTTTGATGTCACACTATGTCATAGTCCGCAGCATTTAGTACCTACCGAGTTCAGTAGGTTGTCGAAGAAAAGTTAGCATTTACCGAGTTCAGTCGGTTGTCGAAGAAAAGTCAGCATTTACCGAGTTCAGTCAGTTGTCAAAGAAAAGTTAGCATTTACCGAGTTCAGTCGGATGTCAAAGAAAAGTTAGCATTTACCGAGTTCAGTCGATTGTTGAAGAAAAGTTAGCATTTACCGATTTCAGTCGGTTGTTGAAGAAAAGTTAGCATTTACCGAGTTCAGTCGGTTATCGAAGGTAAAGGATTGTCAATGTTTACCGAGTTCCCTCGGTCTCTGAAAGATTGTAGAAAGTTATGATCACCGAGCACTGTCAGCCCTTGAAGGATTTTTTCAAATAAAGTTTTCTTAATTCAGCCAACTGTTATACTAAGTAATGTCAATTTGACAAATCTAAAATCATATAAATAAAAGGTCAAATGTGAAAATAAAAAAAACACAGCAGAACATATATAGAAGGAAAGCAGAAAAGGTGTGTGCGAAATTGTGAAGGATGATCAGATATCCTTGAGGTGCAGCAGAGATATATTTGATCAAGAAGGATCAGACTTATGCTGAATAGAGATCTGTAATTAGCAAGGCAGTTGCATTATTATACAGGTCATTTTCATTGTTACCTTCATATCATTGTAACAGTGAATTGTAAATCTCTTAACCAAGTTGGTTTAACAGCCATATTGTAAATCCTCTAACAAGGTGACAATTCCATTGAATTGTTCTCAAGACCTCTTACCAGGCCACTCCTAGCAGGGTGATTAAATCCTCTAACAAGGTCACACCTAACAGTGTGTTTTGTAACCTTTTACCGGGTTGGCTTCTAACCGAGCATCACTTTAGAAAAGTGAAAATTAGTATCTAGATACATTGGTGGTTTTTCCCATATTGGGTTTCCACGTTAAATCTTGTGTCTCTGGTGTTCTTAATTGCTATCTTAATCATATACAAGTGCTGATGAATATCTAAAGATAATTTTGCTAATAATTTTTGCATCTTCAAAGTTACTGCAATCTATTTACCGAGTGTTTAAACAGATAATATTCATTAAGATATCCTAAGGGATCTGGAAAGAAATAATTGTGAAGTGTTTTATGGTTGACTGATTCACCCCCCCCCTCTCAGTCACTTCATCCATATTCCATCAATTGGTATCAGAGCCTATGGTGCTTGCAGGAAGGGTTTCAAGGACCTAAGCTAAAGATCAGGATGTCTTACATGAGGTAAATTCCGAAGCTCAACAGAGATAACTTTTCAGCATGGCAAGGTCTCATGCGACTTCATTTGGCTTCCATTGGTGACTCAGGATGCAAATACATTGATGAAGAATACACAGTTCCTACTGGCGCATTAACTATTGAAGACATTACAGAGAAAAAGACTCATAACACCATGATGATAGACATTGCATCTGCTCTCAGCTATGAAGAATTTGATGATATTAAAGAATGCACTACTGCATATGAAATGTGGATGGCACTAAAGAAAATATATGGTGGTGATGCAAATGTGAAAAGAGCCAAAGCAGAAAGCCTAAGAGGACAGTTTGACAAAATGAATATGAAAGAAGATGAAAACATTGAAAAATATGTTGAAAGAATCAAAGCAAGTGTCAGTGCAATTAGAGCTTCTGGAGGAACAATCTCTGATGAAACTGTTATAAGTAAAGTACTCAGAACATTACTCCCTATCTATGCAATAAGAGTATCAGCTATTCAAGAAAGAAGATGTGAAACAAACCACAATATAACTTTGGATGCTTTAGTTGGAAGATTGAAAGCCTTTGAATTAGACAACTATGACAACTATGTTCCAAGTTCCAAAAATATTGAGTCAGCATTTGAGGCCAAGGTTTCACTAAAGAAAAATAAGAAAATAAAAGAAGTTCAGTCAGAAAGTGAAGAAGTATCAGAAGAAAGTTCTGATAGTGATCTTGAAATTGTAGAAGCATTACTTGCAAAGAAGTACTCTAAAGGGAAAGGTAAATATAAAGGTAAAACTCCTTTAATCTATTTTTCATGTGAAGAAATTGGACATATTGTAGCTAGGTGCCCAAACAAGCAAGTCAAGGAAGAGAAGAGAAGTCACAAGTACTATGGCAAAAAGAATTTCAAATCATTCAAGGATAAAGGTAAGAAAACATGTTTTATGGCTAAAGATTCTGATGATAGTGAAGAAGAAATTGTCTTTATTGCTATAAAAGATGAATCTGATAATGATGAAGATAAGATGGCACTTATTTCTCATATAAGCAAAAATGATATATGGATAATAGACAGTGGATGTTCACACCACATGATTGGTGACAAGACAAAATTTGAATACCTAGAAGACTGTGATAGTGGCAATGTAAGATTTGGAAACAATGAACCTTGTTGTATAAAAGGAAAAGGAAGAATCTCATTAACCAAAGAACTCATATGTGATAATGCTTATTGGGTTGAAGGACTAAAACATAATCTTCTAAGTGTAGCATAGCTAATCAACACTGGTTTCAAGGTTGAATTCATGAATGGTCAAGCAAGACTGCTAGATGAAAAAGGAAAACTCATTGGATCAGGCAAACAAACAAAAGGTAACTTATTTAATCTTGATCTCAGTGAATATTCATGTTTTATTGCTCAAATTGAAGAAAGTTGGCTATGGTACAAAAGGTTATGTCATGTGAATTTTGATAACATGATAAAAATAAGCAAATTCAAGAACGTTAGAGGCATTCCTACTTTGAACAAACTTGATACTGGTCTATGTAAGAATTGTCAGATTGGCAAAATGAGTAAAACTAGTTTTAAGAGTAAGAACTATCAGTCTACAAAAATTTTGGAAATTGTGCATACTAATTTATGTGGACCTATTGGAATACAAAGCGATACTGGAGATAAATTCTTTATTCTTTTTGTTGATGATTATTCTAGAATGATGATTGTTATGTATTTAAGAGAAAAGTCAGAAGCATTTGAAAAATTCAAATGGTACTTGGCAAGAGTGGAAAAGGAAACAGGGAAAAGATTGAAATGCTTAAGATCAGAAAGAGGTGGTGAATTCATCTCCCATGATTTTAACAACTTTTGCATTGAAAGAGAAATCAAAAGGCAGGTATCAGCTCCTAGAACTCCTAAGCAGAATGGAATAGTAGAAAGAAGAAATAGATCTATTATGGATTGTGCAAGGACTCTAATGATAGAAAAGAACATCGCTATAAAGTACTAGAAGGAAGCTATCAGCACTGTAGTTCATACCTTGAACCGAGTACAATTGAAGAAAGACACATTTAAAACTCCTTATGAATTATGGTATGGCTATAAACCCAATGTAAGTTATATGAAAGTATTTGGTAGCAAATGTTATATCTTAAAAGAATCCAGAAGAAATAAATTTGATGTGAAAAGTGATGAAGGAATATTCTTAGGATATTCTAGCAGAAGCAAGGCATACAAATGTCTGAACTTATCTACTCACAAAGTCGTAGAAAGTATACATGTAAAATTTGATGAGTTTGTAGAAAAGACTGAAGAAGAAAGCAAAAGGGAACCTGAGAACTATAGAAGATTTGTTTACATTGAACCTGAAACATTGGCAGACACAACTATCAATGAGGAAACTATATCTACCGAGCCAAGCACAGTTACCGAGTCACAGGAAGAATTTCAAACCGAGTCTCAGCCTGAAGCTACCGAGCAAATATCTACCGAGCCCGAGCAATCTGAAGAAGAGCTCCTAGAAGACAACAGCATGAATCATTCAAAAGGCAAGGAACCTACACTAGCCAAATATGTCAGAAGACATCATACACCAGACCAAATCATTGGAAACAAATTAGATGGTACTATGATGAGAAGCAAGCTAAAAGGTACATGTCTGCTTATTGATTTTGAACCTAGAAATATCAAAGATGCATTGGAAAATGAAAGTTGGATTGAAGAAATGAATGAAGAATTAGAACAAATACAAAAGAACAAAACATGGACTCTTGTACCTAGACCTAAAGATAAGAATGTAATTGGAACAAAATGGGTATTCAGGAATAAGCTGAATGAAGATGGTCAAGTATCTAGAAACAAAGCTAGATTGGTATGTAAAGGTTATTCTCAAGAAGAAGGTATAGATTATGGAGAAAATTTTTCTCCTGTTGCAAGATTGGAAGGTGTAAGAACTCTACTTGCCTATGCAGCACATAAAGGATTTAAGGTATATCAGATGGATATAAAATCTGCATTTCTCAATGGAATTCTTGATGAAGAAGTCTACATTGAACAACCTGAAGGTTTTGTTGATCCAGATAAAAAGGACATGGTCTGCAGGTTACACAAAGTATTGTATGGTTTGAAACAAGCTCCTAAAGCATGGTATGAAAGACTCCATAACTATTTGATTCAGATTAATTTCAAAAGAGCCAATGATAACAGCAATCTGTATATTAAAGAAGGACCAGATGACAAAATTGTATTGGCAGAAATATTTGTAGATGATACTATATTTACAGGGAATGAGGATCAGTGCAAAGAATTTTCAGAGCAAATGAACAAAGAATTTGAAATGTCTATGTTTGGTTTAATAAAATTCTTTGTTGGTCTTCAAATTTAGCAAAGCAAGAATGGTATATACATTACTCAATCTAAATACATTAAGGAAATACTTAAGAAGTTTGGTATGGAAGATTCAAAACCAGTTGGTACACCCATGTGTACTAGACTGAAACTTACCAAAAATGATGATTCAAAAGATGTAGATCAGACCTTATACCGATCTATAATTGGAAAATTGCAGTATGTAGTACATACAAGACCTGATATTGCCTTAGCAGTCGGTATAGTAGCTAGATTCTCAGCAAAACCTAAGGAAAATCATATGATGGCAATCAAAAGAATCTTAAGATACTTAAGAGGAACTGAAGAATATGGTTTGTGGTATAAATTTGGAGGCAATCTAGATTTAAAAGTATTTACTAATGCTGATTGGGTAGGGAACATTGATGATAGAAAAAGTACAAGCGGTGGAGCATTTTTTATTAGAAAAAGACTGGTATCCTGGACCAGTAAAAAGAAAAATTGCACATCTCAATCCACAGCTGAAGCAGAATATGTTGCTGCTGCAGTAAATTGTTCAAATATTGTTTGGTTTAAACAATTATTACAAGGTATGAAGGTTGAAATCAAAGAACCAGTTGTTATATTTTGTGACAATACTAGTGCAATAAACATTTCAAAGAATTTAGTGATGCATTCCAAAACCAAGCACATTGCGATTAAATATCACTTTGTCAGACAATTGGTGCACGACAAGGAAATCAGATTAGAATATATTCATACAAAAGAGCAGATTGTAGACATTTTCACCAAACCATTACCTAAGGATGCATTTGTGTATCTAAGAGGTAAGTTAGGGGTCATTCCCCTATCCGAGGCTCACTAAATATAGTTTTAGTGATGCATCAACCAGAACATGATTGAAAATCAACCAGTTAATGCAGCATATTCAAGAAATCATTGCATATGAATCAGTACTTGAGGTACATTAGTTTACACCAGTAATATGTGAATTATCTTTGGCATGTGTTGTCAAAGAGGGAGTGTTTTCTATGTCTTTGCTATTACTTGAAGAAATTTTCAAATAGTCAGAAGAAAGAAGCAAGAAGTTTGCTGATAGAGGGAGATTTGAATCTAAACCAAGCTAGTTCTTTCAAATTTCTTATGCTATGACATATTGTGTTGCCATCAATGCCAAAGAGGGAGATTGTTGGAAACAATTGTCTGAAGGAAATTGCTACTCAAATTATGTATTGTCTTTGATGTCACACTATGTCATAGTCCATAGCATTCAGTACCTACTGAGTTCAGTCGGTTGTCGAAGAAAAGTTAGCATTTACCAAGTTCAGTCGGTTGTCGAAGAAAAGTTAGCATTTACCAAGTTCAGTCGGTTGTCGAAGAAAAGTTAGCATTTACCAAGTTCAGTCAGTTGTCGAAGAAAAGTTAGCATTTACCGAGTTCAGTCGGTTGTTGAAGAAAAGTTAGCATTTACCGAGTTCAGTCAGTTGTTGAAGAAAAGTTAGCATTTACCGAGTTCAGTCGGTTATCGAAGGTAAAGGATTGTCAGTGTTTACCGAGTTCCCTCGGTCTCCGAAAGATTGTAGAAATTTATGATCACCGAGCACTGTCGGCCCTTGAAGGATTTTTTCAAATAAAGTTTGCTTAATTCAGCCAACTGTTATACTAAGTAATGTCGATTTGACAAATCTAAAATCATATAAATAAAAGGTCAAATGTGAAAATAAAAAAAACACAGCAGAAGATATATAGAAGGAAAGCAGAAAAGGTGTGTGCGAAATTGTGAAGGATGATCAGATATCCTTGAGGTGCAGCAGAGATATATTCGATCAGGAAGGATCAGACTTATGCAGAACAGAGATCAGTAATCAGCAAGGCAGTTGCATTATTATACAGGTCATTTTTATTGTTACCTTCTTATCATTGTAATAGTGAATTGTAAATCTCTTAACCGAGTTGGTTTAACAGCCATATTGTAAATCCTCTAACAAGGTGACAATTCCATTGAATTGTTCTCAAGACCTCTTACCAGGCCACTCCTAGCAGGGTGATTAAATCCTCTAACAAGGTCACACCTAACAGTGTGTTTTGTAACCTTTTACCGGGTTGGCTTCTAACCGGGCATCACTTCAGAAAAGTGAAAATCAGTATCTAGATACATTGGTGGTTTTTCCCATATTGGGTTTCCATGTTAAATCTTGTGTCTCTTGTGTTCTTAATTGCTATCTTAATCATATACAAGTGCTAATGAATATCTAAAGATAATTTTGCTAATACTTTCTGCATCTTCAAAGTTACTGCAATCTATTTACCGAGTGTTTAAACAGATAATATTCATTAAGATATCCTAAGGGATCTGGAAAGAAATAATTGTGAAGTATTTTATGGTTGACTGATTCACCCCCCCCCCCCCTCTCAGTCACTTCATCCATATTCCATCATGTTCTTCTAACATGAGTTCATCATTCTGAGAAAGACTCTCATCTTTAAACATGAGTTGTTTTAGAATACTATTTTTATTCTTTCTTTGTGGATGATCCTTTTGTAACTTATCCCATTCATCATCATCAGTAAATTCTTCTAAAAACAACCGTTTGAAGTCAGTCAATGAGGAGATGTATTTTTGGGGTAAACTCAAGTACCAATCAGCTGCAACCCCTTTAAGGGATCTCCCAAAAAACATCATGTTGACATCTTCATCATAAATTTGATATTTTACAACAAACTTGAAAAATGCCAGGATATGTTCTAATGCTGATTCCGACTGATCATTGAAAATCAGAATCAAATCAATGAGCTGACTAGGAAAAGAATTTGAGGATCCATGAACATGATCACAACTTAGAGCTATATCTAGCCTGATAAAACATAACCTTCTAGGCTGGATCATTTGTTGTTTATCCCTTTGGTTTGGAACAAGATGGGAATGGTTCATCTTATTATGTCCTTACAAGAGGTATACTAAACCATTTAAAACTCTATGACAGTAAATTTAAAGTTTCATGAAAAGATATTCAACATGGAAACATGAAACTGTTCGATATGTTACTCTTCCCTTCTTACCGGTGCTGAATCACTTAATAGGGAATAAAATATTTTACACCTGATCTTATGAAAAAACACATGAAGATAAAAAATACTTGGAAGTGTTGAAGTTGAAACTCAACTTATTGAATGGAAAGGCTTTGAATCTGAAGATATCTTTGTTGAAACAATTGTAGAGCCGCCACCTCCTTGAAGAGGAAAAACACTTTAACCACTGAAAACTCTTTCTGTATTTCTTTCCACCAACACAATAAAACTTCAACAAGGTATATACTGTTTATCAGGACATAAAATACATCATATTTGTAGCTTTAATTGCACACTAATCAAACAGAGGATCTCAAAGTCGCCACTCACAACTTGGTGAGATAATATCAAAACTTTTAAAATTGACTCTTTGTACTTCAATGGAAACCACTGGATATGATAAACAAGCCGGCCAAGACTCAAAGTTCTACTCGTACCTGCGTTGTTTATAACTGATTTATAACATTAGAGATATTACTGATTGAAATAGGCAGGTCAGGAGTCCAGCTCAACTTGGAATCTGCACTATTTGCTCTTGATTACAATCTCTACTCGTCCAGAGCAGAGTCGTCATTTTGTTGGTTCCTGAAAAGGAGTTTACACTCAAAGAGACACCAATATGCCTATGATGGATATTAAGGATTGGTTAATTCCAAATGTGGGCAATCTATAGGCAACTGGACCAACTATAGGGATGAATTTTCCCTCTTCTGCTTTTGGCTCTGTGAAACCAAGGCGGGTACACCTGATCCAATAGTTGTAACTCTAACTGATAACTCTAACTCTGCCCCTTATTTCTTTATTGGATCCTTCAATAGATAAAAATAGTGAGAGAATAATAAACAACAACCTATTTTTCATTGATCCTCCATCACTGGGTAGGACAACTTGCATAAAAGTAAAGGAAAGTAAATACTGGTAATGATCTAATAATTTTCTTGCAGAATGTCAACAATCATGCCAAAGATGAACTAGTACAGGAGATACTAATTTTTTATCAGTGCCTTATCCATTGGGCAATATATCTGAAACAGATACAGAATACAAGAGCCTAGATTCCAAGCCATAAACACAATAAACCAGATTCATACACTGCTTACCAACATCCTTCCTGACTGAACTAAATAAATTTATGTTTCACTCAGAGACTTTTAACCTGATCCTGGATCAAGACTGAGAGATAAAACATATACACAAGTAAACCCTGTGCAAAGAGTTAGAAAACTCAAAACCCAAGAAACACAACTAAAGGAGAGATCTGAAACTGAAAACTATATTAAGTATAAGGATTCTAACTCCTGTATAAAAAACTGTTTCAGAACACTGCACTTAGACAATATGGAAAAGACTTTGAAGGTTTTTCCCCTTACTGATACAACCAGCAAAACATGTTACAATCTGGACTGAGGATACACACTTAGCTTTTCAGCTTCCTGTGTTAAGAATTTCGAGCCAGCCCCCAAAAAGTGATTTCAAAACTCCCTTTATAGAAACAAGGATCAAAATATCAATTAGGGCAATTTTAGGGCACACTAGTCAACCCTAAGACTTCTCCAAAATATCTAAAAATAAATCTGATTACATTTCATTCCAAAAATATCTTTAAAAAATATCTACAACTCTGACCAAAATGGACCTCGGATGACACAGTCCATTACTGCTCTCACCAAATTTCTCAAAACTGAAAATAAACACCACCATGCCACATGTCAGCATCTCGTTAATCCACAATGTTAAGCAGTGAGCACCTTCAACCTTGCGCCTTAGCGACGGCCATCAGATTGACATGGATCTCGAGACACAAGCCGACCTGCACTTGAATATTTCATTAAAATATTGTATTACCCGACCAGCTGGGAGCCACCATTCACGTCAGAATTCACCAAGGGCTACGCGCGCACAAGACAACCACAAAGTCTCCCATTTCTTCATGCTTTACAGTGATGATTGACTATTTTTTATTATAAACATTTAAAAAATGCACCTCCGGCTGAATGTAGGATATCAAACATATAGAAAAAACTTCTGAGAACGCCATTTCTTCCTGCAGAAACCTTTCTTACTTGCTGGGCATTTGTTATTGAATTGTGGGTCATTTTTAATAATGCAGAGGCCTCCCATTAAAATGCTGGGCGTTTTTATAAATTCTGGGCATTTTTAAAAACGCTGGGCCCTTTTTTTGGACTCTGGGACTGTTTTAATTTGGTGTTGGGCTTTTATTTTGGAATGCTGAAACTTCTTTGGACACTAGTCCCTCTTTGTATTGGCGTAGAAACCTTTTAATAACACTGGACACTCTGATTCATTGCTTTCCCTTATGGGGAGTTTCAATCAGTTGAGGATAAAAATTAGAAAGAGAAACATGAGTATGTGCCTCAAGCTCAAATTGAAACAATGGAACATTGATTGCAAAGGATGCCAGAACGTGGCTCTCTGTCTTTACTAGCACTGGATCCCCTTTTGAAATACTGAGTCCTTCCTTTTAAATGTGTTGGATGTCAAAAACATTAGATGCCCCCTTTTTAATATATCCCCGAAAGTTTCAAATATAACATTGATCCAAATTCTTTGACTTAACAAATGTTGACTGCTCTCTGATTCATTTTGATATTTCCAAACCCTCTTTAATATCATCAATTTGCCGGCAATAATAAACTCATCAAAACATATCCATGGAAGGTGAAAGCTGGCAGAGATGGACTTTGTACCACAGACAACAACCCCATCAAACGGCTTCGCCTAGAAGTGAACGAGGCGAGAGATTTTAAAACTTGAAAATGCCATTCAGAATTGTCGGCAAGCAAAAACTGAAAATCACTGCCGACTGCCTCGGAAAGAGACGATCAAAAAATATCAGACGCTGAGCTGGAGACAAGCCACTAGAACTGGAAGAAATTTCATCAACAAGGATCGAAATGAACTGATCGCCAACTGAAAATGATCAACCATACAAAAACTATGAATTTAAGAAAATGGCTACTTTAGAGAAATACGCTATCCACACTTTTCATCATTGTTGAACACATTTTGTCTGACCTGGCAATCCGATCAAACGGAAACCTCATAACATGAAACCCTGGGTGAAGATTCTCTTTCATACACAGAAAATAAGGCCATAATTAGTTTCATCATATGATCAATTGGTTATCCGGAAATAATCCCCGAAGTTGTGCCCTCAGAACACCCTGAATTGAAAACAGTCAAATTCATAGAAATTAGGTTTGGAATCGATTGAGAAAAGTCATCAATCGGATTCGTCATAAGCTGAAACTTAACAAGGTGAATCACCTTCATGTCTAAATTATGGACCAACCTTCAATTATGCTTGATCTCAAACTGGGCATAAATGACAGGATCCCAAAGTGAGCCACTCACAAAACTGAACTGTGCATTGCTGAAGAAACTCAACTATCTGCAATATGAATGGCTCTTGAAAACATGTCAAACAGGCACATGGGAGGCTGAAAATTGGCAATATGACTTATTCCCATGCCTACAACATGATGGAACAAATGGCATCTCTTGATCAATCACAGGGCATTTAATGCACTCGTCTGAACAGGGCCTCCGACTAAAAAGTACAACTGATCCTCACTTAAAGTTAGGAACTACAAACAGGATCAGATTGGAAAACTAGGCAAACAGATTCATCATGGCCTAAAAATTGAAACACAAGGAGTGTTTGACCACTTCAATACATTACAAAAATAATTTTATCAATTGGATCATAGGGTCAAAAGTTATAACCAGTTAAGTAGGCCCTTCCAGAAAACTAGGCAGAACACAAAAATATGACATTTCTGGAAGACCAACTTTGAGGGGTTCGAAACCTAATCAAACGGATTTGAAAAGACTTGCAAATTGGAACATAGGCTCTTTGATATACATATTAAACATCCTCAAAGTGGTGAGCCACGAAACTTAACAGGATACTAGATATTCAAATACAAACAGGACCTGCTACAGTGATTTGATACTTAGGCAAAAATGAGGATTTAGGTGAACACCTCAGAATGACAACTCCCTAAACACTTTAGATTCTTCAATTAGGGGTTGGAACCCAGTGCATATGTTAAACGAAAAGTGTTGAATCCACTCCCCAAGTTATACGTCATGAAATTGATTAGGCCCATCTCTACATGCTCTTGAACTAGGCCCTTTTAGACTGCTCTTTTGAAGGTACAAACTTTGTTTGGGAAAATTTTATGAACATGGCTTCTGAAACCACATGAAATTTTCATAGTACTAACACATTTATAAGCTAAAAGTTTAAAACCACAGATTACAAATGTAGTAGTTTCATGCGAAAAGAACGTGATGTCTGAAATTTACCATTAGAACTATCCAAAGGAATACCACAGTACTGTTGAACTTGGAGAATCGGAGATGATCTGCGCAGCAAGGTTCAACAGCTGTAAGGATTGTTACACCATCTTTAGCATTTGAATACATTTTCTCCTTGGCTTCTGGTGGATCCTCAAAGACCCCCATTGACATTTTCCCTACAATTATGAATTGTCTGTTAGTATGAGATATTAATAAATAAACATTAATCACAATATTAGGCAAAAAATGTTCTTGATGTCTGAATCTAAATCACAGAAAGCTCTAATAAAGCAGTTCTTAGTTTCACATTAAACCAAGTTTCAATTTTAAATAGACGAATTTCCTTAACTGTGCAAATAGACTTACTTCGCATTTACAGGCTATAAACTCCTAATGGTAGCAACCTACAGACTGGATCCCCACCAATGGCTTGCAAAAAACTAAAAAAACAAGAGAATATTGATCAACTAGCAAGAACAGATTTTATTCAAATCCGTGCATATAGCACAAGAAATTGAGAAGTTATAAGGATCACTAGATCTTCAGATTGTGAGGAACATATTTCCCTTAAATTGTGAATTTGCGACCATATCCTTCTCAGACAAAAGCGTACAAAAAAATGTAGATACAATGGTAACTCTGAGTCTGTTCATGGTGGATTCAACTCAATCTCCCATATTCCATCACAACTGTGCACTAAGTTTTATCATGTCAAAGAAGTGTTCTTGATGGAATGCCAATGAACTTGACTCTAAAAGAGGATACAAATGGTAATTCTCAGTTTGTTCAAGATGGGCTCGACTGTATCTCTCATCTACCCAAGTCATGTCCTCAGTTGAGTCCATTAAAGAAGGGTCCTGAAAAGGACTTATGTGTGTTAAACTTCACTTCTATAGTCTCATTATGCACCTTTGTATTTTAAAATGTAAGTTTTTTTTTTTTAAGGTGACTCGAGCTAGGATTGAGTTTACTATTTTCTTAAACTTCATTGTAAATATCAAGATAATCCATGCAGCTATCTTGATCACAAGTTTTGTGCGAGCTGAACGTGAAAGAATCTTCTATTCCTAGCTATCCCTTTTTTAAAACCACCTCATGCATCTTTATATAAAAAAGCTACAAGGCTTCTTAGTTTTGTATGACAATTAAGCGCCATATTGAAAAACTTCTTATGAGATTCTTTTTGTGACTTAGAAATGTACAATTTTGCACCAAGTATCTGAGCTTTTATGTGAGCTTATTTTAACAGGTTGTGCATTACTTACTCTTGTGACCATGCTAACTTCATCCAAATAGAAGATTATTTAGATAGGCAAGTCCTCGTGATAGAAGATACAATCTACTACTACAAACACAGTCACAGGCTAGCTAGGTATGCTATGCGTTTGATAAGCATTTCAAGCTTGGGCATGATATGAGCTGGCTTTTCCCAGGCTTTTTATTCTCCTGTCAAATGAACCTTACCCTGGTCAATAGTCCACCCACCTAATAACTATCAAAAACATGAGTATTCTAATACCCAGCTAACTGAATCCAAATAGTGAATATAAATGATGAACATGAAAGCATAGAAAAAAAACCACATCAAACATTATTCAGACAAAAATCAAATGGTTATAATAATTTTTGCAAGTTATAAGTAGTTGGTTACAGTATATGACATAAAAAGAAAAAAAAATCATTTCTATTCTTTTCTTCTTTTTCTCTTTCAACGAAGCTTCTGCACCACACAAATGCATACCAAGAATTTCTCAGGAGGTTTCAAGACCACTCCATCTATTTAAGTTTTTAACTGTAACAGAAATATACAACTAACGAATTCTCTACATTATCTCTGGATTAATTTGTATTCTCTGCATTATCATGTTGTCTTTAGAGTGACTACCCTCATTTGTTGAAGAAGGGACAGTTTCAACTAGTCTCCTCTATAGTTGTTACACCTGGTATATTCTTCTCTATAGATGCTACTGTGTGCTAGGGAACTTCTTAGAACTATTGGTATATTCTTAGAACTTATTTGATGTTTTGGAAAATATATAATGTCTTTGGTTTTGATGATAATTGGAATCAATCAATCATGATTTTTTCTACCTCTTGTTTCTTTTTGTAATTATAATGGTTCTCCTTTTGTTATTTTTTATTCTGAAAAGAGGCTTGCATCAAGGAGATCCTCTCATCTATTTCTAGCTCTAGTAGAAGGACTTGGCAAGTTGTTAAAGCACCTCAAGTGTCCTAGCTCTATTTCTAGTTATCACATTACAAAAAGTATGCAATCACTTTCCCATTTTCAGTTTGTGGATGTCAGTTGTTTCATGGGTGAACCACTCTTAAGGAAACAATTCTTTTAGATGATCTTTTGATATTGTCACAAAGCTATAGATCAATGCAGAACCCAAATTTGTTTTTTTTCTCCCAATGAAGGCCTAAATACATGCAGCATTGGAAAACCTTACTCGTGACTCGCATTGCAAATGATTCCTCTCTTGAACCCAGACTATGCCTGTAAGAATCAAGTGTTCCCAACACTCAATTCACTCATACACATCCTTAAAAAAGAGAAGATCATGCCAACCCTTCACAAGGTTTTCCTTCACTCTGGTGCCCCTAGAACTCTTCAACATGCCCTCAACATCGCTCTTGTCCAACCAAATAGAACAACCCTTGCACCTAGTGCAACCTTGTCTTTGTCCTCCAAAGCCTCCACCCTTGTGTCCACCATAAGACATTGGCTGCTAGCTTTGACCACTTGTACTTTCCTAAGTTCTCCGCTCATTCACCCAGCCTCAATGCTCTTGAACTAACTCCTCAAGTATTCAACGACTACCAAACCCCTTCAACCAGTTGGGATTACTTGAGTCCTCTTCTCCTTTCTTTGCACTCTCCCTGAGCATGCCTAGCACTTCCTCAATGTTGGTGCCCATCTTGGGCCTCAATTCCTCAAACCCCTAAAGTCACAATCATACCTCATAGGATGGCTAGGCTCCTTGAGCTAGCCCCATGCACATTTCTACAACCTCTTGTTGGATTGGCTCCAAGCCCATGTCCACTAGATCCTCAAGAGAACCTTGTTCCTCATGTTTCTACCACCACTTACACTAATCATCATTTCCTATTAGGTGTTGGCCTCGCTTATTTGTGGCTCTAAGAACTCACTGTTAAATTATGAAATACAACTCTAACTGCTTTGCAAACATCTTCTCTTAAAATATAAACTGCATCACAAGCTCTTATAGTTCCCATGCCAATAGAAAAATGAGCTGATGTGTTTAAGTAACAATGGCAATCGCACACAAGTAGAATGTGCATGTGAATTCATGAATGACATGATCACAAACAAGAATAGTTTTGCATTTTGTGACACAATGTACAAAAAAATTAATATTTTCTATTTTGTTTAGTAATTGTGTCATAATAGATTAAATATGGTGGAATATAGACCGTTTAAGAAGTGAAATAATAAAAAATAATGCTATTACATCTTTATTTATTACCAGACACATACATATTGAATTACTAATGCTTGATTTCAAAAAAATGTTTCCCTTCAAAAGATTTAGGACATTGATATTTTCATTTTTTATAGCATGGACTATAAATTACTAATTTTATGGAGATCTATGAAGATGTTGATTTCATGTGTTATAATCTTCAAATGAGACCCATCCATGTACGTTTTTGAGCATGCCTTTCTCAACTAAAAATGAAGATTGCATAAAAAGTCAATGGAGAAGGCAAGTGGAAAGAAATGCATAAGCTATCATGCTGTAAATTCTATTAGAAAAAATTGGACATCTAGTCTTATAATCTTCAACTAAATAATCATAGTCATAGCCATTATCAAGTTTGTGATGCGTTTATTATTAAATAAAAACCAAAGTAAACTATTAGGGTATAACCCTTGTCATGTTATAAATTAGAAAGGATGTCATCCTCAAAAAGTCCTTAAATAATAGTCTAATAAAAGTTGAATATACAAATGATAAAAGTTTATTCACAAAAGCAAGCACAAGGTGGAACACTTGGACAGATTAATTTTTTCGATATTATAAAGGGGAAAATATATATTACAGTGAATAATCTAATTCAATAACCTTTATCAAGCTAAGAGTTAAACTTCAACAAAAAGAGGATGGAATCAACACTTTACATCTTTCCTAAATTTAACAAAAGGAAATCAACAATACTTGCAATTCTAGTCAGCCTGTACATAATAGAATAAAGGAAAAAAACATTCAAGTGATTTACATCAACTAGAAATACATTCAAATCAAACAAATGAATGTTAATCTACTAATGAGACTCTGAAATCTATACATCTTTACCAAGTTACAAATATATAACCTATTATAATTACAACTCAAAACAAGAATTCAAAGTCAGAGCTCATTATGGACAATAGTGATTGAAAGAAAAATGTACAAAAGTTGATACACTCAAATAAAAAAGCTTTTAAAAATTATCAAGGCTGCATATAATCTCATCAGTTAAAACAAACAATATGAAACTTTGCAAAACAGATACATAAACTTTTTTTAAACAAGAGAGATGTCACTTTTCGCATAATGAGCTATGATTTTGTTTCTGTCTATATTAACCCTTACATTTAAGTGCACACAATAAATATTCACTAACCAATGTATGCTAAGGATAAATCTAAAGAAGGGAGAAACATCTAACTCACTAGTACCAAAGCTTTCTTCACCACAAATAGAACACATTCCAGCGTCCATTAAATTTCCAAAGAACTTCCAACCAGTGGGCACCTAATTTATGAATACAATAGAAAAGACATATTATCTCATTACTCTCATACAACAGTACCAAGGGAAAAGTCCATATAAATAAGAGTGAATTTGTACCTCAAAAAAATTGAGATCTAAATTTTTGGCAAACACGTCAAGTGCAGCTAATGTTGGCATGCTCTGCATTCATGATTGCATCCAACATTACATGAGAAAGAATAGTACAGAATGTGAGCCAAGTAGGTTCCATTTGTAGTTGGAAATCATCTACAAAAGATCACATGCATTACAGTTAAATGATAAAAGAGAAATAGCATAGCATCTAGATGATAGAAAAGAAAGTGCATGACAACAAATGGCAGACAAGAGAAAAGCAATAGAAACAAGCCATTTTATACAGGTTTTTTAGTTCTTGTAATGCAAGTCCTAGCTACAAATAACTGAAATAGCTTCCCTGAGGTGTTGGCTAATCAATCTGTTTATAGGTCTTGCAGATAGAATGGTCTGACCATCATCACTTTAAATCCCCAACTTTATCAGACAGCTCAAATACTAAGGATGACATGCAATTTGACATCTTTTATGCTGGTGTGATAGCATTAGTGCAACCTGTTGAGAGATATTACAAAAGGTGTGCACTCTAAGATGCACAGAATCTTAGACACCAATAGCACCACAAAGATTCTATAATAAATATAATATGAGTGCATTTACTAGTCTCAGCACCACTGCCAATATCAAGGAGCCATTTCAGCTTTTCCTAATTTTGCTGCCATGAAGAATGCATAAACTCCATTATGAACTTTTGAGTCTTGACCTTGTGACCAAGGCATCAACATCCACACAATAAAATTCTCACAATATTAGGGTGTAGAAGAACAATGAACCAAAATTCAATGTTATATGATATGTTCAAGCTTAAATTGTAGGGAGATTATAACCTTGAAAAATTCTTGCATATGTCTGTAACAATAGTGGCTCATAAAAACTTATCACCTCACATTGGAAGCCATCACCTCAAGGTGTAGATCAGATAATCCATGTAAAATCAGAATATCCCATCTCATATTTTCACACCATTCCAATATTACGGGAGATGCAATTGTAAATTTCCAAAAC
Organism: Chamaecyparis obtusa; assembly: GCA_027943335.1. Taxonomy (NCBI): domain Eukaryota; kingdom Viridiplantae; phylum Streptophyta; class Pinopsida; order Cupressales; family Cupressaceae; genus Chamaecyparis; species Chamaecyparis obtusa. Next base: position 254,085 of record BSBK01007433.1, on the reverse strand, counting down.
TAACATTACTTCATGCTTGCATTGAAATTCACTGAGATAATCAGTGAAGCATTTAGAAGACCAATGTCTTCTTAGCTAGCACCTGTCACTAAGGCATGGCATAGGGAAAGCTGGTCCTATATTCTAAGAATTGTGTGACTTAAATCATTCATATAACCACTTATTACATAATGTTTCCACTTATTTCCACCTCTAAAACTCCCTAGAAGGTAAGAACCAAAAGATGCTATAAATTTACAATCCCTTACAAACTAGAGATGCAAAAGTGGTCAACAATCATTTGTTTGTGATTGATTGATAAGACTAAAATTAGAAATACACTTCAAAAGTACAATGCAAAAGGTAACCAGACAAGGGGGCATATTTGAAGCACATCAATGTGTTACAGCCTACACTTGTTACAATACTAAGCATACCAAAACAAGGCAGTATGTGTATTTTTCCTTCTAGAAGGTAATAACCTAGTTATAGCGAATCTTCTTTATTTCTGAACTATATCCACATATGTACTCTCTATCATCAATGACTAGTGCAATACTTGGCCATATGAACATAACACTAACTGCTTAAGTATTTAAAATACAATTGTTTACTTACCATTCAACCCAAATACAGGAATAGTCCATTAAAAAGACATCCCATTTGTGATAAAAGTCCAAAACCTACCATGATGATCTTGGCAGGCTCATTAGAAGGTTTAAGAGGTGCATGTTTCCTCCAACTATCCAAAAGCAAACACTATTTTTACTTGGAAATGCTACCTCTATACCAGTTCATTCAACTAAGCAGCCATGTCAGGCATATTTCTATGCAATCAAAATCAGCAGAACTTATAGCGGGGATGTTTGAACCTCTCTAAATTAAACATATTTTATAACCTCACAACTTGATGCTAGATCGCATGCCTCTGACAAGGATAAAATAACTTCGTAATCATGATAACATATAGTAGCTTATTCATGTAGCACCTCTGTGTGCCCTACAATTTTACTATGCTCATGCTCAGTTCAAATGCAATTGATCACCCCCTCAGCCCCCCAGCATATTTAGCTCTCCTAAGTTCATTAGAAGGACCCCAAACACATCAAAGAATCAGTTTTGTATCTTCTTTTAATCCTATGGTTAATTCTTATGGATTCTGATGGACCATAATGAAATCTTGTAGAATTTAATTTATTAAATTTGTCCAAAAGTTACAACCATCTACAACATATTTCTCAAAATCTGAAGCATACAGCTCATATGATGATGTAACCAAATTCTTCAGATACTAACAACAAGAAAGTATCTGAAAATAAAAAATAGGGAAAATTTTAAAATATATAGGGAAATTAAAATATCCATATGAATACATGGATAAAGAATGCTTATATACATTATAGAACCTTAACATATAACGTTTGTGTTAAATAATTTAAATTGAGAGTTCACATGAGAGTTGAAGTCAAACAAATTATCAAAACTCAAACATTAATACTATGAGATAGCCAAGGGACGCATTTCTGTATGATCCCAAGTTTCTAGGATGGGTCAAATAAGCTCGGGCACACGTCCCTGGGTAACACTTATTTATTTGCCTTCTCAGCAGTTTTTCCTTGCAACAAAGCTTTTATATGCAATAGCAAGACTGGTTTTTATCTCATTTTCACATAAGCATATTGTAAGGATGGTAGTTGTGTATATGTTACAGAAGCTAGAAGTTAATTTCACATCTATAGAAATCACCTCCTATACAATATTTTTTCTCATTACTAATTCAAACAATGCACATAGAGAAGAGTACTAAAACCTAACATGTAAGATTTATGACATCATTTGATGCCAAAATGCTGTCACAAAAATTAGTTTGTGCAACTGACAATAACAAGGATGTCAAAGGCAAAATTATATAATGTGAACTATCAATATGATTTACCGGTTTAAAAGATAAAATTACCATTAACTTTTGCAAACATAACACTTGCTTAGAGCAGGACATCACATATAGAAACCATGTTTAGAGAAGGACATCAAGCCAGCCATTAAGGAGGTTGATTGGAGTCTGGACTAGACATCAAAAAGAAATTCTGACAAGTGGCATCACTCTGGAGTTTGATGACTAGTCTAATATCCAAGAAAACTTCCATTTAGAAAAGATTCAAATGTCAATTGCTCATGTCATCTCAGAACATTAAAATTGATACAGAAATATAGCTAGGGCTTGTCATTTTGATTCATAGAAGCAGCACTAGTTCAGACAAAGGGTTGAGTTCAAGCATCAATCTAAGAACTGTCTCTGCATTTTCAAAATGACTAAACATGGAAAATCAGAGTGAACAACTTCATTCATTTAAAAAATTAGGGAAAACACCAATTAAAGAAGCATTTGCAATTAAATATATTTTATGGTTTACTATTCAATATTTATGAGGACATCCATGTCAACATATATAACTCATTTACCTTGATCAAAAAAAAATTCCTTGCAATATATAAAAAATTTGATACAATTTTTCATTTACTAATACTTACAACTCATGCTTGAAGTTTAGAAAAACCACTAGAGCCGAGCTTGTCTGTCCCGTACTTTTCTAGTCTTGCCTTTGTTGCCTTTGATGTGTTAGGCAATCTATGAAAAGTTTGAAATATGTTAGATCGTATAAATATAGAGGTTAATTAGTACATAATTACATTCTCAATAGTATCACATACCTTTCTCTACTCTCTATTGGTGTAATTCCTTTTTTCATGTCAGCTTTATACTTTCCATCCAAAATCAAAGCCTGCCACTCAGCCTCAGGAACATAGGGTGGACGCTCATGCCTAGGGTTAACCTGTAAATTTTTCCTGTACTGGTCTCTAATATACTTCAAACATACACTAGCTCATTCAAGGAGCTTGTTTCTCTCGAATGCAAGAGGTCCAAAAAGCTGGGTCATACTCTGTACAAGATCATCCTTCAACTTTTTATCTTGGTTATTCCACCTTTTAAGTAAAAAAAAACATGTTATACTCATAAATGAAGTGAAGCTACCTTTAATATAGTTCAAGAAATGGATGAAAAGGAAAATTATTCTAGTAATGATATGAAATCAAAATAGTGGTTTGGGGTTTTAGTTAGGATATGATGTTCCACCATGTACGTAGGGTGGGCCCGAATATCCACAAACACTTGTCACCAAGTTTTCGCCAGAAAATATCATTCCCAACAAAACAATCATGGGATCATTAGTCGATGAAGAGTGATAAAAAACTAAATTACTATTATATCACTATAGAATAATAATAACTTTAAAGTACCTAGAACTTTGGCTACTTTTAAGAGAATGCCTTCATCGTCGCTGACGATCAATATGCAATCCTTCACCATTCCCGTACTATGAACACGGGAACATCCAGGAAATGATGCTGCATCAGGACTTGTTGCATCTCCTATTGCAAAAAATAAAACCATTATCAAATGCCTCCAAGAAATAATACTTCAAGGGAAATAAATTGGTGCAGAGCACCCATGCCACAAACACAATCAAGGGATCTACATCGTAAACACATAACAAAAGAGAGAAAAAGAGGGATTTGTGTACCAGTAGATGGTGCAACAGTGGATGCATGTAGGCTGTGTGTTGCTGACATAGCAGTCAGAAAGACATTTGTGGTTGTCCTGGATGGAGGCAGTGTTGTCATAGCATCATGGAAAGGAGCTGAAGAATAAAATTGTTAGAGCATGCATAAATATAGAACGCATGGACTATCATGGACAAGATTGTTAGAGCATTAAAAAAAAGGATTGTTCGAGCATGTATTGTCAATGATTATAATCATTCCTATATATATTCAGTGGAAAACACAAATGGGGAATGGAACATGCGATCTACCTAAACCACCTACAGTACCCTCATCATGGGAATGGGGTTCAAAATTACGCAAATAACTCTGTAAAGACAATGCATCCATATTTTAATTAATGCCATAAAAGAGCATAACATAAAAACCATTATTGAACTCTTGTAATAATTAAAAATTTCATTAATACTTACTTTAAAGTTTTCAGAAGTGCACAACAACTTGTTCATGTGAGTTTTGTACCACTACATAACATATAGCAATTGAAATACTTGATACAGCGTACCAAACACTCAACCCTCTCTTGAAAAGTATATAAGATACTCCAAGGTTCCTTACACCTGTGGATACTAACTCAGTTATAAAAATGTGATTTGCTGGTAATCACTTTGGCGGGCTTACGTTGTTCATTTGAGGATGTCAAACTTTCGCTATGATGATGATGAGATAACTTTCTTCTTTTATATCATTTCCAACTTTGCTCATCAGACTAATTTATATCACTTCTAGCTTTGCTCTTCAAACTTTCGAACTTCAACTTCTCAACTTCAACTACTGAACTACTGATTACTTCTACTATTACTCCTACTGAATGGAAAGATTGGCAAATGGACGGGGATCAAACCAAATGAAAGCTTGCCAGTGGCGCTACCTCCATTGGTGAAATGATTTGAAGGGGATATTCTTAGGATTTTCACACTAACACCTATCTTCCAACCCAACTTGAAGTACAAGTGGAAAGATGAAATGCAAGTAGAACTTGGGAGCAATTGACTAGATTACCACACAAGGCTCCTTGACAAGCCGCCAAGATGCTAGTGGCCTAGTATAAGATCCTCATCAAACATTCACCAACATCACCATTACAACTAATCATCTACTTCTATTCTTACTTTAACAACATGAAATGAAATCCTACTTTAATTTGAGAGATGAGAGGAACCATGCAAATACACCAAAATGATCATGTATATCCACCATGCAAGTCACAACAATGAATAGAGAACGATTTTGATAGTATTTTGGCAACACTTCTCCAACATAACTCCTTTTACAAATGAGTACAAATGGCCTTATATAGAGGCTCAAAATTACGAGTGGCCAAGATTAAGAGGCAAAATCAAGGGTCAAGATTAAACCTTACAAACCCTAATTAGGGTTACCATCTTTCAACCAATTACATGAGGCCACCAACTTTGTGGGCCAATGAGAAAATTACAATAATCTATCAACCAATGAGAACATAGGACACTTGGCATGATTTGATTGCATGCACATGAAATTGCCACCTCATCAACCTTGTCTTATAAAGTTCATTAATCCTTGAGATGAGATGAAGCCTTGGATGCTTGAGCTTGTCCTTAGAAATTTTCTCACCACCACTTGAACTGGCTTGTACTTGATGTCTTGACCTCGAAAGGGTGAGGTCTCCATGCACTTAGGGTAATCTTGCCTTGACCTTGGTGGCTTGCCTGGATGTGAACCTTGTGATATTTAAGAGCCTTGCTCTTAGCCACCGCCTTGAAATCAAACTTGACTCCCTCAACCTTTCAATCACTTTCCTCCTTACTTCAATACTTTGCCATTTTTAACCTTCCTATTTGGATTTGATCTGCATGCATGCATCTTTGTTTAAATAACCTTGGGTTTTGGGGCACCTTCCCTCACCATATCTCCTTGATTGTTCCACAATCCACCCATCATTGAGTTCATCAACTGCTTTCATCAATGCTTTCCTCCTTGGTTAACCCTTGACTGCCTTCAACTGTTCGAACTGCCAAAACCTTTCCCTTTTGGCATAAGTACTTGCCTTAACCATAGTGGTACAATGCATCTCCCCAAGATTAGATTTGGTTCGACTCGCAAATCATCACTAGTAGTCTTGCACCCGAATTGAAGAAGTAGGACCCCATGTAGATTTGCCCCCGATTTTGCACTATCTAAGTTGCAACTCTAAATTTATGATAGTGATCCTAATCCAATCAATTTTCCTTAACCATTCTCAATCTCTTCAATAAAATAAAACATCCAAGGATCAAACTGTGTACCTTTAGCATAGCTTGGGATCCGACTGAGAAGCACGATGAGGTCGCTGCACTCTGATTTGCAATCTGATCGGGTGAGCCTTGATGACTTGATGTAACCAATTTTGTCATATCATGTCTGCTGCTGGGGTAGACTGAACACTTCCTTGCACAAATCCATACTATTTGATCCTCTTTGCCACAGGGGACTAGCTGTCTCTCAACCTCTCTCTTAATTGAATCATATCAAAGGTACCAATGTTGGTGTCTCCAACGTATTTCAATTTTGAGCGAAAGTTGGAATTGGGTATCATGACTTCCTTGTCTCCTATTTCAGCATTAATTCCTTTGGGTTGCTTGCTTGCATTGGCATCATTCATCCTAAACACTTATCACTCCCCGCCTTTTCTATAATGAATGTGGAACTACACTTATCACTCCAAACTTCACCTATAAGATGGAATACTACACTTATCACTCCCCGCCGTTACCTTAAGATGGACTACACTTATCACTCCAATTCTCCTTCCTACAATGAAATGCAATGATGCAAACTACACTTATCACTCCCCACCTTTGCCTTAAGATGGACTACACTTATCACTCCAATCTTCTCCTTAGGGGTGGAATACTACACTTATCACTCCCCACCAATACCTTAAGATGGGCTACACTTATCACTCCAATCTTCTCCCTAAAATGAAATGCAATGATGGAATGCAAGCAAGAACTTGAGGGAAAAAAGTCAATCAAGACAATCGAGTAATCAACCTACTAACCAAACACCTAACTCTACTCTTGAAATTAATTTTAAACACCTAAACTAGCACCAATGAAATGAAAGCAATTAATGAGAGAGGAAAAGATAGGCCACTCACCCAAGTACAAAGCTAGGAATCCTTCTTAATGCAATTGCCTTGGCTTGATTCACAAAATTTCTCTATCTCCACAAGTCTGAAAATACAGCCCCCAAATAGATCAAATCTTCCCTTCAAATGCCTCTCAAAATCATGCAATGAGGCCTTAAGCAATTAACTCCATCTCTATCACAAATCTGAACTTTGCCACCTTGCCAATTGAAAATCTGAGTGTGGATGCCAGAGAATTGACAAATCTGAGCCTTAATATTTTCAAATCTAAACCTCATGCCCTCTACACCAACAATTTTTTCTCCAAAGAAGAAGAAGACAACACCAAAAATGCACTCCTTGCAAAATTTTGCTCTTTTGCTACTCCAAGAGCTCCTCCTTGGCTGCCAAGAGACAAGCAAGAAATGAATGAGAAAATGAGGAGACAAGCCCTCCCTTTATACTAATTTTTTGCCTCTTCAAATAGGGCTGACCTGCATTGGAGGGAAAATAAAATTAATTAAATTTCCAAACATATAACCCAAATTAAATGCATTAAATCACATAGCCTTGGGTATTTAATTTTAATTTAAAATTGGGCCAGCCCATTGCAAAAACAAAAATCTGTGCAATAGCATGTTAATTTTCCTTTTTAAAATGAAATTGGGCCACTGCAAAAAATAATCCATATGGGGCCCCTAAACATTGAAATTAACCAAGCCATGGCCTCAAAAAAATTAAATTAATTTAAGGAAAGGGCAGATTTAAATTAAGAAAGCCACTTGCATTGAATTGTGCAAAATTATGGATTTAAATTAGAAAAATCCGAAATTATCAAAGGCCCAAAAATTGAAATTTTGAAAAAAGGTCATTTAGGCCTCTAATATAGCTTTAAACCTTCCCCATTGTGGACCCAATAACTTGCCTTGAATTTCACACCTCTTAGGCCTTAAAATACATTGAATTTAACACACAAAGGAGCCCAAATTAAATTTTTAAATTACAAACACTCAGCCCAAAAAATATGATTTTAATTATTTTAAAATTGCCAAATAAATGCATTTAATCACAACAACCTCACCAAAATTAATTAAAATTTGCAAGCCAATAACAATTCAAACAATTTCAAATTTTCATTTATTCATTTCTCATTTAAAATTTCAAAAATCCCACTTGGCAATTTAATTTTTTTTTTATTATTTGCAATCCAAAAAAAAATCATTTAGCAATTTAATTTCTATTTGGCCATTAATTTTTTATATTTTGCAATTTATTATCTCTATTTGGCAATTAAACTCAAATTTGGCAATTTAATATCAAATTTTTATTTAATTTCCACTTTTCTTCACCAACAATTTACAAGATTTTCCCAAAAATATCCAATTTCACAATTAAATTTTGAAAATCTCAAGTTATTCAATTTCATCAATTTTCAAAATTTAATCAAGTCCAAAATTTACAATTTTATCCCGCTAGATATTAAAATATAATTTTCTCATCGAATTTCATTTGGCTTGGAGGCAAAATCGACTATTTAAGAAAATCAACATTTCACACAAGGTGAAAACAAGCAATACCCCCCCAGGCACTTCAAAAATATCCAAGGTGTAAAATTCTCATTCCAAAACCTCTAGATCGCCCAAAATTCGCTAAGGCACCCAAACTCTCGGATCTAGGAAAAATTGCCAAGGCTTGCTCAAAAAAAATTGGGGGTCCCCAAATATTTTGGGGCGATGGTGTGAAATCCTCACAACATCTAGCATCAACCCAAAGAAATGTTCCTGAACATTTCAAGAATAAAAGTAACTTAGAACAAAGAAGCTCAGGACGACCTATCTGAAAATCCACTTAAGGACAAACACTCAACAAGGGAAAGAACTTTCAAGTTGAACCTAAGCACCCTGACCATAAGCTACTCACGTGTGTGCAAATGATTTATTCCCCGCTCAACAAAAACTTGATAATCTCTCGGATCCACTAGACTTAGCTATTATAATATCCTTACTTCAAAAGCATCTTGGATAGAGCCCCGCTGCCAGTCAGGCATCCGTAGCCCCGACGGAGTTATCGATGTGGCACCATAATCACGGTTCTACCTTTAGTGACTACTTAGTAGCACCGGTAGAGATGATTGCATGCCCTTTAAAGCCAAATTTCATCTTTATTTTCACTTCAATATTGCTTTTCATCTTGCACTTTTTTCATTTTTTTTTTTCTCTTTTTTTCATAATATTTCTTTCATTTCTCTTTTCAATCTTTTGTTTGGCTTGCAGGCAATGAAGTCTGCGGAGGGTTTGGAAGACCACAGTGGCGCTGAAGTAGGTGTATGATTTTCACTAAGTCCAACTTCACTTTGAAAGACCAAGAACTCAGAGCAATTAAGTGTGAGTAAAATGTTGTAACCATGTCAAAGGTAACTCAGGAGCCTCTATCGAGCCTGACCCGAATTTAGTACAAGTCCTACCATAGACCAATGACTAAGCACACCCTAAAATCTTCGAACCTCATCGAATATATTAAAGAAATGAACAAGACGGACTCTAGGTCTTGACACCAAAAGTGTAAAAATCTACACACCTCGCCCACGAGTGATAACATGGACCCTCTTTGCACTGCAAAGCTCCAAAACCAAAACTGCTCTCAGAACTAAGGGAAACTAAAAAGATCCCAAGTCAAGTGACTTGATGCAAAATAACCACTGAGCTCCCTCAAAACTCCTAAGCTAAACAACTGAAAGGAAATCTACTCTAACCAACTAAAAGGGAAACTTACTCTAACCCTTGGGCCAAGTGGTCCAAGACAAACACTACTCTAAGAACTGAAAGCAAACTAAACTAACAATTGGAAGGAAACTAAACTACTCTCCTAAACCAAATGGTCCAAGACAAACCTACCTTAACTATGTACAAGACTCTAAAGGGGCAACACTGACTAGATTGATATACACACTGGATCTAACATGGTTTCTCAAAATGTTCAAGAGAAACAAGGCTTGGGTGATAGTTTTCCATCTCGCAAACTCATCCTTGTACTTTGAAAAAAAATTTGTCACCTCAAACTCAAACTCAAGAAAATTATCATGAAAAATCAACAATTGAGGCAACTCATAGGGTCCATGATCAATCCATAAACAAGTTGTTTTTCCAAAATTTCCATCATCAAAATAAAAAAGTTTATGCCTTTCATCCTTAAGAGCAGGGAAAGAAACAACCTGGTATGATTTATGTGGTAACTCTTGTTCAAACATCAATTGATCATCCACAGCTTCAGGAGGTCGCAACTGGTGATGAATCTTCCCTCGGACATCCACATCGAACTCATTGGTAGTCAAGGCAGGATCAATCGTGAAATCAAGACCTTGGAAAATTGCCTTTGGGGGCTTGTCTTTGTGAAACATGAACCATGCATCCTTGTGAATCTCCTCAAGTGTATCCTCAAAAATCAAGGATTCCTTGATATTCTCCCCATCAAACACCTATCCAAGTTGCTCGAACATAGTATCCAACTGTAGCATCAACCCAAATTGCTCTTTGTTTTCCTTCTCCATGAGAGCAGCTTGATCACCACTTAACAATCCTTGCATATCCTCACCACTAGGATCTTCATCATCTAGCATGTAATTTCCATTTGAACTCTCTTTAGGAACATCTTGCAATTCTTTATATAGATTCTCACCAAACATAGCACCCTCAAGACTGATAAGAGAACCATCGTACATCTTTGTGAGTTTCCCATCAACTTCCATTTCAAGTGGTAAAATTTCTGGAGGTCGAAGTTGATGGCGAATCATGCCACTTGCAACAACTTCATCACCTTGAAAGGTTATGGGCAATGACTCCTTTTGTATTTCTTTCATAAGATCCTTAAGCATCCCCCCAAATAATATGGTGGTAATGATGTCCTGGAATGCTTTATCAAACTTTTCCTCATATCTTGATTCACTTGTAGTAACTTGCAATTCCTTGTTCAACTTGTCCACTTGATTGCTTCTTTCATGAAGGGTGCTAGAGACTTCTTCCAACTCATCCTCAAGAATTTGACCTTGTAACATGAGGGAAAGTTCACCAAGGATCACCTCTTCAAACCTGTTATGATCTTCTAGCTCCTCAAAGTCTGAATCTTTGTTTGATACACTCCCTCTTCTTTGGATGAATTCAATTGCTTCCTCAATTTTCTTGTCGACTTCTTCCTCCTGAGGAGTAAAGTGTGAAGGCTCCTCCACTTGGTTATCTTGAACATTAGAATCAACCATATCAGCCTGATGTATCTCACCCTCTTCATTCTTTGGTGTCCAACTTGAAAACTGAAAAAAATCCTTACCACCTCCCACTGATATTTCCTCATACCAACCCAATTGAAACTTGACCAAGTCAATAGTGTCTTGACAAGATGGGCAAGTAGATTCTGAATGTGAGAGACTATTTACACTACACCAAGAACTCCTTCCATATATGCTTTTTGGTTCCCTATTGATATCTTCTTTGAAATCAAGAAAATCCTCCTCTGAATTGACAAGGACCGCAGGCTCATGTATTTGTGAAAAAGAAAATTTTCCTCTTAATGCCAAATCCACTCTTAAGAGAAACACAAAACAATCCATCTCCTCATGATCTGTGGTACCATGTATCCTAAACTTTCCTGATGCTGCAAGTTGAGACAAATCCCATGGAGGTAACCTCTTGTTCAAATCAAACCAAATGGGAAGAACGTCCACCCGTCTGTCCATTGAGAAACCTTTATTTTTTTATTTTTTTTATTTTTTGAACTTTTGGAGAGATCTCTTACATCTCAAATATAACATGAAAGCTCATTGTTGCTGACAATCCATGAATGAACACTGCTCAGCCCTCCTTCTAGCACCAAATAATGTTGATGTGACTTTTGTACCACTACATAACATATAGCAATTGAAATACTTGATACAGCGTACCAAACACTCAACCCTCTCTTGAAAAGTATATAAGATACTCCAAGGTTCCTTACACCTGTGGATACTAACTCAGTTATAAAAATGTGATTTGCTGGTAATCACTTCGGCGGGCTTACGTTGTTCATTTGAGGATGTCAAACTTTCGCTATGATGATGATGAGATAACTTTCTTCTTTTATATCATTTCCAACTTTTCTCATCAGACTAATTTATATCACTTCTAGCTTTGCTCTTCAAACTTTCAAACTTCAACTTCTCAACTTCAACTACTGAACTACTGATTACTTCTACTATTACTCTTACTGAATGGAAAGATTGGCAAATGGGCGGGGATCAAACCAAATGAAAGCTTGCCAGCGGCGCTACCTCCATCGGTGCAATGATTCTAAGGGGATATTCTTAGGATTTTCCCACTAACACCTATCTTCCAACCCAACTTGAAGTACAAGTGGAAAGATGAAATACAAGTAGAACTTGGGAGCAATTGACTAGATTACCACACAAGGCTCCTTGACAAGCCGCCAAGATGCTAGTGGCCTAGTATAAGATCCTCATCAAACATTCACCAACATCACCATTACAACTAATCATCTACTTCTATTCTTACTTTAACAACATGAAATGAAATCCTACTTTAATTTGAGAGATGAGAGGAACCATGCAAATACACCAAAATGATCATGTATATCCACCATGCAAGTCACAACAATGAATAGAGAACGATTTTGATAGTATTTTGGCAACAATTCTCCAACATAACTCCTTTTACAAATGAGTACAAATGGCCTTATATACAGGCTCAAAATTACAACGAGTGGCCAAGATTAAGAGGCAAAATCAAGGGCCAAGATTAAACCTTACAAACCCTAATTAGGGTTACCATCTTTCAACCAATTACATGAGGCCACCAACTTTGTGGGCCAATGAAAAAATTACAATAATCTGTCAACCAATGAGAACATAGGACACTTGGCATGATTTGATTGCATGCACATGAAATTGCCACCTCATCAACCTTGTCTTATAAAGTTCATTAATCCTTGAGATGAGATGAAGCCTTGGATGCTTGAGCTTGTCCTTAAAAATTTTCTCACCACCACTTGAACTGGCTTGTACTTGATGTCTTGACCTCGAAAGGGTGAGGTCTCCATGCACTTGGGGTAATCTTGCCTTGGCCCTGGTGGCTTTCCTAGATGTGAACCTTGTGCAATTTAAGAGCCTTGCTCTTAGCCACCGCCTTGAAATCAAACTTGACCTCCCTCAACCTTTCAATCACTTTCCTCCTTACTTCAATACTTTGCCATTTTTAACCTTCCTATTTGGATTTGATCTGCATGCATGCATCTTTGTTTCAATAACCTTGGGTTTTGGGGCACCTTCCCTCACCATATCTCCTTGATTGTTCCACAATCCACCCATCATTGAGTTCATCAATTGCTTTCATCAATGCTTTCCTCCTTGGTTAACCCTTGACTGCCTTCAACTGTTTGAATTGCCAAAACCTTTCCCTTTTGGCATAAGTACTTGCCTCAACCATAGTGGTGCAATGCATCTCCCCAAGATTAGATTTGGTTCGACTCGCAAAGCATCACTAGTAGTCTTGCACCCGAATTGAAGAAGTAGGACCCCATGTAGATTTGCCCCCGATTTTGCACTATCTAAGTTGCAACTCTAAATTTATGATAGTGATCCTAATCCAATCAATTTTCCTTAACCATTCTCAATCTCTTCAATAAAATAAAACATCCAAGGATCAAACTGTGTACCTTTAGCATAGCTTGGGATCCGACTGAGAAGCACGATGAGGTCACTGCACTCTGATTTGCAATCTGATCGGGTGAGCCTTGATGACTTGATGTAACCAATTCTATCGTATCATGTCTGCTGCTGGGGTAGACTGAACACTTCCTTGCACAAATCCATACTATTTGATTCTCTTTGCCACAGGGGACTAGCTGTCTCTCAACCTCTTTCTTAATTGAATCATATCAAAGGTACCAATGTTGGTGTCTCCAACATATTTCAATTTTGAGCGGAAGTTAGAATTGGGTATCATGACTTTCTTGTCTCCTATTTCAGCATTAATTCCTTTGGGTTGCTTGCTTGCATTGGCATCATTCATCCTAAACACTTATCACTCCCCGCCTTTTCTACAATGAATGTGGAACTACACTTATCACTCCAAACTTCGCCTATAAGATGAAATACTACACTTATCACTCCCCGCCGTTACCTTAAGATGGACTACACTTATCACTCCAATTCTCCTTCCTACAATGAAATGCAATGATGCAAACTACACTTATCACTCCCCGCCTTTGCCTTAAGATGGACTACACTTATCACTCCAATCTTCTCCCTAGGGGTGGAATACTACACTTATCACTCACCGCCAATACCTTAAGATGGGCTACACTTATCACTCCAATCTTCTCCCTAAAATGAAATGCAATGATGGAATGCAAGCAAGAATTTGAGGGAAAAAAGTTAATCAAGACAATCGAGTAATCAACCTACTAACCAAACACCTAACTCTACTCTTGAAATTAATTTTCAACACCTAAACTAGCACCAATGAAATGAAAGCAATTAATGAGAGAGGAAAAGATAGGCCACTCACCCAAGTACAAAGCTAGGAATCCTTCTTAATGCAATTGCCTTGGCTTGATTCACAAAATTTCTCTATCTCCACAAGTCTGAAAATACAGCCCCCAAATAGATCAAATCTTCCCTTCAATTGCCTCACAAAATCTTGCAATGAGGCCTTAAGCAATTAATTCCATCTCTATCACAAATCTGAACTTTGCCACCTTGCCAATTGAAAATCTGAGTGTGGATGCCCGAGAATTGACAAATCTGAGCCTTAATATTTGCAAATCTAAACCTCATGCCCTCTACACCAACAAATTTTTCTCCAAAGAAGAAGAAGACAACACCAAAAATGCACTCCTTGCAAAATTTTGCTCTTTTGCTGCTCCAAGAGCTCCTCCTTGGCTGCCAAGAGACAAGCAAGAAATGAATGAGAAAATAAGGAGACAAGCCCTCCCTTTATACTAATTTTTTGCCTCTTCAAATAGGGCTGACCTGCATTGGAGGGAAAATAAAATTAATTAAATTGCCAAACATATAACCCAAATTAAATGCATTAAATCACATAGCCTTGGGTATTTAATTTTAATTTAAAATTGGGCCAGCCCATTGCAAAAACAAAAATCTGTGCAATAGCATGTTAATTTTCCTTTTTAAAAAGAAATTGGGCCACTCCAAAAAATAATCCATATGGGGCCCCTAAACATTGAAATTAACCAAGCCATGGCCTCAAAAAAATTAAATTAATTTAAGGAAAGGGCAGATTTAAATTAAGAAAGCCACTTGCATTGAATTGTGCAAAATTATAGATTTAAATTAGCCAAATCCGAAATTATCAAAGGCCCAAAAATTGAAATTTTGAAAAAAGGTCATTTAGGCCTCTAATATAGCTTTAAACCTTCCCCATTGTGGACCCAATAACTTGCCTTGAATTTCACACCTCTTAGGCCTTAAAATACATTGAATTTAACACACAAAGGAGCCCAAATTAAATTTTTAAATTACAAACACTCAGCCCAAAAAATATGATTTTAATTATTTTAAAATTGCCAAATAAATGCATTTAATCACAACAACCTCACCAAAATTAATTAAAATTTGCAAGCCAATCACAATTCAAACAATTTCAAATTTTCATTTATTCATTTCTCATTTAAAATTTCAAAAATCCCTCTTGGCAATTTTTTTTTTTTTTAATTATTTGCAATCCAAAAAAACATTATTTAGCAATTTAGTTTCCATTTGGCCATTAATTTTTTATATTTTGCAAATTATTATCTATATTTGGCAATTAAACTCAAATTTGGCAATTTAATATCAAATTTTTATTTAATTTCCACTTTTCTCCACCAACAATTTACAAGATTTTCTCAAAAATATCCAATTTCACAATTAAATTTTGAAAATCTCAAGTTATTCAATTTCATCAATTTTCAAAATTTAATCAAGTCCAAAATTTGCAATTTTATCCCGCCAGATATTAAAATAAAATTTTCTCATCGAATTTCATTTGGCTTGGAGACAAAAACGACTATTTAAGAAAATCAACATTTCGCACAAGGTGAAAACAAGCAATACCCCCGCAGGCACTTCAAAAATATCCAAGGTGTAAAATTCTCATTCCAAAACCTCTAGATTGCCCAAAATTCGCTAAGGCACCCAAACTCTCGGATCTAGGAAAAATTGCCAAGGCTTGCTGACAAGAAATTGGGGGTCCCCAAATATTTTGGGGCGATGGTGTGAAATCCTCACAATACAACTTAGCTGCCCTGTCTTTTATTTCCTGAGTCTGAGGATGTATGGATACCAAACGTAAAAGTTCTTTCCCAATTTTCTTTAGCAGCTTTTTAATGGAACCGATCGGGTCATCGGTCTCTACTAAATCAATAAAAAAAGGGTCCTCAAGGGGGGACTCCTGAGGGACTGCAGGTTGCTTTCCCTCTCTCTGACCACTGGCCCTCTATGACAACAATAGTATTAGTATTATCAAAATTACTCCAAAAAAATGAAGAAAATAACATTAAAAAAATAATATTTTGCTTCTATCTAGTTTGCACAATTACAATGAGTTTTACCTCCTCATGTGTAGATAAGCTGGGAATATCGTCACCATCACCTCCGGGCGGTTGCTCCATATATATTAATGAAAAAGCACATAAATTAGTTATTATATGCAATTAAAAGATATATAGTTAGATAGGGACATCCATAGGGCATATTGAAGAAATAAAATGGTCATATAGATTTCATATAGGATTTTGAAAATGATAGTGTTCTAAGGCAAAGAATCCATTCATATAACCATAATGATATTAAATGTTTAAACATGGACAATCATCATATACCAAAATAGAGCAGCAATAAATCATTAGCAATAGTATTTGCTTGAAAGTTTATAAAGCCTTTTCAAAAAATCCATTTTGTACATATCATGCAATCATGGCATTCCATGATACCACATTTCTTAGATGAATTTTTTCAAAGAGTTCATGTGCCTCATCTATATTTCCACATTTTGCATACATGTCTAATAGGGCAGTTGCAACTACAACATTTGACAAAATTTCTTAATCCTTTATAAAGCTGCATTCAGATTTACATCTCCTAGTTGCATTTGTTTGAAAGTTTATAAAGACTTTTCATCAAAGCCATTTTGTGCATATCCTGCAAACATTGTAATCCATGAGACCTTTTTGAGGTAATCTATTAAACCATTCATGTGCCTTATCTATCCTTCCAGATTTTGTGTACATGTCTACCAGTGCATTTCCAACCATAATGTCTAACTAAAAAGCCCCTACCATTATGCTCTGATGGATGTCCATACCCTATTCCAAAGCTCCCATTTTAGCACAGGCAGAGAGAATGCTGACAAAGTGATGCAGAGCGTACAACAGAAGGGTGAATAAGCCCAACATAATATTAAAATCTAATATCTCCTTCACGCAATCAAACATAGTTCATTGTATAACTGATTATATTTGACAAGGAAATTCATAATCTTCTGTTATCTCAATACTGAGAATTTCAACAACTTCAAATCACTGAACCAACATACTAATAGTCAATTTGTATCTAATCAACTTGCGGGACTGTACTAATTATATAAATTATGTCCGCCACCATTCAGCAATTACTGAATACACAAACATCGGTTTCATTTCATGATAAATACAGTACTCACAGTCCAACTGGTTACCTGACACCCAAAAAACATATTAACACTTCGTTCTGTATTCATTTGGCATGTCTGAATAGTTTATGTGTTCGTTCCTTCTTTGGCGATAACACGTAGTCCAACATGAACCGTCCACTTTACTCTGTTCTAATGTTCCCAAATTTGGGACTGTCAACAAAAACTGATGCACCAATAAAATAGAACATTTACATCTAAAGCCGGTTTCAATAAACTAATGAAATTCTTCAAAACTGATACCACTTTATGATCGGCTTCAACCTCTTGTGCAAACTCAAGACATTAACAGCCTGAAACATTAACAATGCCGATATCAAGAACCAAACAGTTTTTGACTATCGGTTACTGATAGAAATGAATCTTTAACTATTTTCAAATAAATTTGTTATCAAGAACAAACTTAATGAAACCAAACAGAGACACTTGAAACTGAACTGAGAGTCTTTCAAACTCCTTCAAAAACCCGATATCAATAAACTATAAGCCGATCCACCAATCAACATAAATGAACAATAGTTTCGCTGTCATCATGTCCCCAAATCGGGACTGGTTGTGCAAACCGATCCATTAACAATGCAGTCTCTTCAATATTATCTTCTGTAGTTATTTTAATACTTCGAACCCAAAACAATATGTGAAGAACTAATTCATATTCGAACAAAACAGAGATATTTGAAACAGAACGGCAAATAGAGTAGATCTTGAATTTAACATAGTTCAAAATATGTCTAGATCTAATTCATATTTGTCATCACCAGTCGATAATTTAGAACAGAGAAAGAATAATAAGAAAGTAAAGAACCAAAGTTCTTGAAACTAAATCTGGTCTTTCATTTCATTATTCAGTATACTCGATTACATCTTCTCATCGATTCTTCCCATTCTAATCTACTATTACCCCCCTATTGCATAACCCAGATCCTATTTTTTAAAAAGATCCCAAGACTATATTTGCTAAAACTGACTTTCATAACCAACTTCTAACTGTTCTTTTGACCGACAATGGTAAGATTAATTATGTCATGGAGTTTGACAACTAAGTTGTCAATTACAACCTTTGATCATTCAAACATTTAATCCTACCCGATTCTTAACAATCCTTAAAAAAAACACTAACAATACCCAACCGGTTACATTGACATTGAAAACTAAACATTTATAATGCATAAAATGTGTGAAATATTTCAAATCCTGTGATGCTCCGGCATCACAAAGGTTGCGAAATTAGGATTTACACCTACCAAGTGTATTTGATTGAAAGTTTCTACAACCTTTTCAACAAATCCATCTTGTGCATATCTTGCAATTGTTGCAGTCCACGAGACCACGTTTCTCTGAGGCATTCTCTCAAACAATTTATGTGCCTTGTCTATGCTTTTACATTTTGCATATATGTCTATAACAGAATTTCCAACTATAATATCTCATGAAAGCCCCCCTTTCATTATGCTTTGATGGATATCCATACCCTATTCCAAAGATCTTATTTTGGCACAGACAAGGAGTATGTTGGCAAAGGTTATGGAATTTTTCAAGTTCGGTTCAGAACTGTTTGATAAAACTGTTAAAAAGGGGATCGGTCGATCCATTCAAAAAAAAGAGGAAGGGAGGAATTCTTTGTAACAGCAATCATGGTCATAATGAATATTAGACTATGTCTTTTGGGCTGACCATTGCACCAACCCAATTTCAAGGTATAATAAATTTATGTACCCAATTATTTAGCCTAATGTGATGGATTTTTATTTTGATGATATCCTTTTATAATTAAAAAAAAAAGAATAGTAGAACACTTGAATTACTTGAGAATCATTTTGGAACTTTTGAAGTCATACTCCACATAAGTATTACTTTTCAAGAGTGCACTCAAGTACATTGGACAAATAATCAATATGAGGGACTCAAGGTTGGTCCAACTAATTGGCCTACTCTTGAGAATGTAACTCAATTGAGAGGATTCAATGAGTGATGCAATTTTTATTACAGGTTTGTCAAATTTAAGCCATACTTATTGGGTCAACATTTATCATCTAAAAAAACCATCAAAGTTTGAAACATTTACTATTATTGAAGAATAAGCAAACAACTACCAAAGTGGGTAAGCAAAAATGAAATTCAAGAATGACATAAATAATGTAGTTTTAGGCAATATCTATGGTAGGATTTTCATGGAGAGGAGAAAATTGTGTTTGCTATGCAAAAAATTATAAAGGTTTTGCTTTGATACAAGAGGTGGAAAAGACATAAGAGAAGGAGATCAATTATACCCTTTCGGGGGATTTCTTTCTCATAAGAATCACATGTACCTTATACCCATTTTAAAATTTAGTAATATGCTAGAAGAATGTCATTCTTCACCAACTACAAGTATTGGTGGCTTTTTAAACCCTAATTGAATATTTAGAACTTTTTTGTAAAGAATTGAAAGATGTTAACTTCTTGTGGAACTTGTCAAAGAAATAAACATTGGCACTATGCCTACATTTTATCCATGGTGCACTATTCTATTCTATTTACTAAATTCTATCATATATAATAATTACTATATAATATATAATAATTATTATATTTTATAAATCCTCATTAATGGGGTCAAGAAGGTTGATCTTCCTCTAAATCTTTGTAATGTTGTTACATGGATTTATCCAAAGAAAGGTTGGATAAAGATCAATTTTTTTGGTAATGAAGAATTGTAATATCAAATGCACAAGTAGAATTAGAAATTTCAGAGGTTTAAGCCCTTGTGCCTATCAACAACCCCAAATGCTTAAGGGATCTAACTTATTAAGGTTATACTCAAGATTCCTAAGGGATGAATTTGGACTTATGGTCTATAAATTATTTGGTTTTCAAGGAATTTCAGGCTTCTAATACATTTCCAATCTCCCAATCCACAAAGCTTCTCAAACTGAACCAAAAGATCTAGTAACCTATCTTAGTAACCCTGCAGCAGACTTGTTAGTGGAATAACCTGACCTTTCCTCAACTCTTGATATGACAATGACAATTTTAGATACTCTTTATAGGGTCCTATCACATAATAAAGGCTTTTGTATTGTTATTTTGCATCAATGCACCTATACCTAACTGATACCCTACTTTTCAATGCCTAAAATGACTAGTTTTCCAAAGGAAGTATAAGAAAGACTCCACCTGGCACTTCCAACTCTTGGACAGTGACTTATTATCCCCAAATTTTGTCTTCAAACCCTTTGATATCTAGGGCTTCCTCAATTCCATGGTTCTACACACTCCTGCAATCAATAGGTGATTGAATCACCTTCCAATCAACATTATAGACTATTCCCAAATATAATTTATATGCCTCATGTGGACGGATTGATCACTATCACACCTGAGCCACCATTTCACTATTTTCTTCTCACTGTTCAGACTGAGATCTCTCTCATCCCGCGCAGTTCTCCATGTGCACTATTATTAACATATCATACATGTTAGATAGACTCTTTCCATGAAAATGGATGGGAACAAAGGTCTCACGGTGTGCCCTAGCCGACTGTCGACACTCAAAAATTTGTATTCCCTATGAACCGATAGATGGTTCCACATCTCGGTGAGGGAAATGTAACATTTTTCTTTGTTTCTTTTGTTTTGAAAAATGTTAATGCGGATAAGATGTTCAATGCCTAAAAATGTTAATGTGCCTGGTCACTACAAACTGGTATTGAAACTGTGTCAATAAACGAGCATTAAAAACTTTGAAGGGTATTTGAGGAACATACCCGAGTCTCGAGTTATTTGGTATACTTGAGTCTTCGACCATAGTTGTGAAATAACCAACGTTTTCTTTTTTTTTTCTTATATCCCATTAACGTCGCAATTGCGACGTTGTCGGGTTATAATTGAAAAAAAAAAGCCAAAAATACATAACATTTTCCTGCCGTCACAAATTGTCATCGCAATTTCACCCCAAATGTATTAGTGTCATGTTAGAGGTGTATGACTGAGCCTCCTCATGCTTGTAGATAGGTACTGTGATACCAGGCATTGTTTAGATCTGAAGGATCTAACCCCTTTCTTTTCTCTCTCTTTTGTAGGTTCGGGATCATAGGAGCACATCGGGAACATAAAAGATCAACTCATTACCAGGCAATGTCTGGTACCACTGCATCTATGCTCCTTATAATGTATATTTGCACTCATTTATGAAATTCTAGCAATGGCTATGCTCACGGCATGTGTGAGCTCAGATAGATGTTTCCTTTCAATTCTTTCGCTCTGTACAACATATTCATAATATTGGCACATGTAATCTTAGATGTAGTTTATTTCCTTTTCCCTTTCATTTACTTTGCAATAAAATGAACACAAAAATTAAGCAAGATCACTTAATAACACAAACTAGGGTACAGTAGCTCATCTAGTAACTAGGCCTCCAAAAGAGTGAAAAATAATGGTAACAGTTTGATAGCTAATCTCTTAAGACTCCCCCAATGATTCATTGGTATTATTTTGAATATAAAAGGCACAAATTT
This sequence comes from Chamaecyparis obtusa, assembly GCA_027943335.1. Classification (NCBI taxonomy): domain Eukaryota; kingdom Viridiplantae; phylum Streptophyta; class Pinopsida; order Cupressales; family Cupressaceae; genus Chamaecyparis; species Chamaecyparis obtusa. Next base: position 232,180 of record BSBK01007433.1, on the reverse strand, counting down.
AGCACACCAAATGATTGAAGGACTAATTTTTAGTCTAAAATACCCTACCAACAAGGAGTCTATGTGGCAGCTTCACATCTAGCCATGTAGATAGATGTTAGGTTTCAATGTCAACAACACAGTCAGTTGTTGGATATTGCTAATGCATGGGGAGGTGATTGATACATTTAATATGTTTAATCACTACATTACTAAATTGGCACTCATATTTTTGTCATTTGTGTTTTGTCACTAATGTCAACATATATTTCTATGCAGGAACTAGACTAGTAATCACATAGTACAGTCATTGTAAAGATGTTTCAAATGATGTGAAGTTAGATGAGAGTTTAGGTGGATGTTTTGATCTTATATCTAAAATCACATCATTAGATGTTTCATATTGAGAGAGATATAGATGTTTTAATGAAGACTAGTCACTGGACTATGATAGTGATAATTGACAGAGTTAGTCTCTGGGTTTCTGGTATATCTTTTAGAAGATTTGGATTCAAGGTATGTGAGCTTGAAGGATGATAGAAAGGGTACTGAAGGATGTTCATTGGTCAGTACAAGTTACGAAATGATTGGTGATGTCATTTGTGGCATGTGTTCTGGTGATGGTTTATTTTGAAGCCGACTCAAGAAATGAAACGTGTATTTTATTTGGTGAGCATAAATTAAGGATTTCAATCCTTAATTGTTGTAATGTAATCATTGTAGACTTCTCCTAGATATTGTGTGTATCTTAGCAAAGGTTTAGATAATTATTTGTAATTAGGAAAACCTCATGGGCTGACCTGATCATGGTAAATTCTAACAAGGTATATATAAAGAGTCTTTTCTTTGGAAAAGATATGGATGGAATGTATGTGATATAAAGAGGTTGTGAAAGCTGCCAGCTTGTGTCTATTAAATGTCGAACAGATGTTTAGTGGTGGACTTCATTGGAACTGATCAAGCAAAGATAGTTGTCAGCAAATAGTTTAAAAAAATTGTTTATTTATTTATATACACGTATGTTGTGAACAAATGAGTCTTGAAGGTGGATTTAACCTTCTTTGGGCAGTGAGCCCTTCCTTTTGTTCTTGACTCTTAACAGAGTCTTTCCTCTAACAAGGACTATGTACTATAATGTTTCAATAAGCTCCTAACAGGGCTATATCCTCTTACAAGGATAACTATACTCTCAGTACATCATTTGTGGGTGCTAACTCCCATCAGTGTTTCTACCTTTAACAACATTTCCCTGAAACCAAAATATTGTGTTATTGTGTTGGCATTCATTATGTTCATTGGATATGATATTGTGGAGCTTAAAGTTTAAAGTTTAATATTCTGTTATATAGCTGATTCAGCCCCCCCCCCCCCCCCCGCCCCCCCCCGCCCCCCCTCTTAGTTGTATTGTGGACTATTATTCTTAACAATTGGTATTAGAGCTTGTGGTCCTCATAGAGAAAGCTTGAAAACTTGATGTGATCATGGAGATGGCACTCTATAGGGAGGATGGTCCTAAATTTGATCCTGATAACTTTGATAGTTGGAAGAACAAGATATGAACACACTTGTGTTTAGGCATAGACTACTGGATGATTACAAAGACAAAGGTATCCTTGAAGACTAAGAATGATTTTCCATCTTCTACTGATGATGAGAAGAATTTATTCTCATATAACATAGTTGCAAGGGAAGCACTGATCAACACACTATCTGAAGGTGAGCTCACTAAAGTTAAAAACTTAGATTTGGCACATGAAATTTGGAATAAATTAGAAGTATTATATGAAGGAGAGAAATATACTAAGCAAGAAAAGTTACAAAACTTGAAAACAAACATAGAAAAGCTTCAAATGAATCAGGATCAAAGTATTAGAGCCTATGTTCAAAGGGTCACAGAAGAAGTAGTTAGAATTAGAAATTATGGAGCCATTTATGATGAAGAAGAAGTTATTGCGAAGATCTGCAGATCATTGACTCTTGTATACAAGTTCAAGGTAATGTCTATTTAAGAGACTATACCCCTGACTCCAAGTTTTAGCTGAGAAATGTTGATTACAAAGATAACTACTTTTGAAGCTGCAAAATTAGGAGTTGTACCTAAAGTTGACTCTACATTCAGGGCATCCACACAAAATAAATTTTCTGCACTTCTAAGCACCAACAAAGAAGACCTAAAAGAAGAGCTTGGTGAGTATGTTGAGGAATAGGAATAGATAATGACAAAAGCAAGAAAGATGGATGAACTTGTGGCACTGATTGCTAGAAGAGAAATGAGAGTTAAGGGCAAGTTTGAAGGCAAGTTACCCTTGAAATTTTTTTCATGCAATAAGGTAGGTCATTTTGCATCTAGATGTCCTACAAGAGTTTCTAAGTACAAACCAAATTATGAAAAGATTAAAATACAAAGAGAATGTCATTATGCTAGTGAAGGAATCTCTGATGATGATGATTTAGATTATGAAGAGATTGGATTTGTTGCTATTAAAGATGAGCCAATATGTTAGCACCCTGAAAAATTTTCATGGATCTAGCTTTTTTCTGCCAGTCTCTGCAATTATTTTTAGGCCCCTAACTCAAACCCTTGGCAAAATTCAAATATGTAGCCGTTATATGAGAAAACCCTACTTTTGTCTCACCCTGTTCTATTTCGGCATTGCTTTTTCATCCCACTTAAAAACTCCTCATCCGCATGTGCCTTTTAGAAGTCCTTCACTTGTCGCATGGTTAGGTTTTAAAAATCCATTTTTCATATGGTCTCATGTGCCCTTTTTATTCTACACGATCATGTGACTATAGTTCATGTCAGGGTCCTCGATTAATTTTTCCTAGGTTTGCATGCCCAGCGGTGTTTTAATTTTTTTCCTAAGTCCTGCTTTAATATTTCCTAATGTTTCATCTTTATACTTTCTGGATCACTTAAGGTTTCTATAATGCATGTGCGCATTTCCTTCCAGAAAGTCTATGATTGGTCCACGGGTGAACAACTTAGCATTTGTCAGTGGGACCAGACTCAACAAGTGACAAAGGAGATTCTACATCAATGGTGGGTGTAAGTTCTTATGAGGTGTGTTAGAGCTATGCAAAATCATGCCCACCATTGATTTCTTTATGTGATGTAACCTTTCTATGTAGCGGGTCCACTTGACATGTTAGCACAAATGGTGCTTCCTTATTGGCCAAAGGAAATGATGATTCAACATAGTTGTCAGTGGGTCATGATGTGTTAGAAGATCGACAAATGACGTATGATCTTATAGAGCATTTCTGACGCATGAGTGTATAAGACTAGTCATTGATTTCCATTTGTGGGCCTAGTGAGTTTCTCAGTGTCTTTGGCAGGCATGATAAAATATTTAGCAGCTCTGATAACTTCTTTCTATTCACTTGTTTGTAGAATGATTTGGCAAAGTTCCAAATGACTTGGCGAATTGGCGAACAAGTGTTTGTGTGATCTCCAAATGAAATAGCAGTTAGCTAAAACATTCAGCGAATGGGTAGAATCCTTCAATCACATATTCACCAAATAAAGTCAAAGAGTTTTCTGAGGATGGTGGGACATGGTGCCAGGTGTTGCTGAAGTGCCTTTTTCTAATTGGGCTAGGTGTGCTGAGGTTGAAACACGTCAGTGGAGCCAGATTCTTCAGGCGACAGAGTGAAGAGATCGACGATGGGCATATAATCAGATGGAATCTCTCAACTCATGAAGGCATGAGACTGGAAGTTGATCTAGAATCAAAATCTTGGTGACGTGGAGGAAATGGTGGGTCCTGTATCAGTGATGACCAAGAATGAGCAATGAATGATGTAGGGATAGGTGGCACAAGCAAGCCCAGGTGGGGGTCTAAAGGTCTAGAGGTCCCAATAAATTTGTTTAGCGGCCTGACAAATTTTAAAGGTTTTGCTCATTTGCAAGAAGAATTGGTGGTGCTCCAAATCAATTGGCGATTCAGCTAATGCTGTGTTTGTGTGATCACTAAAATATTTGGCAGTGGTGTAAGGTATTTTGCAAGTGGGAAATTCCCTTTAGTTGCTGATTCGCTAAGTGAGAATGGGGTGAGTTTTGTTTCCTTTGTTCGCCAAGTCACTAGGTTAAATGATGAGTTAATTTTTCATCTCGCGAATAGGAAAGTGCTCTGTTGCATGGTTGCCAAATTTAAACTAGGATTCCTTTTAGTTTTAATCTTGATATGCCTGGGAAAGCAGGGATCAAACGGTCAAGTTATAAAGTTAATCTAAAATTGAATTGTGGCCGCTGATTTCTTGTTGGTGCCATGATATGACCATTTGATTTCAAATTCAAATTATCTTGAGGGTTTCCAGCAATAGCAGGTGCCAAAATTAATGGTCTAGGTGGCTATTTCCAATTGGTTTGATGGTGGTAGGTGTTACAGTCTAGTCTGAGGGGCCTTATAATTGATTACAGTGATGTTTTGTACCTAGTGGAGTATGTTTTTGAGCTCGAGAATCTTTTTGCAGGTGACAATTTGAACTAGTTTTCATGGCTATCCCTGGTGTTCTATACTGAATCTTGTAGGTTTTCATGATTAAAGATCTATTTGAGATCTCTTTCTTCGGGTGGGTTCTTGTTCTTCCCCTATAATAAATTTTGTTGTAATTATGGTTGTTGTAGTTGTTGAAACCCTAACCCTAGCTACCCTAAGCTTATGGCATTCTCTTTGAGATTCCCAAGGTAGCTAGTGATATAAGTTGTAGGTTGTTTGATTTTGTAAGGGTTTCATTCTTTCTTCTGCAAAATTTTGGAGGAGAATTGTTTCCATGAAGGGTCATTTTCCTATAGATATTTCTCCTTTTCTCTGCATATAGGGTGTTCTTCTTCTTTGTTGGTTCAGAGAATACAGTGCATATTGTAATAGATTTGTTTTATGTATGAGAATTTAATATATTCTTACTATTACCAAGCTATCTCTATTTGAATCCTGAATTCATTAAGCATACATCAAGGGTGTTTGATTTTTCTATTTGCATTGACTATGTGTTTGCAAGTGGAGTTTTCTTCATAGGGATGACTGGTTCAGGGTTGGTGTTCATGTGTGTATGAGCTGAGGTGTCAAAGATATGTCATGCTTGTCTTCTAGTGGATGCTGGTTAATGTATTATCTATTTATAGGTCTCTTCTAAGGGGAGGGTTAAAATCCTTTGAATAGGTAATAACATACTCGAATACACAAGTGAGTTGTTAAGTCAAAGTTTGATGATGGTGTGTGATTGATGTAAGGCATCAACACATTGAATATATTGTTTTCTTTTTTCATAGTTGTCTCTTGCAATAGGGTATTTGACTCTATGGCCCACTGGATAGGGCACTGGTCTATGAGAGGCTTAGGGTATCTTAGGGGTCCCTTCAACCCAAAATTAATCATCCAAATCAAATACCTTTCCCTTTCATGTTGGTAGTAGTAATAGGAGGTCCTTTCTAGTCTTCAGATTCATTCTATGCAAATAGGGCTATTGCATAAGAATTGTTTTCATTGGGGTACAAGATACCTAAAAGGGTTTGAAGACTATTCCACAATAATCTATCTGTAGGCTTATTTTTTATCATGAGGTGTCTTGAGTGTGCAGATAAGGCAATACCCACCTGAGTGATGTGGAGCTCAAAGAAGGAGGATGTTCTTTATCCTCATCAATTGGAATGTTTTCTTGTCAAACTTGAGTGCCTAACCTAAGATTCAAGCCCACCTATTGATTCAAGTTTGGTCCTGTAAGGAAAAGCTCCAACACAATACATGAAGAAAAATCTTAGTATCTCATGTTGACAAGAAAACTAAATGGATAATAGATAGTGGTTGTTCTCATCATATAACTAGTGATAAGAACAAGTTTTTTAAATTGGTAAGTTATGATGGAGGTGTTGTGAGGTTTGGGGACAATCTTTCTAAATCTATCATAGGAGTAGGAACAATTACTCTAGATGGAAAGACTAAAATAGACAATGTACTACTTGTTGAAGGATTAAAACATAACCTGTTGAGTGTTGGATAGTTAATGGATAAATATTTTCAGTTAAGTTTTGTTAATGGTAAATATTTTATTAGAAGCAAGGAAGGAAAATTGATTGCTACTGGTTTAAAATCTAGAGCTAATGTATTTGAACTAAACACATCTGGAGCCTCTTATTTTTTTGCAAAGGTAGATGATAGTTGATTATGGCATAGGAAATTTTGTCATGTTAATTTTGGTAACATTATGAAGGCAAGTATTGCTAATGTTGTAAGAGATTTTCCAAAGATTGTGAAGCGATCTAACAATGTATACAGAGAATGTGTTATGGGAAAACATACCAGAAGCAGTCACAAAAGCAAAGCATATACATCAAAAGGAAAGTTGGATTTGGTACATACAAATCTATGTGGTCACACAAGAATGAAATCTTACTATGGTGAAAGGTATTTAATACTTTTTGTTGATGACTTTTCTAGGATGATGTGGGTTACTTATTTAAAAGAGAAATCAGAAGCATTTGATAAATTCAAGTTGTTTAAAGAAAAAGTAGAGAATGAATTAGGATTGAAAATAAAGTGTTTAAGATTAGACAGAGGTGGAGATTTTACATTAGATCTATTCAATTTGTATTTTCAAGAGCATAGAATAAGGAGGAAAACATCTACTACTAGGACTCTACAACAAAATGGGATAGCAAAGCAAAAAAACATGACTATACTTGATGCTGCTAGGACAATGTTGATTGAAGGGAATGTATCTCATGTACATTGGAGAGAGGTTGTTGGAACATCAGTGTACACATTGAACACAATTCAAATCAGAAAAGGCAATGCAGAGAGTAATTTGTATTTAACAACTAGTGAAGATGGAATCCTGATAATAGAAGTATTTGTAGATGACATTATCTTTAGAGGTAATGATTATCTATGTAAGAAATTTGCTAAAGAAATGGAAATTGAATTTGAGATGTCCATGATAGGTGAAATGAAATTCTTTCTTGGTTTACAAATAACTTAGAATGAGAATGGCATTTTTATTTCTCAAACCAAGTATCTCAAAGAATTGCTTAAGAAATTTGGAATGGAAGATTGTAAACTAGTAGGAACACCTATGGTGACTGGTAACAAGCTAACAATTAATGATGAATCAAAGTGTTTTTTTCAGATTTTGTATAGATCAATGGTTGGAGGACTACAATATATGACCCACACCAGACCATATATTGCTAATGTTGTTAGGATTGTGGCTAGATATCAGGCAGAACCCAAAGAAACACATCTAGCTACTATGAAATGGATACTGATGTTGGCAAGTTGACTATACTATTGTATATGACTAGATATAGTGTTGTCATTATGGAAACAAATTCATATAGATTTTTTTAGTCAACACACATTATCATAAGGTCATAATATGGCTAAGTATAGAAGACTGGACACTTAGTAGAGCACTAGCAGATCAGAGCATTAGCTCATGTGTGTATGACCAAGTTATGGTATGTGTTAGAAAGTAAAGTCCACCAAGATAACTGAGAGGGGGGGGGGGGGGTCGAATCAGTTATCTAATAATTATAACCTTTATCAACTTCAATAGCATTTAACCATATAAGAAATGTAATTAACAACCAGAGAAAGATATTCATACACAATAACACAATGACAAAAGATATGTTGACTAGGGAACCTCTTGATCAAAGAGTAAACCCCAGTGGGAATGAAGCTCAAAAAAGATACACTAATATGAATATTCCTTGTTAAAGGATTGACTCTGTTAGGAGACTTGTGAAATACATTCAGTACATATGACTCCCTATTAGGATACTTTGAATCTCTGCTAAAAGAATCTAACCCTTTTAGGAGTTATGGAAGACAAAAGGACCCACTACCCAGATAGCTTCAATGGAAGATCACTCAACACACTATCCAACTAATCTCTAGATTATTCAATAGAGTAATATCAAACTATTACTGATCTCAACAACATGTTACCTCTTCTCTAACTGTGCCAAACCTTTCTCACTACTACAATAGATCTCAAATTCAGATCTATGTACCTTGTATACCTTCTTTCCACAAATTCACTCTCATATTTTCATTACATACCATATACATATTAAAACAAGGGAAAAATTCCTTCCTTTATACCACACTCAAGTAATTACAAATGAGTTAGCATCCAAATTAGAAAATAAAAGTTTCCACATGTTACATCAAAATTACACAAAAGTATCAGCTTCCAATTAGAATAATTCTTCACTCATGTGACCTCAAAGTTTGTGCTATCATCTACATCACTATCAACATGTTTTCAAATTCTCTCTAACTGTGCAAAACTAGATTCCATCCTGATTAGGAGATATCATTCGATTTCCACAAACTGCTACTTAGGAACATTGCCTGAGTAATACTTTCACTAAAATGCTCACAATTTCCATGAATAAATGAATTACTATTTGTGCTCTTAACCATGAACATATAACATATAAAATAATAAATCCTCAACATCGCATAGCTTGATCTCTAATATCCCACGTGTGCTAATCCAAACACTATCTACTCCTCTGCTAATCTCAGTAGATCATTGTGTTGGCATTAATGATAATCACAGTCATGAATGTAACAACAAATGCTATAGAATGGCTGCTAAAACTCCCATAGGATATATCTAGAATTCATTCCTAAGAATCTCCCCCATTGGCATTGATGGCAACATAGATGAAAAACATCCAATGTTCCATAAATCCAACATTGTAACACTGCTGCTCTTGAAAAAAAATACTTCAAGTCCTCTTCATCAATCAAATCTTGCTTTGTTTTCCTATTCAGTTCTCTCCAACAAATGTTAAAAATGGTTTTTCATGTACACTTCTCCCCCATTGACATCAATGATAAAAATTTCATCATTAAGTCAACAACAACTCTAATGTTAAAAGACACTGTTCAGAAAAAACATTCACTAGAGTCCTCACAAATCAGCTCGGATACGCATACTCCCCCATAGAGGAAGTACTGACATCCAGTCCAGAAGAAAGATAAGGCTCATATACCACTGGACAGATGCAAAAATCTATATCACTTCTCAAAAGTAGGCTAGGGCGTAACCCCGAGCATACCTCTCAGATACTCAAATGTATCCTTAGGCAAAGGTTTTGTAAATATGTCTGCAATCTGCTCCTTTGTGCTTGTTTACTCAAGTCTAACTTCTTTCTCAACAACTTTCTCTCTTACTACATGATACTTTATCTCTATATGCTTTATCTTAGAATGTAATACATGGTTCTTAGACATACAAACTATACTAGTGTTATCAAAATGTATAACAATAGGCTCAAGAAATTTTATTCCAATATCCTTCAACATCTGCTTCATCCAAAATATTTGGTTACAATTTTTTTCTACTACTACATACTATGCTTTTGATGTGCTCTGTGAAATACAATTCTACTTCTTGCTTAGCCAAGAAACCAATCTTCCTCCAAGGAAAAATGCTCCACCATTGGTGCTCTTTTTATCATCAACACTACCTCCCTAATTAGTATCTGTATATGCACATAGGGTAAAATCATTAGACTTTTCACACCACAATCCATAGTCCATTGTGCCTCTTAAATATCTCATTATCCTCTTCACTACTGCATAATGTGATTCTCTGGGTTCAACTTGAAATCTTGCTACAATTCCAACTAAATGTACTATATCAAGTCTTGTATGTGTCAAGTATTGCAATCCTCAAATCATAGATCTGTACTTATTTTGTTCAACTGTAGGAGTCTCATCTGTGCTAGATAGTTTATGTCTAGTTACCATAGGTATTCTAATTGGTTTACAGTTCTCCATTCCAAATCTCTGCAATAAATCATTCAAGTACTTTGTCTGACTTATGAAGATACCATCATTGTTTTGAGTTATCTGAAATCCCAAAAAGTATTTCATTTCACTGATCATACTCATTTCAAATTCATTCTTCATTTCATTTGTAAATTTATCACTGGCTTCATCTTCTCCTCCAAAAATAATATCATCAACAAAAATAACTATAACCAACAATCCATTTTCAATTTCTTTTGTGTATAGGTTTCCATCAGATGTTCCTTTTGTAAATCCCAATTTTATCAAATACTTGTCCAATCTTGCATACAGAGTTCTAGGTGCTTTCTTTAGCCCATATAAAAATTTCTTTAGTTTGCATACCATGTCTCCTTCTTGAGTTAATGGAAAACCTTTAGGCTACTTAATGTAGACTTCTTCTTCCAACACTCCATTTAGAAATGCTAACTTTACATCCATCAAATATAATTTGAACTTATTGTAAGTTGCATAAGCCAAAAAAATTCTTACTAGTTCAATTCTTGCTACTAGTGAAAAAGTTTCTTCATAGTCAATTCCTTCTTGTTGTGAGTATCCCTTACATACCAATCTTGCTTTGTTTCTTACTACTTCTCCTTGTTCATTCATCTTGTTTTTGAATACACATTTAGTTCCAATAAAATTCTTGTCTTTAGGTCTAGGGACCAATTCCCATGTCTTGTTCTTTTCAATCTGATCTAGTTCTTCTTTCATAGAATTAATCCAACTTTCATCTTCACAAGCTTCACTAGTAGATTCAGGTTCAACTTGAGAAATTAAACATAACTATTATTGTACCTTATTTTGAGTTAGAACTCCTCTTTTGATGCTTCCAATAATCTACTCAATAGGATGATTCCTTGATAAATTCTAGTTAGGTGACACTATCTAAGATCCCACTTCACGTGTCAGTTCTTCAATGATCTCACTGTGGCTTTCATTCAATAAATAATTGTCAGTTTCGTATAATAATTCAGTAGTCTCAATGTTAGGTCTAGGAACGGTTCCTTCATCTGATTCATAATCAAGCATTCTTTCCTAAATTTTGAACTTTTCATCAACTTTAACATTTGCAATCTTAACATTAGTCTTAGTTCTCTTATTGTAACATCTATAGGCTTTTCTCTTCAAAGAATATCCAATAAATATACCTTCATCACTTCTAGAATCAAACTTTCCAATATCATTATCTCTCTTTATATAACATTTTCTTCCAAAAAATTCTAAAATAATTAACTTGTTAGGAATAAGGTGTCTCAACCTTGGATAATTCCTATTCTTATTATTTGTTTTGTAAAATGTATTTCTTGCAAATAATGTTGATATGTCAGCATCTTGAATTGTGTGTAAGGAGATCATGGCTAAAATGGTTATGACGGATTCCTATGACACGTAAGAGCTATGTTAGGAAGATTCAATGACAGGTGAAGACATGTGGCAACTAAAAAGTTTGAGTACTATACACTCTTCCCCAATCATGGGGTTCAGGGTTCCTATTTTCTCAGAGAATGGTAAAACCCTAATACGGTTATCTTTGGGAGTAGCCCTAAAAAGAGAAGCGCGTGATATAAGCATTTTTTAGGGTTGTAAAGAGATGTGATGTGAGTGTATTGTTGGAACATTTTATGTTGCTATGATTTGTCTTCGAGGGTTTGGAAATCTTCTGAAAGAACTTGCATTGCAAGTGTATTGTAAGCTGTAATAGTTTTGATCAATACATTGTGCAGGTTTTGGAGTGCTGGGGATTTTACTGAAAGGTTTCCCCAGGGTATATCATTGTGTCATACTCTATTTTTCTATATGCATGGTTGTGGTTGCAATATCTTTGTTAAAGTAGATAACAAATCTGAAATTGTAAGGGTTTAAAAGAATTTGCACAATACTTTCCTATAGAGATTAGCGTAGGAAGCTGTTTCCACACCTGAGTTTCCTTACAAGTGGTATCAGAGGTTGATCAACTTTTGATCCTAGTTTTTGGGTAGGGTTTTTTGAGCTGATCTCAAGTTTGAGTGGGATTTTTTTGCAAAGTATTCTGAATCTTATTTGCAGATTGAGATGGCAAGTTCATCATATGGAAGAATGGAGGTGGAGAAATTTAATGGCACTAATTTCGAGTTGTGGAAACTCAAGATGGAAGACATGTTGGAAGATCATGACCTATGGGAAGCGACTTCAAATGTTACAAGACTAACAACTATAGCTCAAGCAGATTGGGATATCAAAGACTGTAAAGCTAAGGGTCTCATAAGACTCTGTTTAACTGATGCAGTTCTTCTAAATGTTCTAGATGAGAAAACCACAAATAGTTTGTAGGAAAGACTTGCGGCTGTGTATCAGGCCAAATCTCTACTGAACAAGCTGTTCCTGAGGAAGAAGTTGTACTCTCTATGAATGGATGAAGGTGGATCCTTAACGGATCATTTAAATGCATTTAATCTACTGGCTGCACAGTTGATGTCAGCTAGTGTCAAGTTAGAGGAGGAGGATCATTGCTACACACTTTTGTGTTCTTTACCAAATTCACGAGACCATCTTGTGATGGCTCTCAGAAGCACGTTAGTCACCTTCAAAATGGATGATGTGGTGTCTTCACTGCTATCAGAGGAGATGCGGAGAAAGGCTTACATTTTCAAAAAAGAATCCCTTGTTGTTCGTGGGAGATCCACTGAAAGAGGGAAGAAAAATGACAATAAGTCTAACAATAAGGGTAGATCCAAATCCCATGGGAAGTCAAAGACTTCCAATAAGTCCAAGTCAAAATGTTGGAACTGTGATAAATCTGGGCATTTTCGTAAAGACTACAAAGAGCCGAAGAAGAAGAAGAAAGGTTCAGATTCAGCTTCAGAAAGATCTCAAGAAGATGGTGATGCATTCATCATAGCTTTGTCAGCCCATGCATCTGATGATGTGTGGTTGGTTTAATTGGGTGCATCTTTTCACATGACCTCTCATCGAAACTAGTTCTCAAAATATGAAGATTTCGATGGTGGAAAGGTGTATTTGGGTGATGATTCTCACCTAAAGATAGTTGGACACGGAAGGGTCACTATCAAATGTCCTGATGGATGAGTAAATGAAATCAATGGAGTTATGCACATTTTGGGTTTGGCACGAAACCTATTATCTGTAAGTATGTTGAATGATGTAGGTGTGCAAGTTGTTTTTTCTAAAGAAGGATGCAAGATGATGAGAGGATCAATAGTGCTTGCAAGGGGTACTAGGAGAGGTACTTTATTTCTGCTAGATGCATGTATTCCTCTATGTAATAGTTCTTCATCCTCACCATCTAATTGAGAAGTGAAGAATTCTATGGTTATTGGTTCCGATGGTAGTGCAAACACTTTGGAAGGTAAGCTTCCTACAGAAAAGACAATGTTGTGGCATATGAGATTTGGCCACATTGGTGAAAAGGGTCTCAGAACCCTAAAAAATAAAAATCTCCTTGAGGGGTTAAATGATTGCAATCTCGAGTTTGACTTCTGCGAACACTATGTCTATGGTAGATAAAATCGTGTTCAATTTTACTATAGTTCTCACAAATCTTCTGATGTTTTGGATCTTATTCATTCTAATGTATTTGGTCCTGTAAAAGTTCCTTCAATCTCCAATTCTGTATTTTGTGTATCTTTCATAGATGATTACATAGGAAGGACATGGATTTATTTCCTTAAAATTAAGACACAAGTCTTTAGTCGGTTCAAGGAATTTAAAGCTCTTGTAGAGAATCAGACTAGTAAGAAGATTAAGTGTGTGAGAATTGACAATGGTGGTGAGTTTTTCTCAGTAGAGTTTGAATAGTTCTGTAAAGAATAAGGTATCGAGAGGCATAAGACAACTCCTTATACTCCAAAGAAAAATGGAGTTGCAGAGAGAATGAACATGACACTGATGGAGAAGGCTAGGAGTATGCTTAGTGGAGCTGGTTTAGAACAAAGGTTCTAGGCCGAAGCTGTGGCCACTGCTTGCTATCTGGTTAACAGATCTCCTACATCAGCCCTTGTTGGTAAGACACCCATGGAGGTGTGGTCTAGTAAGAAGCCTTCAATTAGACATCTTCATGTTTTTGGTTGTGAAGCTTATGCACATGTTCCAAAGGAGAAAAGATCTAAGTTAGAAAACAAAGTTGTTAAATGTATTTTCATCGGATACAATGCTGGTGTGAAAGGATACAAGCTTTGGGATCCTATGACTAGTAAGGTGTTGTATAGTAGAAATGTTATTTTCAGAGAGCTAACATCTTCTCCTATTGTGCTACAACCAATTGAAAAAGAAAAAGAAAAAGATGTTGTTCAGTTGCCTCCTACCCCTGAGAAGACTAAACAAAGAGACCATGTTGGGTCTAATGATGAGGAGAGCTCTAGTAGCTTTGATAGTTCAGAAGAAGAGGAAGAACAACCTCAACCTCAACCCTTGAGGAGATCCACGAGAGAAATAAAGCAACCAGAAAGGTTTGGTTATTCTATGTTAGATTCTAATTGTGCTTTTGCTTTGATTACTAACACTGATGAGCCTAGATCTTTGAAAGAGGCTTTGGACATGAAAGATATAGGTTCCTGCATTGAGGGTATGGATGATGAGATGGCTTCATTGAAGAAAAACAAAACTTGGGACCTTGTACCTTTGCCTAAAGGAAGACAATCTGTTGGCTGTAAATGGGTTTTCAAGAAGAAATTTTGTGCAGATGGTAGTGTTGAAAGGTACAAAGCTAGATTGGTTGCAAAGGGGTATTCACATGTAGAGGGAATAGATTATGGTGAAATATTCTCTCCTGTTGCAAAGTTGACATCCATTAGATTTCTATTATCTCTTGCTGCATCATATGATTTAGAGATAGAATAGATGGATGTGAAGATAGCTTTCCTTCATGGTGATTTGGAGGAAGAGATTTATATGTCATAGCCTGAGCACTACATTGTTAAAGGTAAAGAATCCTTAGTTTGCAGATTAAAGAAATCTCTATATGGTTTGAAACAATCTCCTAGGATGTGGTACCTTAAGTTTCATGCCTTTGTGTTGTCAATTGGATTTGTAAGATCAAAATCAGATCATTGTGTTTATTTTAGAGTTGAAAATGATTGCCTTCTTATTGTTGCATTATATGTTGATGATATGTTACTATTTGGGAAGGGTAAGGGTATGATTTCTGATTTTAAATCTCAGTTGTCAGCACAGTTTGAGATGAAAGATCTTGGGGCAGCAAGGTACATCTTGGGTATGCAAATCAGTAGAGAGAGGTCTAACAGAAAACTTTGGTTGAGTCAGAGTAAGTATGTGAAGTCTCTGTTGGACAGGTTCAACATGGCAGATTGTAGACCACTATGTGTTCCTATTTCTGTGGGAACAAAGTTATCTATAGATGACTGTCCAAAATCTCCTAGTGAGGTGGAGGATATGAGTAGAGTACCTTATGATAGTGCAGTTGGCAGTCTTATGTATGCTATGGTCTGTACTAGACCAGACATTGCCCAAGCAATGGGAGTCCTGAGTCAGTTTATGGCTAATCCTAGATGGGTACATTGGGATGCAGTTAAGCGAGTATTCAGATATTTGAGGGGTACATCAGATTACTCCATATGTTATCATGGTAACTCTTCTAGATCTCCGCATTTAGTTTGTATTTGTGGGTTTGTGGATTTAGATTGGGCAGGTGATATTGATAGTAGGAGATCCACCAGTGCTTATGTGTTCACTATGTTTGGTGGTGCCATCAGTTGGATGAGTAAGTGACAACTTGTGCTTTCTTTGTACACTACAGAAGCTGAGTACATGGCTACTACTAATGCTTGTAAGGAAGCCATTTGGCTTAGAAGATTGTGTTTTGATGTTGGTGTTGATGCAGAGTAGATTATTATTTGGTGTGACAGTCAGAGCGCTATTTGCCTTGCGAAGAATCCAACTTTCCATGCCAGAACGAAGCACATTGATGTGTAATTTCACTTTGTGAGAGATATGGTGGAAGATGGAAAGGTAAGTTTGGAGAAGGTAGATACTGTGAAGAATGTTGTAGATGCATTAACAAAACCAGTGGGCACTGAGAAGTTCAGATGGTGTTCGGAGTCTATGGGCCTTTTGGCCTATAGCAGTTAGTTCCTGTTATGTTCCTGTTGCTCTTACAAGGTGTTTGAAAAGTGGGAGAATGTTAGGAATAAGGTGTCTCAACCTTGGATAATTCGTATTCTTATTATTTGTTTTGTAAAATGTATTTCTTGCAAATAATGTTGATATGTTAGCATCTTGAATTGTGTGTAAGGAGATCATGGCTAAAACGGTTATGACGGATTCCTATGACACGTAAGAGCTATGTCAGGAAGATTCAATGATAGGTGAAGACATGTGGCAACTGATAAGTTTGAGTACTGTACATTCTTCCCCAATTGTGGGGTTCAGGGTTTCTATTTTCTCAGAGAATGGTAAAACCCTAATACGGTTATCTTTGGGAGTAGCCCTAAAAAGTGAAGCGCATGATATAAGCATTTTTTAGGGTTGTGAAGAGATGTGATGCGAGTGTATTGTTGGAATGTTTTATGCTGTCGTGATTTGTCTTCGAGGTTTTGGAAATCTTCTGAAATAACTTGCATTGCAAGTGTATTGTAAGCTGTAATAGTTTTGATCAATACATTGTGCAAGTTTTGGAGTGCTGGAGTTTTTACCGAAAGGTTTCCCCAGGGTATATCATTGTGTCATACTCTATTTTTCTATATGCATGGTATGTGGTTGCAATATCTTTGTTAAAGTAGTTAACAAATCTAAAATTGTAAGGGTTTAAAAGAATTTGCACAATACTTTCCTTGAGAGATTAGCGTAGGAAGTTGTTTCTGCACCTGAGTTTCCTTAGTTCTTTTATTGTAACATCTATAGGCTTTTCTCTTCAAATAATATCCAATAAATATACCTTCATCACTTCTAGAATCAAACTTTCCAATATCATTATCTCTCTTTATATAACATTTTCTTCCAAAAAATTCTAAAATAATTAACTAAGGGTGCATGTCCAAACCATAATTAATAGGGTGTCTTGTCTATGTCTCCTCTAATTTTTACTATGTTCATTACATACACTATTGTGTCCACTGCTTCTCTCTAGAATATCCTCACCAAGCCATTCTCAAATAACATAGCTCTTGCTATTTCAATCACTGATCTATTTCTTCTCTCTATAATACCATTTTGTTTAGGTGTCCTAGGGGCTGAAAACTATCTCTTAATACCATTCACTTCACAAAAGGTGTTAAATTATCTAGAAGTAAATTCTTCACCTCTATTAGATCTCAAACATTTAATATTCATTCCAAATTCATTCTCAACTTTATTCTTAATGATGTTAAACTTATCAAATGCTTCATATTTTTATTTAAGAAATCCAATCTACATCATTCTTGTAAAATCATCAACAAGAATCATATAGTACCTTTCTTCATAGAATCCTCTAGTCCTTGTAGGATTGCTCAAGTCTGTATGAACAGTCTTCAACTTCTTTGCTGATGTAAATTACTTACTAGGAAATGAACTTCTCTTCTATTTAGCCATCACACATTCCTTGCAAATCATGTTAGTAGGACTCATAATCTTAGGAAAATCTCTTACTCCAAGTGTAGTTCTTACTTTCACAGTGTTATCAAAATTTATATGAAAAAATATTGTGTGCCATAACCAACTGTCATCAATCTTAGTAATCAAACATGTAATCTTAGTAGGATTCAAGTGAAATACATTACCTCTTGTTCTAGATCACTAATTTTTTTAGGAATGAATGTTGAATGTTTGGCAATCATTCTATAGTAGTTGTTGTTGCATTCATGACTATGATTGTCATTGATGTCAACATAGTGATCTTCTAGAGACTCACAGAGAAGCAGACAGTATTTTAATTAGTGCATGTGGTAAATTGTAGTTAGAGGTATGCAACATAGAGGTTATACTCTTTGATATGTTATATGGCTATGGTTAAGAGTGTAGACAGTAATTCATTCATTCATGAAATTTATGAGCATTTAGGTGGAAGCAGTATTCAGGCAGTGTTCCTGAGTAGCGGTTTGTGGAAATTGGATGATATCTCTTAATCGGATGGAATCTAGTTTTTTGTAGTTAAAGGGAATCTTGAGACACATTTATAGTGATTTGGATCATATCACAAACTTTGAGGTCACATGAGTGAAGAGTTATTGTATTTCAAAGCTGACAATTTTGTGTATTTTTTATGTAGCGTGTGGAAACTTTTGTTTTGTAATTGTGTGCCGACTCATTTGTAATTATTGGAGTGTGGTATAAAGGAAGGAATTTTTTTACTTTTTGATATATGGAATATTGAATGAGCATGGTATAGTTGAATGCAAATGTATGCATGAAGTGAAGAAGAGAGCTAATGAAGTTGTGAAGGAAGACATGCGAAGTATAGAGATCTGGTGTAGCAGTGAGTGAAGTTTAGCACAGTGAACAAGGTAACATATTACATATTATTCTATTGAATAATCTTAAGGTTAGTTGGACAGTGTGTTCAGTGATCTTACCCTAAAACTGTTTGGGCAGTGGGTCCTTATGTCTTCCATAACTCCTAATAGGGTTAGAATCTTTTAACAAGGATTCAAAATCTCCTAACAAGGATTCATATGTAATGAATGTGTTTCATAAGGCTCCTAACAGAGTCCATCCTTTCACAAGGAATATTCATATTAGTGCATCTTTGTGGGCATCATTCCCACCAAGGTTTCCTCTCTGATCAAGATGTTCCCTAGTCAACATATCTTGTGTTATTGTGTCACTATGTATGAATATCTTTCTGTGGTTGGTAATTATATTGCTTACATGGTTAAATTCTATTGAAGTTGATAAAATTTTTAATTATTAGATAACTAATTCACCCCCCCCCCCCCTCTCAGTTATCTCGGTGGTCTTTACTTTCTAACAATTGGTATCAAAGCAGCAGGTCCTTGAAAGAAAATTTTAATAGCTTAAGGAGATCCATGGTGAATTTTAGGAAAGAAAGTCCTAAGTTTGATGGAGTAAATTTTGATAGATGGAAAGAGAAGATGAAGAGACATCTATTGTGTTTAGCACTAGGTTATTGGTTGATTACAAAGAATGATAAGACTATCATTGAAGAAGATAATTTTGAGAAATGTTCTAGTGATGAAAGAGATCTATTCATGTGTAACATACTTGCAAGAGAAGCACTTTTGACAGCAGTTCCATAGAATAAGTACAATCACATAAAATGTTTAACAAAATCTCATGTAATTTGGAAATCTTTACACTCTACTTTTGAAGCTGATGAACATGCAAACAAATTTAGATTACATAATTGGATATGTGCATTTGACGATATAATAATGATGGAAGATGAATCTATTAGAAGCTATATTGGTAGAATGTCACAAATTGTTATAGGGATAAAATCTTATGGAGGAACAAAGATAGAGAATGAAGTGATATGGAAAATACTGAGGACATTGACTCTTGTATTTAAGTAGAAAACATAAATGATTGAACAAGTTATACCTTGTACTTCAAACTTTACAATAGAGACTCTTCTTGGAAGATTGGAATCAGTAGAGATGAACCTAAGGTTATCAGGAGACTTACCTAGAATGGAGACAAAATTCAGTGCTCTTAGTGTTCACCCTACTTTTTCAAGAAGCATCAGTGTAAGTGGAGACTATGCTAGCAGTAATAGATCTAGAAATGAAGAAGACAAGAAGATTGAAGAAGGTATTGCCTTGCTTGTGAAAAGAGAACCAGACGGTAAGAAAATTTTTAAATGTTGGACTTGTCAAGAATATGGTCATTTTGCATCTAAATGTCCTAAGAGAGTTAAGAAGTATAGAAACAATTTCAAGCCTACAAGATCTAAGGAATGATATTATGCTAATGATAAATATCTTGAAGCTAGTATAGAAAAAACTTTGAGTGAAAGTGATACTAAGAATAATGATGACATAGGATTTGTAGCAATTAAAGAAGAGAATCCTAAAATTGATATTAAGGAAGAAAAAGCCTTAGTTTCCCAAGTTGAAAAGAAAGCTAATTGGATTATAGATAGTGGTTGTTCACATCATATGATTGGAGACATGAAAAAGTTCATAAAGTTTAACAATTATGACAGAGGAGTTGTACGAGTTGGAATTAATGCACCTTGTTTGATTAAAGGTATAGGATCTATTACTCTTGATGGAAAGACTAATATTTATGATGTTTCCTTTGTGGATGGATTGAAACATAATCTTTTGAGTGTTGGACAGTTAGTTGATAAGGGATATCAAGTTTGGTTTACTGAGAAAACTTGTGTGATAAAGGATAAAGATGGAAATCTGATTGGAACTGGATCTAGAACCAGAGGTAATGTATTTCAGTTGAATCCTACTGAGATGACATGTTTGATTACTAAGATTGATGATAGTTGGCTATGACATAGAAGGTTTTTCAATATAAACTTTGATAACATTATGAAAGTGGGTACTACACTTGCAGTAAGGGATTTGCCTAAAATTATGAAACCTACTAACATGATTTGCAAGGAATGTGTGATGGCTAAGAAGAAGAGAATTTCATTCCCTAGTAAGAAGCTCACATCTAAAGAAAAGTTGGAGATTGTTCATACACACTTGAGTGGTCCTACTAGGACAAGAGGATTCTATGGAGAAAGGTATTTATGATTCTTGTTGATGATTTTACAAGAATGATGTGGATTGCATTTCTTAAAGAAAAATATGAAGCATTTGATAAGTTTAAGATCATAAAGAATAAAGTTGAGAATGAATCTAGAATGAAGATTAAATGTTTGAGATCTGATAGAGGTGGTGAATTTACTTCTAGAGAGTTTAACACCTTTTGTGAAGTGAATGGTATTAAAAGATAGTTTTCAGCCCCTAAAACACCTGAACAAAATGGTATTGCAGAAAGAAGAAATATGTCAGTGACTGAAATTGTAAGAGCTATGTTATTTGAGAATGATTTGGCAAAGACATTCTAGAGAGAAGTAGTGAATACAACAGTATATACAATGAATAAAGTACAAATAAAAGTAGACACAGACAAGACACCTTATGAATTATGGTTTGGACATGCACCCTTAGTTAAGTATTTTAGAATCTTTGGAAGCAAATGTTATATAAAGAGAGATGATGATATTGTAAAGTTTGATCCTAGAAGTGATGAAGGTATTTTTCTTGGATATTATTTGAAGAGAAAAGCATATAGATGTTACAATAAGAGAACTAAAAAAATTGTTGAGAGCACAAATGTTAAAGTTGATGAAAAGTTCAAAATTCAGGAAAGAATGCTTGATTATGAATCTGATGAAGAAGCTCATCCTAAGCCTAACACTGAAACTAATAAATTATTTTATGAGATTGATAGTGAATTGTTGAATGAAAGTCATGCTGAAGAAACTAGAGAGGAATCTAGAGAAGAATCTATAGTTGAAGTAAGATTTGAGACTATGACACCGAATAGGTATCTATCAAGACATCATCCTATTGAAAAAGTTATTGGAAGTTTGGATAGAGGATTTCTAACTCGGAATAAGGTACATTTATATTTGATTTCTCAAATTGAACCTAAATCTACTAATGAAGCTTGTGAAGATGAACATTGGATTAATGCTATGAGAGAAGAACTAGATCAGATTGAAAAGAATAAGACATGGGAATTCATCCCTAGACCTAAAGACAAGAATGTGATTGGAACTAAATGGGTATTCAGAAACAAGATAAATGAACAAGGAGAAGTAGTAAGAAACCAAGCAAGATTGGTATGTAAGGGATACTCACAACAAGAAGGAATTGACTATGAAGAAAATTTTGTACCAGTAGGAAGAATTGAAGTAGTAAGAATGTTTTTGGCCTATGCAACTCTTAAGAAATTTAAAGTGTATCGGATGGATGTGAAGTCTACATTTCTAAATGGTGAATTGGAAGAAGAATTCTACATTGAGCAGCCTAAAGATTTTCCTTTGACTCAAGGAGACATGGTATGTAAAATGAGGAAATCATTATATGGATTAAAGCAAGCACATAGAACTTGGTATGCAAGACTGGATAAGTATTTTTTTAAATTGGGATTTACTAAAGGAACAACTAATAGCAATCTATACTCAAAAGAAATTGAAAATGGTTTGTTGGTTATAGTTATTTTTGCTGATGACATTATTTTTAGAGGAGAAGATGAAGCTAGTGACAAATTTGATGATGAAATGAAAATAGAATTTGAAATGAGTATGATTGGTGAGATGAAATAATTTTTGGGATTATAGATAACATAGAGAAATGATGGTATCTTTGTCAGTCAGACAAAGTACTTGAATGATTTGCTGAAAAGATTTGTAATGGAGAACTATAAACCAGTTGGAACACCTATGGTTACAAGACATAAACTATCTAGCACAGATGAAACACTCACAGTTGAGCAGAAGAAATACATATCCATGATTGGAGGATTACTATACTTGACACACACAATACTAGATATAGCACATTCAGTTAGAATTGTAGCAAGATTTCACGCTGAACCTAGAGAATCACATTATGTAGCAGTAAAGAGGATACTGAGATATTTAAGAGGCACAATGGACTATGGACTATGGTATGAAAAATCTGATGATTTTACCCTATGTGCATATGCAGATGCTAATTGGGGAGGTAGTGTTGATGATAAGAAAAGAACTAGTTGTTGAGCCTTTTTTCTTGGAGGAAGATTGGTTTCTTGGCTAAGCAAGAAACAAAATTGTATTTCACAGGGCACAAAAGAAACAGAGTATGTAGCCACAACAAACAATTGTAACTAGATAATTTGGATGAAGAAAATGCTAAAGGAAATTGGAATTAAGTTTTTTGAGCCTGTTGTCATACATTGTGACAACACCAACACAATTAGTATGTCTAAGAATCTTGTATTACATTATAAGACAAAGCATATAGAGATCAAGTATCATGTTGTAAGAGAGAAAGTTGTTGAGAAAGAAGTCAGACTGGAGTACATATGCACAAAGTAATAGATAGTAGACATATTTACAAAGCCTTTTCCTAATGATACATTTGAGTATCTGAGAGGTATGCTTGGGGTTATGCCCCAAGCTACTTTTGAGTAATGATGCAATTGATTGCATCCGTCTAGTGGTATAAGAGCCCTATCTTTCTTCTAGATTGGATGTTGGTACTTCCTCTATGGGAGAGTATGTGTATCTAAGCTGAGTCATGAGGGCTCTTCTGAATGTATTTTTCTGAAGTGTCTTTTGACATTGGAGTTGTTGACATAGTGATGAAATTTCAGTCATTAATGTCAATGGGGGAGAAGTATTCATGAAAAACTAGAATCCACTTGTACCATCTATTGGAGAGAACTGAATAGGAAAACAAAGCAAGATTTAATTGATGAAGAAGATTCAAAAATGTTTGTTTGAGCAGAAGTGTTGTAGTATTGGATTTTTGGAACATTGGATGTTTTTCATCTATGTTTCCATCAATGTCAATGGGGGAGATTGTTAGGAATGAATGTTGAATGTTTGGCAGTCATTCTGAAGTAGTTGTTGTTACATTCATGACTATGATTGTCATTGATGTCAACACAGTGATCTTCTGGAGACTCGTAGAGAAGCAAACAATATTTTGATTAGCACACATGGCATATTATAGTTAGAGCTATGTGATGTTGAGGTTAGAATCTTTGATATGTTATATGGCTATGGTTAAGAGCGTAGATAGTAATTCATTTATTCATAAAAGTTATGAGCATTTTGGTGGAAATAGTATTCAGGGAGTGTTCCTGAGTAGCGGTTTGTGGAAATAAGATGATATCTCCTAATCGGGATGGAATCTAGTTTTACATAGTTAAAGGGAATCTTGAGAAACATTGATAGTAATGTGGTTCACAATGCAAACATTGAGGTCACACAAGTGAAGAGTTATTGTATATGGAAGTTGACAGTTTTGTGTATTTTTGATGTAGCCTATGGAAACTTTTGTTTTTTAATTGTGTGCCAACTCATTTGTAATTATTTGAGTGTCGTATAAAGGAAGGAATTTTTTTCCTTGTTGATATATGGAATAGTGAATGAGCATGGTATGGTTGAATGTGAATGTATGCATGAAGTGAAGAAGAGAGCTAATGAAGTTGTGAAAGTGAAATTGTGAAGGAAGAGATGCGAAGTACAAAGATCTAAAATTGAGATCTGGTGTAGCAGTGAGTGTAGTTTGGCATAGTGAAGGAGGTAAAATATTACATCTTATTATATTTAATAATCTTAAGGTCAGTTGGATAGTGTGTTCAGTGATCTTACCCTGATGTTGTTTGGGCAGTGGGTCCTTCTGTCTTCCATAACTCCTAACAGGGTTAGAATCTTTTAATAGGGATTCAAAATCTCCTAACAAGGATTCATATGTACTGACTGTATTTCATAAGACTCCTAATAGAGTCCATCCTTTCACAAGGAATATTCATATTAGTGCATCTTTTTTGGGCATCATTCCCACCGGGGTTTACTCTCTGATCAAGAGGTTCCCTGGTCAACATATCTTGTGTTATTGTGTCATTGTGTATGAATATCTTTCTATGGTTGTTAATTATATTTCTTAGATGGTTAAATGCTATTGAAGTTGATAAAAGTGATAATTATCAAATAATTGATTCACCCCCCCCTCTTAGTTATCTTGGTGGTCTTTACTTTCTAACAGTCACCAAAATTTATATGGAAAAATCTTCTGTGCCATAACCAATTGTCATCAATCTTAGTAATCAAACATGTAATCTTAGTAGGATTCAACTGAAATACATTACCTCTTGTTCTAGATCCAGTACCAATCAGATTTCCATCTTTGTCTTTTATCACACAAGTTTTCTCAGTAAACCAAACTTGATATCCCTTATCAACTAACTATCCAACACTCAAAAGACTATGTTTCAAACCATCCACAAAATAAACATTGTCAATATTTTTCTTTCCATCAAGAGTAATAGATCATATACCTTTAATCAAACAAGGTGCATTGTTTCCAACTCTAACAACTCCTCCATCATAATTATTAAACTTTATGAGCTTTCTCATGTCTCCAGTCATATGATGTGAACAACCACTATCTATAATCGAATCATCTTTCTTTTCAACTTGAGAAACTAGGGCTTTTTCATCCTTAATCTCTATTTCAGGATTTTCTTGTTTAATTGCTACAAATCCTATATCGTCATTATTCTCAGTATCACTTTCACTTAAGGTTCTCTCTATACTAGCTTCAAGTTCATCATTTGCATAATAACATTCCTTAGGTCTTCTAGGCTTAAAATTGTTGCTATATTTTTTAACTCTCTTAGGACATTTAGATGCAAAATGACCATATTCTTGACATGTCCAACATTTAAAAAATTTCTTACCATTTGGTTCTCTCTTCACAAGAAAGGAAATACCTTCTTGAATCTTCATGTCTTCTTCATTTCTAGATCTAGTACTACTAGCATAATCTCTGCTCACACTGATGCTTCTTGACAAAGTTGGGAGAAAAATAAGAGAACTAAATGTTGTCTCCATCATAGGTAAGTCTCCTGATAACCTTAGGTTCATCTCTATTGCTTCCAATCTTCCAAGAAGATTTTCTCTTGTAAAGTTCAAAGTACAAGGTATAAATTGTTCAATCATTTGTGTTGTCTTCTTAAATGTACTAGTCAATCTCCTTATAATTCTCCATATCATTTCATTCTATGTCTTTATTCCTCCAAAAGATTTTATACCTGCAATAATTTCTGACATTCTACTAATATAGCTTCTAATAGATCCATCTTCCTTCATTCTTATATCTTCATATGCACATATCCAATTATGTAATCTAACTCTTTTTGCATGTTCATCACCTTCAAAAGTAGAGTGCAAAGCTATCCAAATTTCATGATATGTTTTCAAATATTTTACCTAACTGTACTCATTCTCCAGAAGGGCTAAAAAAAGTGCTTCTTCTAAAATTATGTTACACATGAATAGATCTCTCTCATCATTAGTACATGTTTCAATATTATCTTCATTAATGATATTCTTCTCATTCTTAGTAATCAGCTAATAACTGGTCCTAAACATAATTCCATCTGTCAAAATTCACTCCATCAAACTTAGGGCTTTCTTTCCTGAAATTGACCATGGATCTCCTTAAGTTGTTAATCTTTTCTTTCCAGGACCTGCTTCTCTCATACCAATTATTAGAGAGTAAAGTCCACCAAGATAAATCATAGGGGGGGTGCATTAGTTATCTGATAATTATAACCTTTATCACCTTCAACAATATTTAGCCATATAAGAAATGTAATCAACAACCAGATAAAGATATTCATACACAATAACACAATGACACAAGATATGTTGACTAGGGAACCTCTTCATCAAAGAGTAAACCCTGGTGGGAATCAAGCCCACAAAAGATGCACTAATATGAATATTCATTTTGAAAGGATGGACTTTGTTAGGAGTCTTATAAAATACATTCAGTACATATGAGTCCCTGTTAGGAGACTTTGAATCCCTACTAAAAGATTGTAACCCTGTTAAGAGTTATGGAAGAAAGAAGAACCCACTGCCCAAATAACTTCAAAGGCAAGATCACTAAACACACTGTCCAAATGATCTTTGGATTTTTCAATAGAATAATATCAAAATATTACTGATCTCAACAACATGTTACCTCTTCTCTGACTTTTCCAAACTACACTCACTGCCACACCAAATCTCAAATTTAGATCTTTGTACCTCACATACCTTCTTTCCAAAAATTCACTTTGATAATTTCATGACATACCATATACATATTACAACAAGGAAAACATTCCTTCCTTTATACAATAGTCAAGTAACTAGAAATTAGTTGGCATCCAAATTACAAAATAAAAGTTTCCATGCGTTACATCAAAATTACACAAAACTGTCAACTTCCAAATAGAATAATTCTTCTCTCGTGTGACCTCAAAGTTTGTGTTTTCATCCACATCACTATCAACATGTCTTCAACTCCTCTCTAAATATGCAAAAATAGATTCCATCCTGATTAGGAGATATCATTCGATTTCCACAAATTGCTACTTAGGAACACTTCCTGAATACTGCTTTCACTGAAATACTTGTAACTTCCATGAATAAATTAATTACTGTATGCACTCTTAACCATGAACATATAACATATCAAAGAGTAAATCCTCAACATCACATAGCTTGAACTCTAATATCCCACGTTTGCTAATCCAAACACTGTCCGCTCCTCTGCTAATCTCAATAGATCATTGTGTTGACATTAATGACAATCATAGTCATGAATGCAACAACAACTGCTATAGGATGGCTACTAATACTCCCATAGGATATATTTAGCATCCATTCATAATAGTATGTGCCATTTAAGTTAAGATGGTAAGTGTATATTCATGCTAAGTCTTAGAGCACATGATCAAATGAGACAGAATGATGAAGATACATATAGTTGAAGTGGTACATATAGTGAATGCCATAACAAAATAGAGTATGTAGCTGATTGTTAGTAATTTTATTAATGCTTACAATAATATTTTTTAAAGACTATGCACCTATTATAATTAGGTTGTAGACAGGTAAACATATTTTTTTGTAAACACAATTTAGCCAATTCACTTGCAAGCGTTTTATGTAATTGGTTATAGGTCAACCTAGTTATTTGTTTTGTTATTGCATATAAATATAAGATGCACCTTTGAAATAAAGTATGAAATGTGGATATAGAGATAAGATAAGAAGA
The DNA here is from genome assembly GCA_027943335.1 of Chamaecyparis obtusa. Taxonomy (NCBI): domain Eukaryota; kingdom Viridiplantae; phylum Streptophyta; class Pinopsida; order Cupressales; family Cupressaceae; genus Chamaecyparis; species Chamaecyparis obtusa. The sequence continues at coordinate 204,663 of BSBK01007433.1, read as the reverse complement.
TAAGATACATGCAAAATGAGGATAGAATGAGTTAGAGATTTACAAGGGGCTAACGCATTAGCGCACAAAAGGAACTTATCAGACAAGCAATGTCACAACACTAGTTTCTCTAGTAGATGTAGTCTGTATCTGAGATCAAAAGGTTGTAGCCTTCACCACTTGAGTGGTGAGCTCTAGGATAGTATGTCCCCACCCCTAATAGGATTATTGTGAAAGACTCCTAATATGGTCTGACCTTTGAATAGGTCTTTGTACTAAGAGTATTGTAAAGAACAACTCCTAACAGGGTTACAGATCTTCTAACAAGGATCATAAGACACTAGTGCAGCTCTTAGTGGGTGTCAATTCCCACTAGGATTTTTACCTATTTTAGTTTCCCTATAATCATATTGGTGTTATGTGTTGTGATTTTTTATCTTGTTTACATTAATGTTTATTTCAGTACTTAAGCAATCAAGTTAAGTTTCAAGAGTAAAGTAAAAAGATTAAAATATAGTGAACACTGATTCAAACGCCACTCTTAGTATTCCCATTCCTAACAATTGGTATCAGAGCTCTAGTCCTTTGAAGAGAAGTTTAGGTTCCACTTGAGTAGATCAATGGGTTCATAAGAAGAAAAACATCTGAAGAAGAATCTTATGGCAGCTCTTAAAGACCTTGATAGATCTGAGAAAGAAGTTGAAGAACTAAAATTGAAAATTAGTGGTGCACAAGTTTTCATCAAGAAGTTAAGAAAAGATTTGAAAGATTGTTCAAATAGTGATTTAGGCAAAATGGTTAAGAAGCCAAATGAAGAGAACATATCTCTGAAAGATTAGATTGAAGAGTTGGATGAAAAGCTAACTAACCATCAAGAATTTTATGATGAACAAATCAAAGAGAACATTCAACTGAATGAAGAATTGAGGCAACCAAACATTGAAATCTTGGAGCTAAGAAACAACAAAGAAAATTTGGAGCCTAAGTTGAAAGAGGAAAAGAATCACATTGAGAAATTAAACACCTATTGTGATTTGATAGAGTCATAATTATATGCACAGAATCTTAAAGGAGATACTAGAAAAGTTTGATTTAATGAAGCATAAAATTAGATTGATGACATGTGAGCAAGGATGAAAGCACCATAAGAAACTACAGATGCCAACAAGACTAGAAATCAGACTAAAGACAATGTTGAACAATCTGAGGATGAGCACATGATAGTAGACCAAACTTATTATGCATGTAACAAGCATGGACATATAGCAAGGAATTGTAAAGAGGTAAGACCTTTCAATGGTTATTGTTATTCATGAAATAAATTTGGTCAAAGATCTATGAAATGTAGAACAAGTTAGAAGAACAAGACTCAACATAATCAAAGAAATTAGAATCAACCAAATGCAAGAATTTCTTAGAGTATTACATGTTAGATATGTAATTATAATGGTCACTCAACTAGACAGTGAAAAATGATAACCCATATCAATGCACCAAGGAATTTAAGGCCTCAAGTTATTTTTCACTCTTGTAACAAGGCTAGAAACATCTCAATTTTTTGTAGATCAAGAATGCAAAGTCTAGAAAGCCCTGAAAAGCCAGAAGAATCAATATTGGATATTGAAGGAGAAGTCAAGTTTGTGAAATCTTTAGAACATGCGAGCTTGATTTTAATAGAGGCAAAGAAAGATAAGGTTGATGAGTATGTATTGGATGCATCCGCAATAGACACACCCTCTACATTTGAATGAATAACTCTTAGGGTCATAGGTGGAGCTAATTTATCTCTAGACCCCTACGCAGCTAGTATACTCACCGTCAGAGTATGCGCCTTTGGTTTTAACATTTTGGAGACTATTTGATACTATGTGCAAGAGCACACTACTAGATTGATTGTAGGATAGAACTTGGAAATTCTCAGTCAAATTCTAGTTTACACGAAAAGCATTAATGGTGGAAATTTCTTTTTGTAGTCTATGGAAACTTACTAATCACTCATTGCATTCAATTTTGAGCGATTGGAAACCACATGAGCCCTAGTAGTTGAATTGTGAAGTGTTGAAGCTTGATTCACCAACAAAGAAGTGTGATTAATTAGTTATGAAGCCCTAGTCCAACACAACAATTTAGAAGTCTTTGGAATCTGATTTGAAGTTATAATCAAGTAATTCATGGCTACACCAGTTGTGTTTGATGTTTCTAAGAGAAAGAGATACATTTTTAAGAGGCACCCTTTTAAGTCAACCCTAGATGACCTAGAAGGTTCATTTTCAAGAACTCCTATGGGTGTAATGCATGTTGAAGACATTCATGCATACATTTACTCTAAGAAGGAACCAATTGGACTTGATAGGATAAGGTCACACCTTGAGTCCATGATGAAACTAGACAAAACATTCCTAGATGAGTTCATGCATTTAGAGAACCATGAGCTATTGTTGAGTATGCTATGACACATGAGTTCTACAAATCTGAATGGATCAAGATCTTGTTAAGAAGAATTCATTATAACCTATTTTGGATAGGTGAAGTCCTATTAAGAACCACAGGAGATCTTATTCATGAAATGATAGGCCTTTTTAAGATAGGCGTCATTCTTCCAGTGGGAAAGGAAGTAAGGAAATTATTTGAATAGACATGTAAGTCCATAAGTGATAGGTGTGGAATGACAATTGAGCCTATTGAAGATAAAGACATCAAATTGATATCTATGATACTAGGTTACAGGTTTCAATAGACCAAAAGGATGAATAGTGTGTCCAAAGCCACTATTCTTGCAACAATTAGACTTGTCAAATAAAATGGAGAGTTCAATCTATGTGACATCTTTTTTGCATAGTTGATTGATAACATTAGAGCCATCAAGCATGATAAGACCAAAATATTCAGGTTTGGGTCTCTAATCATTTACATGTACATCCATATACTTGGAAAGGTCTCAGATTTGTACTTAGACAAAAGTATGCCTACAATGCCTCAAATATCTCTTAAGGCATCTACTAAGAGCCCATTGGAGAATTACATGGAGCTATAATTGAAGACATTTAGGATCAAAATGTGGATGAGGTACAGGATACCAAAAAGTATTATTGAGAAATACAAAGACAACATTTTCTTTATGGTAGAAACTGACATAACATGTGTGGAAGTAGTTGAACCTAGAACAAAGTGGATCCATCCACTTAGTTATGAGGTAGAGGAACCAATCTTGGAAGCATATGCACAAGTATTACTTTCATCACCTAAGGACCCTAATGAACCAAGATGGATAACTTATGAAGAAAAGATAAGGGAAGTTGATGCAGTTTTGAACAGTGTAGCAACTTAGAGGAAAGCCTCTAAGATTACGTCTGAGATACTCAGAATTCATGGTGTAACTTAGGCACATCTTGAAAAAGCAAGAGAGGAAAATATAGCATTGGAGATTGAGAGTGCATCCAAAGTGGAAGCCAAAAAAGATGATCCTGAAATAAAGAAAATCAAGATTGATAAGTCTGATGATCCAAAGGATAAACAAGGTAAAATAGATGCTATCCCTCCTACGCCCAAAGTTAAAATTGATCTAACATCACCTCATGAGTATAAGAAAATAACCAAGAGGAATAAGGAGACCAATGCAAGCCACCCATCCTTGCGAACAACTAGAAGTCAGAAAAAGAACACTCAAGCACCTCCATAAGTAGTTTTTAGACCTAGTCTTCAAGTATTGAAAACAAAGATTATTGATGAAGGTAGAATATATCATATAGGAAAATTATATGAGAAATAAAGTGAGACTAATAAATCATAAATCCATGGAATGATAATCAAACATGTGCTCAATTTAAAGAAGATAGTCTTAGAACTAAAGACAGTAATTTTGAACAATGTGCAAAACATCTTGGAATTCTTAAAAGGATAGGCTATTGAGGAGGATCTAAGAATAAGAGAGAGTATTCTAGATAAAATCCTCCCTGTATTTTACCTAGAAGAGAAAACATTATTGTTAGATCTAGTGAAGCCGCACCTCAAAACAAAGTTGAGAACACTGCACATAATGGATAGGAACTTTGAGTTGGTAGCTAAAGAGACTAAGAAAGCTTTTGAGAAAGTTTTTATGGATATGCACATGTATCCACCTAATACACCCACAACTCAAGTGCCATCTAAGGAAGTCAAGGAGTCACAGACCAAGAATGTACTATTAATAGGTCCTTAGGATCCATCACCTATAGTGTTAACACCTATAGAGGTAGTGAAGTTTGTGCCCATGACTGAGACACAAAAAGATGACAGAATCATCATTGATAATGTAGAGATAGCCATGGCAGCCATAGATAAAGACCTGGGTAAGTTTTAGGAAGCCTTTGCGAGCACACATCAGGTCAAAATTTTATGTGGTGAAAATTCACCTAAGCTACAAGAAGAAGTATTAATAGAGGATCTAATAGGTGAAGAAGAAAAAAGGACATAGAAAAAGAGATAGTAAATGAAAAAGAAAAGGTAGAAGAGGTAAAAAGAAGTGAACCAATAGATGAGCTATCTGTTGGACTTCCTATGAAGATAAAGAAAGAAGTGATGGATGACACTCCTATCATACCCTTACCCTTATCATCATTGTTGTCAAGTTTGACACCAAACACCACAAGCTTGGACTCTTGGGGAGAAGAAGACCTGATTAAGATCAATGTCCTAGCTATGGAGAAAGAGAAAGGGAAGCAAGTGATGAGGAACCCTCTGTTTGTTGAATCAATCAACATTCTAAATAGCTTTCTACCCTTAGATAAGAAAGTGTCTAAGGTTTATTCAATTGATGATGTCAATACTATATTGACAAACTTCAAAGCAAACTTTTCTAGCTTAGAAGAATCTGCATGTCAAGTTATAGAAGGAAAATATATGAAGAAGAGATTGAGTGATCTAATTGGAAACTTTACACTCAACCTCAATTCATTGAAGATTGGTCAAGCATCCTTAAAGGAGTTTGTAGCTAAGGGAAGGAAGATCATTACTGATTGTATGAACCAGGATAAGCTGACTGGTGATCACTACAAGAAAATCCAGGAGGTAGAAGCAATGATAGACAATGTAAGGAAATCAGTTGAAGATCCCTCCACTGATGTGAAGATGTGAAATAATGTGTACTAGGGGTAGATAGACAAAATAGAAAAGGATGAGAAAGAGATTTCTAAGATAAGTGCAAGACCAACACAGCTCAAGAATGCTCTTGTGCCCTCTCTAGATGTACTCAATCAGAACATCAAGGAGATCAATTCTAGTATGGTGACATATGACCAAGGTCTAAGTACAAACTTGGAAAAGATGGAGAAGCTACAATATTCCTTATGCGCCCATCTAGACACTGTCAATGCATTGATAGTATTTTGGAAATAGGAGATCCAAAACTTGTAGATTCCTTATCTAGATGTACTTTCTTTGTAGGTACTTATAGATACACATTTTTTTAGCACCTCTGTCATTAATTTCAAAGGGGGGGTATTGTATGTAGAATATGGAGTGTTATATATGATGTAAAGAAGAAGTATAGTAGAGAGTACAAAGGAGAAATAAGTTAGAGTATATACTAAAGAAATTTGTTTAAGCACACAGTTAGTAATTTCACCGTATTCCTTTGTTGCCATTAATGACAAAGGGAGAGATTGTTCGAAAGTTTACTATACTATTGTATATGACTAGATAAAGTGTTTTCATTATGGTAACAAACTCATATAGAGTTTTGGAGTTAGCGCACATTATCATAATGTCAAAATATGGCTAAGTATAGAAGATTGGACAATTAGCAAAGCACTAGTAGATTAGAGCATCAGCGCATGTGCATATGAACAAGTTGTGGTATGTGACCTTAAAGATAAGATGGTAAGTGTGTATTCATCCTAACTCTAAGAGTGCATGATCAAATAAGATAGTATGACGAAGATACAGACTATTGAAGTGGTACAAAAAGTGAATGTCAGAACAAAATAGAGTATGCAGCCGACTCTTAGTAATTTGATTAACGATTGTAATAATATTTTGTAAAGACTATGCACCTATTGTAATTTGGTTGTAGACATGTAAACACCTTTTTTTGTAAACACGCTTGAGCCAATTCACTTGGAAGTGTTGTATGTAATTGGTTATAGGTCGACCTAGTTATTTATTTTGTCAGTGCATATAAATATAAGATGCGCCTTTGTAATAAAGTATGAAATGTGGATATAGAGATAAGATAAGAGAAGATACATGTGAAGTGAAGATAGAATGCGTTAGAGCTTTACAAGGGGCTAAAGCATCATTGCACAAAAGGACCTGATTAGACAAGTAGTGTCATAATCCTAGTTCATCCAGTAGATATAGTGTGTATCTGAGATTAGAAGGTTGTAGCCTTCACTACTTGAGCATTGAGCTCTAGGACAGTGTGTCTGCACCCCTAACAGGGTTATTGTAAAAGAATCCTAATAGGGTCTGATCTTTGATCAGGTATCTGTACTAAAAGTATTGTAAAGAACAACTCCTAAAAGGGTTGAAGATCTTCTAACAAGGATCATAAGACACTAGTGCAGTTCTTAGTGGTTGTCAATTCCCACTGGGGTTTTTACCTATTTGGGTTTCCCTATAACCATATTGGTGTTATGTGTTATGATTGTTTATCTTGTTTACATTGATGCTTATTTCAGTACTTAAGAAATCAAGTTAAGTTTCAAGAGTAAAGTAAAAAGATTAAAATATAGTGAACACTAATTTAACCCCCCCCCCCCCCCCCCCCCCCCCCCCCCACCCAACCCTCTCAGTGTTCCCATTCCTAACAATTGAGGTATCTAAGAGGAACCATAGACTATGGCTTATGGTATGACAAAAATGATAGCTTTGAACTTCATGTTTATACTAATGCTAATTGGGCAGGAAATATTGATGATAGAAAAAGTACTAGTGGTCATGCATTTTTCCTTGGGAAAAAGTTGGTGTCTTGGCTAAGTAAGAAACAATATTGTATATCACAATCTACTGCTAAATCAGAGTATGTTGTTGCTGCTATCAACTGCACTAAAGATTGTTTTGATGAAACAAATACTAAAAGACATTTTAATAAATTTTGATGAGCATAGGGTTATCCATTTTGATAACACCAGTACAGTAAATATGTCAAATAATCTAGGGAATCACTCCAAAACTAAACATATTTCTATCAAGTATCACTTCTTGAGATACAAGGTGGCAAAAAAGGAAATCAAACTAGAATATATCAGTACAAAGAGAAAATTGTAGACATCTTCACAAAGCCACTATCGAATGATACCTTTGAATATCTTAGAAGTATGTTGGGGGGTTCAAGCCCCTCCTAGTTAGAACTAAATAATGCAGAGATGCATCAGTCCATAGGTATTCAAAGCCTTATCATTATCTGGACTGGATGTAGGGATCTACTCCTCAAGGGGAGTGATCATGAAAGAAAGTTTATCTATAAAGGCACCCAAAGCCTCATGGAACTCTTTTCCATTTTTTTCAAAGGGAGGAGTGTTGCTATGAGAAAATACCTACTGTATCAGGAGATTGTTCAGTTGCAAAACTTTGGATTTATATAAACTTGAGGATAAGATTTTCCCATATGTTGACATCAATGCCAAAGGGGGAGATTGTTGGATATTTATAATGCATGGGGAGGTGATTGAGACATTTAATATGTCTAATCACTATGTTACTGAATGGGCACTCATAATTTTGTCATTTGTGTTTTGTCACTGATGTCAACATATGTTTCTATGAAGGAACCAGGTTGGTAATCACATTGTACAGATATTGTATGGATATTTTAGATGCTATGAAGTTAGATGATATTTAGGTAGATGTTGTGGTCATATATCTAAGATTTCATTATTATCTATGTTTCATATTGAGAGAGATACAAATGTTTTCATGAAGAACGGTTCACTGGACTGTGACAGTGAGAAATGACAGAGTTAGTCTCTGGGTTTTTGGTATGTCTTTCAGAAGATTTGGATTCAAGGTATGCGAGCTTGAAGGATGATAGAAAGGGAACTTAAGGATGTTCATTGGTCAAAAAAAGGTGTGGAATGATTGGTGACATCATCTATGGTGTGTGTTCTGGCGATGGTTTCTTTTGAAGCTAACTCAAGAAATAAAGTGTGTGTTTTGTTTGATGAGTATAAATTAATGACGTCAATCCTTAATTGTTGTAATGAAATCATTGTAGACTTGTCCTAGATACCATGTGTATCTTAGAAAGGGTTTATGTAATTTTTTGTAATTAGAAAAGCCTCATGAGCTGACCTGATCATGGTAAATTGTTACAAGATATATATATATATATATATATATATATATATATATATATATATATATATATATATATATATATATATATATATATATATATATATATATATATATATATATATATATATATATATATATATATATATATATATATATATATATATATATATATATATATATATATATATATATATATATATATATATATATATATATATATATATATATATATATATATATATATATATATATTATATATATATATATATTCTTTACTTTGGAAAAGATATGGATGGAATGTATGTGATATAAAAAGGTTGTGAATGTTGTGAGCTTATGCTTGTTTTATGTAGAGTAGAGGTTTACTGATGGACTTCAGTGGAACTAATTAATCAAAGACAGTTGCTGGAAAATAGTTAAAAAGATTGTGTATTTCTTTATATATAGCTATGTTGCGAACAATTGAGTTCTTAAGGTAGATTTAACCTTCTTTGGGCAGTGAGCCCTCCCTTTTGTTCTTGACTCCTAACAGGGTCTTTCCTCTAATAAGGACTATGTATTGTAATGTTTCAATAAGCTCCTAATAGGGCTATATCTTCTAACAAGGATAACTATACTCTTTATACATCATTTGTGGGTGCTAATTCCCACTGGGGTTTTTAACTTTAACAGGGCTTCCCTGAAACTAAAATATTGTGTTATTGTGTTAGCATTCATTATGTTCATTGGATTTTATATTGTGGAGCTTAAAGTTTAAAGTTTAATATTATGCTATACAACTGATTCACCCCCCTCTCAGTTGTATTGTGGACTGTTATTCCTAACATCAGTAAGATCAATGAACCTGACTGTGACACATATAATAATTGGCTCATCAAATACTATTTACATCATCATACGCCAATGTTATTAAGTGACACACATAATCTATTATATCACTTCCATGTCCCCAAGCCTAGTTAGCAAGGAGATCTCAGCATTACATTTATTTAAAATTGATACACATCCTTTCTTAAGAGCTAATGGATTTTTTTACATCCATAAGACCAGTGTCAAATTTAACATACTATTTTGATGACATAATTATATTTTAAATGCTTTGGGGCTAGGTCATCGTTTATATTTTTATATTTGAAGTGTGAATTTTGAGGCTCTTGATTTGGTCATCTAGACTTCATTTTGAGTGTAATTTTTTGTTTTTTAGGTATAATTTCATAAAATTTCCATTGGTGGTGTTGTTTTCTAGATTTGATGGATAAAATAATTATAAATATCAATTTTTGGTGACTATACATGTCCAATCCTCAAATTTTCAAGTTATGGGTCTCAATTTAGGCTCATATAGATGTTTTCAAGTGTCAGTCTTTTAAAGGCATAATTTTTTATCTAATATTTAGAAATGCTATCAATTTGTAGCCATTGTGAGAAAAATATCACTTTTAAATCTAGGTCTTTTTTGGCCATTCATGATCATTGTAATTGTAGGATTCAAGTTTCATTCTTAGCAATGTTTTTTTGAGTTTGATTTGGCATCAATAAGGAAGTTCTAATCATAAAAATAAAAAGTCCACTTATCTCTTATTTTGGATGTGGCGACTGTACACACACTATATAGGTAGTGCCAAAATCATGTTTTAGGGAGGGGGGAGATTCTTTGATTGAGTAAATTTTTTGGGATGTCTTCTGTGATTGTGTGACTTTGTTAGTTGTGCTCTTTCTTTTTGTATCATGGGTTCCCCTAAATTTACACTTTTAACTCCACATAATTATGCTATTTGGAAAATGTATTCATAGAGTAAGATAATGGAAAAATGATTAACTCATTATATTTATGTAACTAATAGAATACCATTTGATCCTAAAATTAATCCTAATACTCAATTAGATTTTCTCACTAAAAATATTATGTCTCTTAGAGCTTTGAGAAACTCTATCGAAAGATCTCATCTTTCATATTAAAAAATGCACCTTAGTAAAAGAAACTGGGGACAAATATTGTCAATTGTATGGTCATTTCTTGTTGATGAGGCTAGGGGATACAAACTTGATAGATACCTAAAAAAATTAGATCCTAGGGGATTTGATACAATCTATGACTAAGTCAGTAAATAAACAAAGTTTAGAGCCAAACTCAAGAATTGTGTCATGGATAAAACAAACAAAGAGTTGATCAACAATTTGTTGGAGAATCCTGTATTAGAATATGTGATATTTATTTCTAGCTTCAAAATGCACAATTTAACTACATGGGTGATTCATACCATATGCCTTCATTTGATACATCCATAGAGATGTTGATGTTAGAGAAATCAAAATTGATGAGAATCAGTATTCTCAAGTATTCAAATTCTAAAGCTTTTGTAAAAAATCAAGGGAATCAAGGAGAGAATTCCCTCAATAAGCATAAATAGTTGAAAAAGAAAAAAAAACAAGAGAAAGTACAATCAACCTCTTCAAAGAAAAGAAATTATTCATCTTCTTCCAATAAGAATGGAAATAATTATAAGAATAATAAACTACCTTGTTCATATTACCATAAACCTAATCATGATGAGCATCATTGCCATGCTAAGATTTATGAGTTAAATTTTTTTTCAAGAAGAACATCAATAAGACAAATTCCTCCAACAAGAAGAATTGATCACCTCCACTTAAAAGGGAAAATGAAAAGAATTTGTGGAAACTACAAGTTCTTTAGAGGAATAGATACTTGAATTAGATATTACTCATCACATGGGTTATTCAAAGAATCCATTTTCTTCATTAGATCCATCTAAGGTACCTCACATCTTTGTAGGAGATGATAAACCAGTGGAAGTTGAAAGAAAATATGTCCTTTGTATTCCCAACCTAAGCTCTATTATCCTTTGAATTTTCCAAATCACTCACTATGGATGTCAAAAGAAAGAAGGTTTATATATGATTTAGTTGAGGTAAAAAATATTAAGGTTTACGCTTTGGTAGAAGTCCCACTTTGTGCTTAAGTCCCCTTTTAAAACCTTGTTGAAACATTTAAATTTAAAATGAAAGGTATTCAACATCAGTGGTTTGGACATCCCAATTACCACTATCTTCACTAGCTTAGCTCCAACAATATGGTCAAAGGTCTATCGGCAATCAATTTTTTTGGGGTATATGTTTAGCTTGTGCAATGAGAAAGAATCTAGAAGATAAGTTTGACAAAGGGAAGTCATGGAGAGCACCAATTATTCTTGATTTGGTTCACAATGATGTAGTAGTCCCCTTTCTAATGCCATCATTCAAAAAATCTCTCTATTTCATCACCTTCATTGATCACTATTCTCAGTTTACATGGGTGTAATTTCTTAGTAACAAGAGTGAAGTATTTTTTTTTTTAAAAATCATCTTCAACGTTAATATTAAGAAGAAATAAGGGGAATCCATCAAGGTTATACAAACACAAAATGGAAGGGAGTATGTGGGCTCAAGATTTATGGACTTTAATACACTTGAGGGGATATGTCTTCTACATTTAGTTGCATAGAGTCTACAATATAATGATGAATTGCAAAAAGGAAGAATATAACTCTTAAGAAAATGACTAGATATATAATTTATGCTAGGTCTCTTGATCCACATTTTGGGGTAGAAGATATAAGTTATGCCAATCACATCCAAAATTGAGCTCCTCATCAAGCCTTAGAAGGAAACACTAATTTTAAGGCTTGGTGTGGTAGAAAACTAGTTGTGAAACACTTCCAAGTCTTTAGTTGTCTCTAAGTTTAGGCACATATAGCTTCATTAAAATGTAATGCATTGGACCAAAAAGTATGACTTTCATATTTTTTTAATATCCTAAAGGTGTTAAGCCATTTAGACTTATGAATCCCTAGACACATGATATTTTCATAGAGATCAGTGCTCACTTTGAGGAAAGATGTCCTAGCTTGAACTTTTATGTTGTTCTTTTAGACATTGTTTATGGTGATGATAGTGACTCAAATGATGATTCTACCTCAACTTTGACTTCCACTAGACCTTGTTGGGCTCAAGAGAATCTTGATTTAAGAGGTTCATGTATGGAGGATCCTTAAAACACTCAAAGGAAAATGTCACAACATCCACAATTTCCACATGCATACATTGGTACAATGATAGCTCCATCAAATTCAATATATTTGGGTACACCTTGTCTTCCAGATACAATTTTGTTGGATGACTACTTGACATACATTACAAGTTTGTTTCTCGAAACTTATATTGTAGATATCTTAGACATCATTAATGACATACATATTATCTTTGATGACCTGACAATCCTTCTTCATTTGTTGCAAGGAAAAATGTCAACTACTTTTTGCATTCTCCACATGATTAGGTTTTTAAGGCTGAAATGATTATGTATCCTTATGTATAGAAATTGGAGGAGGCATGTTTTATGTTTTGAGAAATCACTTTGGTGTTTGGAAAATGTTCTACATCCAACCTCATTAGATCTTGACTATTTTTTTTCAATAGAATACACTAGTACACCCAACTTGGAAGGGTTAGCCCTGAGTATTGACATGAGGACAGTTGAGAAAATTTTAGAGACATCATACATCTTGAGGGTTTTTCTTATAGAATGGGGAGGTATCTCTCATACACCTATGCCATTGTTTCTTCTTTGGTGGAGGAAAATTATTTGATGTTCATAGACTAATTTCTATATTCAACTTGGAGGATCTATCCTTTCTTACTCATATGTGGTTTTACCCTTCACATACTTTTTTTATATTTCTCTTATGTTTTCATCTCTCTTTTGGTTTGGAGTTTCATCCCATGATATTTTCTCCCTTTCTCTATTTTATGAGAGATTGCATTTGCACTTTCATATTGTACATGGGTACCTAACATGGCCTAGTAGTTGGGACCCATCTTAAATTATCATCTAGTAGTGTGAGATTAAGTGCATTCACCTTAGTTACACATAAGGAGTGTTGATGCGATTAAATATTATTAATTACACTTTTGTTAAGCTTAATCATAATAATACATTATTTGTGCATGAGACACTTAGGTTTTTGCATCTCATTTTTGCACATGGATAAATTCCACTTTAAGTGGTTATAGTGCTACATTGGAGAGATAAGGTACTGAGAGGGGAGGGGTGAATCAATGCCCACAAAAACTTTCAACTCGTAAACCTTTCAGACTTTAAACAACAAAGAGTAGTAACCTTCAAATGAAACTTGTATCCATTACATGTATCATTCATTCATTCATCTTATAAAAGTAAATAACATGAAATAAAAAATATAACAATACCATAACACAAGTATTTTGGTAACGTAGAAACCCTTGTTAGAAGGTAAAAATTGCGGTGGCGGTGACACCCACAAATTCTTTACCACTACAGATAGAAAAGGTTTGCTTGTTAGGGATACAAGTGTTGATCACTTTTGGTGATCTTACACTGTTACAAGTAACATATTAGATCATCTAGATCTACCTAGTGATAGGATTTTAGCAATACTACTTGAGTGTACACTCGGTTAAGAGATTTACAAAAAGATTAATAGGTCTCCTCTATTAAGAGATTTTAACAAAACTCTATTAAAATGATTAGAAAATAATAGGTAATCATCTGCTGATGACAACTCAACTTGTCTGATACAGATAAATAAAGTACTGAATAGATATCACCTTGAAATGTGAAAATTTCAGCTTTGAACTGCTCAGTTAGCCTGCTCTAATTCTGCTCAATCTGATTACCTTTGAATATTGTTTTTCTTTGTCTATCAACTGATAATCTTGAAGTTTGGCTAGTGCTTCAAGTGCTTCTTTGTTCATACATCAGTTACAACAAAATGATGCAAAAAATATAATTATATAGCATATTGCTTTATGCTTCTTACACAATTACGTTTCAATATCTTAGATAAAATCCTAAGATCTACAGTGTACAAAAATAACCTAGATCAAAATAATAAAATAATATCTTCATCACATTTAATGAATATCTCAACAATAAATTATCCTTGATCTTGGTAAAATGTTTTATGATTATGTTGTAATTGTTTACATAGATAAATGTGCCATTTCTGATTCCTATGCCATTTCCTGTGATCATCAATAAACAATGTAAATATTACTTGGTAATTACACTAGTGCTCAGTGTTTACTACCACTCATTATTGGTGTTTGATGCTAAATAGAATTATTCTATGCTCAGTGTAAAGACTTAACTAACTAGCTTGTGATGCTTTCTTTTACCGACTAGATTAACATAAGTAATTGACCAATGTCTTTGATACTAATGAAAACCATTAATACTCAAATAGAGATAACAATCTCCCCCTTTGGCATTAGTATCAAAACCTTAATGTACATAGACCTTATGTCTCAAAAATTATATCTCTGCCATATACATATATACTTATCAAAAAATTTCTATATACTCCCCCTCGGTGCATGCTCCTGGTAATGTGTAGCATACTTAGCATCTATTTACATATTTGGCATATACATTATTATCCCCCTTTTTGATATTAATTTCAAATACAAAAATGTATACTTATAGCTTATCAAAAATGTGTTGATAGGTTTTCTCCAGTGATTCCAAGAGGTTTTCCCATTCCTCTTTCAAGTTGGCAAGAGCAATGTGTTCAAGACCAACTTGTGTATGCATGTCAAAGATATTTTCCAACATAGAAATCTCTGGTGTTGCAACAAGTATCTCCACTTTGACAATGTGTTTCTCAAAAAATTTCAGGTAGGGTAGGAACTTGGTTTGTAATTTAGTGACCTGATCACTAGTTCTTTCTTCTTGTTTCCTAAGATCTGCTATCAATCTCCTAAGTTCTTGTAATCTTAATATATGCTTTACAAAAGCTTGTGGTTTGGTTATAGTTGCTTGTGCATTGGCCTTGATTTCATTTGCAAATTGTTTAATCTTTTCACTAATCTTAGGAGTGAAGGTTTCCATAGTGCATAGCTTTAGTAGTATTTGACTGATTAACTAAATGATAGATTTGATCTCAATAATTACCTCAACTAATTTAACCTTGTTGATTGCCACTTCTTGGCTGATTCTTTCTGCAAGTTTACGTTGTATATTTTATTCTACCCTTTCTTCTATTCTCTTGTTAGCATTGACATTTGGGGCATTGATTCCTTTAGCAAGCGTAGCAAGTTGGTCCATAATTGGAGTATCCTCATCTACATGTAAGTTGGGTACAACCTATTGTAAGATATCTCTTATATTTTGTAATATTTCCTTGCTCTTGCTTTCTTGTCTCAATTTCTCTTGTGATGATTTCCTTGTGCATAAATTCCCATATTTTCTTAGTTCTTCGGGGCTAAGGGTCCTCAGGCCACACTCAAGTATCATGATAACTTCATCTAATGTGACTAACCCTTTTCCTTTCTTTTTCTTCTTCTTCTTTGATTCTTGTGGTGAGTTCCTTGCAATTAGAATAATAGCTTTTTCTTCTGCCCTTAAAGTGTTCTGCTCCGTTGACACATTATCTTCCTTTTTCTACTCCTTGGTAACCTATGTGTCGATTGACTAAGATGGATCCTCTGATGTTGTTTTAGGTTAGGTAGTCTCAGTTGTTGTGGGCTTTTCTTGTTCCTTTGTTTCTATTTCAGTAGCCTCTTTTTCTTCAGGCTTGTTTGTCTCTACAGGTATTTTGGTACTGTGTTCCCTTGTTGTATCTTGCGGTTTCTTAGGGTCTAATCCATTTATTTGTTACTGAGATAGGATTGTTAGTAATGTGAACACTAAGAGGGGGTGTTGAATCAGTGTTCATTATATGTTTATCTTTTTACTTAATCTTTAAATTGAACTTAAATGCTTAAGTATTGAAATGAACATCCACATAAACATGAAACATGAAATCAACACATAACACTAATATGGTTATAGGGAAACCCAAATAGGTAAAAACCCTGATGGGAATTGACACCCACTAATATCCTATACTAGTGTTTTATGATCCTTGCTAGAAGATCCTTAACCCTGTTAGGAGTTACTTTACAATGCATTTAGTACAGTAGACCTGGTTAATGGTCAGACCCTATTAGGAGTCTTTTTGAATAGTCTCTATTACGGGAGAGGATGCACTATCCTAGAGCTCATGACTCAAGTGGTGAAGGCTACAACGTTTTGATCTTAGATACACACTATATCTGTTGGATGAACTATCACTGTGACACTGCTTGTCAGATCAGTTCCTTTGATGGGCTAATGCTTTGACCCCTTGAAAAGATCTAATACATCTTATAGTCTCTTTGCACACTTCTTCTCTACTTTCTACAATTATATGTCAATTCCATACCAATTACAATGGGTGCATCTCATATTTATATGCACATACAAAATAAATAACTAGGTCAGCCCTTAAACCTATTACATACAACACTCCCAATTGAATTGGCTCAAGTGTGTATACAAAAAAATACAATTATATGTTGGAAACCTAATTACAATAGGTGCATGGCCTTTACATCATTAGAACATAACTGCTTAATCAAAATGCCAATTGTCAGCTGCTTACTTTGTTCTTCTCTAGCACACACTGACTGTGTGACTTCAACTGAATGTAAATTTATCATGCCTGCATATTTGATCATGTACTCATAAACTAAGCATGTATAGGATGTTACTAACTTAACTCCTAGGGTGCATACCATAACTCTGTCATACACATGTGTGTTGATGCCCTAAGCTTCAGGAACTCTATACACTATCTAGTATTCAACACTTAACTGATTTCTGATCTTTACATCAAGTTCGATCACTCTAAACTTCTATATGACTTTGGTTCCATAGTGACAACACTATATTAAGCCATATACACTAGTATAGCTAACTTTCCAACAATCTCCCCCTTTGTCATTGGTGGCAACAAAGGAATATGGCCAAGTTGCTAACTGTCCTTAATATAGAAAACTTTTGTCTCCTTATACATATCTTTTATCCATATTCTATATATACTCCCCCTTTGACATTAATGACAAAGGTGTGTCAAAAATTGAATCTACAAAAACTTACTATGATAGTACATCTGGATATAAAATCTTTAAATTTTGGATTTCCTTCTTCCAAAATGTGACTAGAGAATTCACAATTTGTAGATGGGTTCATAAAACATACTAAAGCTTCTCCATCTTCTCTAGATCAGTGCTAGGACCTTGATCATATGTCACCATAGTGGAATCAATCTCCTTGATATTCTAATTTAGTATGTCTAATTAGGGTGCAAGAGCATTCCTTAGCTAATTTTTCCTTGCCCTTATCTTGGTCATCTCTTTTTCTACTTTCTCAATTTTATCAATTTGTCCTTGGTAGACATTGTTGCACATGTTCACATCAATAGATGTATCTTCCATTTATTTCTAGATGCTATCTATCATAGCTTTAGCCTCTGAAATCTTCTTGTATAGATCACTAGTTAACTTGTCTTGGTTCATGCATTCAGCAATTATCTTTCTTCCCTTAGCTACAAATTCCTTCAGGGATGCTTGACAAGCCTTTAGTGAGCTAAGGTCAAGTGTGTAGTTTCTAACCAATTCACTTAATCTCTTCTTTGAGTACTTCTCCTCTGCAACTAAGGATGTAGATACTTTAAGGCTAGAGAAATTGTTCTTGAACTATGAAATCACTAAACTGACATCATCAATAGTGTGTACCTTGGATACTTTCTTGTCTATTGGTAACAAATTGTTCAAGATGTTCACTGACTCCACAAGGAGGGGGTTCCTCATCACTTTTTTCTTCTTGGCCTTCTAGATAGCTAAGACATTGAAATTAATCAGGTTTTCTTCTCCACATGAGTCCAAACTAGTTGTGTTAGGTGTCAAACTTGACAACAATGTTGTTGAAGGAGTGATGGGAATGCTATCCATCACTTCTTGTTTTACCTTGAGTAGTTCAACTAATGGTTCATTTCTCTCTACTTCTTTTTCTATTTCTTTCTTTTCTTCTTTTTTTTCTTTTTCTTTTTCTTTCTTCTCTTACATCTTTTCTTCTTCTTTCTCATATGTTATAACTTCAATCAATACTTCTTCTTGATGAGCGGGAGGTGAGTCATTGATGCAGGAGCATCCTGGGTGTAAGAGCAATCTTGCATCACCCAAAAATATTTTTGTTTGCTTTTCAATAAGGGCTATCTTGTGTAGCGCTGTTATTTATGGAAACTTTCTATTTTTAGTAAATTGGTCATAAATCTTAGAATGTTCTGATTTCACATATGGAGGTTCATCTCAGTCGTATCAGTCTGCCAGTAAAGTTTCATTGACAGATCAAGTCTAGCTTTGTAGATATTGAAGATTTTTGGTATTGGCAGCAGGGTACAGAAACTTTGAACTCAGTTTTGAAGGCTTTAGAGGCCTCGGATGAGGTCCAAAATTTGGGTGATGGGCACTTGCGCGAGTCAAGCCTGTAGAGTGCTTCGTGGCATTTTTGAATTGGGGTTGTAACAGTCAATCGAAGCAACTGGTGATGACTTATGGTCTTCAGAAGTTGAGTCACCTGAAATGGCAAAAAATAGCTTTCCTTCAAAATTTATGTTCGGGTTTCAAAATTTACTTTGAGCCAACTTTGATGTAATAAGTTGTAAAATAAAATACTTTTAAGTTTAGTCGGCCCTTTGGGCTAAATTTTTGGAACCTTCTCAGGCAGTGGAAATTGCCTAAATAAAGAAGGCCAGTAGGTTGTCTTAGGAGTTCAGGGGCAGTTCGAAGTAGTTCTGGGTAGTAGATCTAGGCAATAATTTGAGGTTTTGTCCTACAGAATATTGTAAGCGAATGCCCATGTGGCTTTGCATATTGTAATTCTGAAAGTTTGTAATTCCACATTTGTGAAGATAATAACAAGCTAATTTTTTGTTCTTGCATATTGTTGTTGTTTCTTTGTTTCTGTTATGTGTTTGTGGTATTAAGGGGAGCACCCTTCATCAAGTGGTATCAGAGTGGGAGTTCCTGAGTGTGTAAACAAATCGCTAATTGTGAGGTAGTTTGCACCAAGATCGTGGATTAGGGTTTCTATGTAAACAGATCGACGATTGTGAGGCAGTTTGCATCAGAACTGTGGTTAGAGTTTCTGTGTAAACAGATCGCCGATTGTGAGGTAGTTTGCATCAGAACTGTGGTTAGGATTTCTATGTAAATAGATCACTGATTGTGAGGCAGTTTGCATCAAAACTACGGTTAGGGTTTCAGCGATACGCGTAAAAATGCCTGCATGAAGAGAACGTGGTAGAAGAGCTGGTGTTGTAACACCTGAGGTTAGAGCACTCCAGAGACAAGTGTGAGCATTTCAAGAAGAGATTCATAGAGGAATGAATCTTAATGTCAAAGATAAAAGTGATGATGAAGCCGAAGAAGGAAATTCTAAACAAGGGGAAGTCAAAGTTTTGAATCTGGAAGAAGAAAGACTTTTTCGAGCCATTTTCAAGATCGAGAAAAGACCTAAGATTGAGGTTCCTACATTTTCAAGGAATCTTAACCCAGAGGAGTTGATTGACTAGATCAATGAATGTGAAGAATATTTTGAGTATGAAGATATCGAGGATCCTGATTGAATCAAATTTGCGAAGGCCAGACTGAAGGGTCATGCGAAGATGTGGTGGCAGGAGATCCAATTGCAGTGAAATAGAAGAGGAAAGGATAAAATCACACGATGAGATCAGATGGTGGATAAATTGAAGCGACAGTTCATTCCTATTGATTATAAGCTTGACCTATTGAAGAAGATGCAAAGTTTGAAACAAGTAGGAAGATCTGTTCAGGAGTATACAGAGGAGTTCTATCGAATTCTCATTAGAACAGGCCATGCGGAAGCTGATAAGGAGAAAGTTTCCTGTTACCTTAATGGGTTGAGGCTGAGCATTCAGGAGGAGCTAAATCTGGTTCAAATGAATAGTATTGAAGAGGCATACCAGTTTGCCCTAAAAGTAGAGGAAAAGATGAACAAGAAGTTTGAGAGCAGACAAAGTGGAAGAGGTCGTGATAGTAGATCTGGTGGACAGTCAGATGGAGATCGCAATGAAGATCCAAAAAAGTAGGATGAGTCCAGTAACAGTCAGAATCAGAGAGGACATGATTTCAATAATGTCCAAGATCAGAATAATAGAGATCAGAGAGGAATAGGAAGAGGACAAGGATCTAGAAGAGGAGGCTTCTGTGGAACATGTTTTCACTGTGGAGAACAAGGTCATAGGGCATTTGAATGTACTCAGCGCCAAGGAAGAATAGATAGAAGAAATGAAGGCCAGGCCAGAGTTACATATGTAGATGAAGATGTCAAATCATCACATTCTGAAGATGCTAAAAGAGGAGAGATGCTGATTAGCAGAAGAGTCCTGTTGAGTGGTGAGAATGAACCTGCACAAAGGAGGAGCCTGTTTCGCACCAAGTGCAAGTGTTAAGGTAAATGTTGTGATGTGATTATTGCTAGTAGTAGTACCAATAATTTGGTGTCAGAAAAGATGGTGAAAAAGTTGAAGCTCAAGAGGTAGAAACATCCACATCCATATCGGGTTGCCTGGGTGCAGGATGACACAAGGTCATGGTCAGTGAACAATGTTTAGTGAAGTTTAAGATTGGCAGGTACCAAGATGAGGTACTATGTGATATCATATCTATGGATGCATGTCATATGTTGTTGGGTAGGCCATGGTAGTATGATAGATGTGTTGTACATGATGGTCGTGCGAATACCTATTCCTTGACAAAGGATGGAGTGCGACATAAGCTAAAGCCACTGAAGGAGATAGAAGAAGAGGTATGTGGTAATGCAAGGATAACTTTTGTTGATAGAGGAAATTTCTCAGATGGTATGTGACATGAGCATAAGTGTTTTACCTTAATTCCAAAGACTAGGAAAGAGGAAGTAGATGATGTACCTGTAGAAGTTGCAGAATTATTGAATGAGTTTTAGGATATTGTATCCAATAATGTACCTGATGGATTACCCCCAGTCAAGAAGATTAGTCATCAGATGGACTTGATCCCAGGAGCGATTTTGCCGAATAAGGAAGCACACAAAATCACACTGGTGGAAAGTGAAGAGTTGAAGATAGATCTGAAGTTTAATTCATCACATCATCCACAGATTATATATGGTAGTAGTCCCAGAAATGCATCTGAGTTGAGAAAATTAGATAAAGGAGAAATAAGTAGTGCTGAAGTTGAGGATTTTGTAGAACATTTGAAGAGCATCCATGAGGAGGTGAGGAAGCATATTTCCAAGATGAATGCACAGTATAAAGCCAACGCATATCAGAAAAGGAGGCATAAGGAATTTCAAATTGAAGATGAGATCACAGCAGCACATTGGAGTATTCCAGCAAGTGGTTCAGATACTGAAGAGATTGAAGACATACTGGACAGTCGAGTTGGTAGAAGCACAAGGAACAGGACATATGAAGAATATTTGGTCAAGTGGAAAGGATGACCTATTGAAGATTCATCATCGCTGACAAAGAAGGAGGTTGACCATCTTGGTTTTCCTCTGCACACCTGAGTCATGACAGGGTCACTTCTCAAATTACCTCGGGTGTCTTATGCAGGAGCATCCTAGGTGTAAGAGCAATCTTGTATCACCCAAAAATATTTCTATTTGCTTTTCAATAAGGGCTATCTTGTGTAGAGTTGCTATTTATGGAAACTTGCTATTTTTAGTAAGTTGGTCATAAATCTCAGAATGTTTTGATTTCACATATGGAGGTTCATCTCAGTCGTATCAGCCTGCCAGTAAAGTTTCATTGACAGATCAAGTCTAGCTTTGTAGATATTGAAGATTTTCAGTATTGGCAGCAGGGTACAGAAACTTTGAACTTAGTTTTGAAGGCTTTAGAGGCCTCAGATGAGGTAGAGAATTTGGGTGATGGATGCTTGTGTGAGTCAAGCCTGTAGAGCGCTTCGTGGCATTTCTGAATTACGATTGTAACAATCAATCTGAGCAACTGGCGATGACTTATGGTCTTCAGAAGTTGAGTCACCTGAAATGGCAGAAAATAGCTTTCCTTCAAAATTTATGTTCGGGTTTCAAAATTTATTTTGAGCTGACTTTGATGTAATAAATTGTAAAATAAAATACTTCTAAGTTTGGTCGGCCCTTTGGGCTAAATTTTGGGAACTTTCTCAGGCGGTGGAAATTGCCTAAATAAAGAAGGCCCGTAGGTTGTCTTAGGAGTTCAGGGGTAGTTCGAAGTAGTTCTGGGTAGTAGATCTGGGCAATAATTCGAGGTTTTATCCTATGGAATATTGTAAGGGAATGCCCATGTGGCTTTCCATATTGTAATTCTGAAAGTTTGTAATTCCACATTTATGGAGATAATAAGAAGCCAATTTTCTGTTCTTGCATATTGTTGTTGTTTCTCTGTTTCTTTTATGTGTTTGTGGTATTAAGGGGAGCAACCTTCATCAAGTGGTATTAGAGTGGGAGTTCCTGAGTGTGTAAACAGATCACTGATTGTGAGGTAGTTTTCACCAGGATCGTGGGTTAGGGTTTCTGTGTAAACAGATCATCGATTGTGAGGCAGTTTGCATCAGAACTGTGGTTAGAGTTTCTGTGTAAATAGATTGCCGATTGTGAGGTAGTTTGCATCAGAACTATGGTTAGGGTTTCTATGTAAATAGATCATCGATTGTGAGGTAGTTTGCATCAGAACTATGGTTAGGGTTTCAGCGATACGCGTGAAAATGCCTCCATGAAGAGAACGTGGCGGAAGAGCTGGTGTTGTAACACCTGTGGTTAGAGCACTCCAGAGACAAGTGCAAGCATTGCAAGAAGAGATTCACAGAGGAATGAATATTAATGTCAGAGACAAAAGTGATGATGAAGCCGAAGAAGAAAATTCTGAACAAGGGGAAGTCAAAGTTTTGAATCTAGAAGAAGAAAGACTTTTTTGAGCCATTTCCAAGATCGGGAAAAGACCTAAGATTGAGGTTCCTACATTTTCAGGGAATCTTAACCCAGAGGAGTTGATTGACTAAATCAATGAATGTGAAGAATATTTTGAGTATGAAAATATCAAGGATCCTGATCAGGTCAAATTTGTGAAGGCCAAACTGAAGGGTCATGTGAAGATCTAGTGGCAGGAGATCCAATTGAAGCGAAATATAAGAGGAAAGGATAAAATCACAAGATGGGATCAGATGGTGGATAAATTGAAGCCATAGTTCATTCCTATTGATTATGAGATTGACCTATTGAAGAAGATGCAAAGTTTGAAACAAGCAGGAAGATCTATTCAAGAGTATACAGAGGAGTTCTATCGACTTCTCATCAGAACACGCCATGCGGAAGCTGATAAGGAGAAAGTTGCCCGTTACCTTAATGGGTTGAGGCCAAGCATTCAGGAGGAGCTAAATCTAGTTCAAATGAACAGTATTGAAGAGGCATACCAGTTTGCCCTAAAAGTAGAGGAAAAGCT
Organism: Chamaecyparis obtusa; assembly: GCA_027943335.1. Taxonomy (NCBI): domain Eukaryota; kingdom Viridiplantae; phylum Streptophyta; class Pinopsida; order Cupressales; family Cupressaceae; genus Chamaecyparis; species Chamaecyparis obtusa. The sequence continues at coordinate 181,024 of BSBK01007433.1, read as the reverse complement.
GAACAAGAAGTTTCAGAGCAGACAAAGTGGAAGAGGTCATGATAGAAGATCTGGTGGACGGTCATATGGAGATCGTAATGAAGATATAAGAAAGAAAGATGAGTCCACTAACAGTCAGAATCAAAGAGGACATGATTTCAATAATGTCCAAGATCAGAATAATAGAGATCAGAGAGGAAGAGGAAGAGGACAAGGATCTGGAAGAGGAGGCTTCCGTGGAACATGTTTTCACTGTGGAGAAGAAGGTCATAGGGAATTTGAATGTACTCAACGCCAAGGAAGAATAGACATAAGAAATGAAGGCCAGGCCAAAGTTACATATGTAGATGAAGATGTCAAATCATCACATTCTGAAGATGCTGAAAGAGGAGAGATGCTGATTAGCAGAAGAGTCCTATTGAGTGGTGAGAACGAACCTACGCAAAGGAGGAGCCTGTTTCACACCAAGTGAAAGTGTGAAGGTAAATGTTGTGATGTGATTATTTCTAGTAGTAGTACCAATAATTTGGTGTCAGAAAAGATGGTTACAAAGTTGAAGCTCAAGAGGCAAAAATATCCACATCCATATCGAGTTGCCTGGGTGCAGGATGACCACAAGGTCATGGTCAGTGAACAATGCCTAGTGAAGTTCAAGATTGGCAGGTACCAAGATGAGGTACTATGTGATATCATATCTATGGATGCATGTCATATGTTGTTGGGTAGGTCGTGGTAGTTTGATAGATGTGCTGTACATGATGGTCGTGCGAATACCTATTCCTTGACAAAGGATGGAGTGCGACATAAGCTAAAGCCATTGAAGGAGATAGAAGAAGAGGTATGTGGTAATGCAAGGATAACTTTTGTTGATAGAGGAAATTTCTCAGATGGTATGTGACATGAGCATAAGTGTTTTACCTTAATAACAAAGACTGGGAAAGAGGAAGTAGAAGATGTACTTGTAGAAGTTGCAGAATTATTGAATGAGTTTCAGGATATTGTATCCGATAATGTACCTGATGGATTACCACCAGTTAGGAAGATTAGTCATCAGATGGACTTGATCCCAGGAGTGAGTTTGCCGAATAAGGCAGCACATAGAATGACACTAGCAGAAAGTGAAGAGTTGAAGATAGATCTGAAGTTTAATTCACCACATCATCCATAGATTATATATGGTAGTAGTCCCAGAAATGCATCTGAGTTGAGAAAATTAGATAAAGGAGAAATAAGTAGTGCTGAAGTTGAGGATTTTGCAAAACATTTGAGGAGCATCCATGAGGAGGTGAGGAAGAATATTTCCAAGATGAATGCGCAGTATAAAGCCAACGCAGATCAGAAAAGGAGGCATAAGGAATTTTAGATTCAAGATGAGATCATAGCAACACAGTGGAGTATTCCAGCAAGTGGTTTAGATACTGAAGAGATTGAAGACATACTGGACAGTTGAGTTGGTAGAAGCACAAGGAACAGGACATATGAAGAATATTTGGTCAAGTGGAAAGGATGACCTATTCAAGATTCATCATCATTGACAAAGAAGAAGGTTGACCATATTGGTTTTCCTCTCCACACCTGAGTCGTGACAGGGTCACTTGTCAAATTACCCCGGGTGTGTGATGCAGGAGCATCCTAGGTGTAAGAGCAATCTTGCATCACCCAAAAATATTTCTGTTTTCTTTTCAATAAGGGCTATCTTGTGTAGAGTTGCTATTTATGGAAACTTGCTATTTTTAGTAAGTTGGTCATAAATCTTAGAATGTTCTGATTTCACATATGGAGGTTCATCTCAGTCGTATCAGCCTACCAGTAAAGTTTCATTGACAAATCAAGTCTAGCTTTGTAGATATTGAAGATTTTTGGTATTGGCAGCAGGGTATAGAAACTTTGAACTCAATTTTGAAGGCTTTAGAGGCCTCAGATGAGGTCGAGAATTTGGGTGATGGGCGTTTGTGTGAGTCAAGCCTATAGAGCGCTTTGTGTCATTTCAGAATTTGGGTTGTAACAGTCAATCGGAGCAACTGGTGATGACTTATGGTCTTCGAAAGTTGAGTCACCTGAAATGGCGAAAAATAGTTTTCCTTCAAAATTTATGTTTGGGTTTCAAAATTTATTTTGAGCCAACTTTGATGTAATAAATTGTAAAATAAAATACTTCTAAGTTTGGTCAGCCCTTTGGGCTAAATTTTTGGAACCTTCTCAGATGGTGGAAATTGGCTAAATAAAGAAGGCCCGTAGGTTGTCTTAGGAGTTCAGGGGTAGTTCGGAGTAGTTCTGGGTAGTAGATCTAGGCAATAATTCAAGGTTTTTCCCTATAGAATATTGTAAGGGAATGCCCATGTGGCTTTGCATATTATAATTTTGAAAGTTTGTAATTCCACATTTGTGGAGATAATAAGAAGCCAATTTTCTGTTCTTGCATATTATTATTGTTTCTCTATTTCTTTTATGTGTTTGTGGTATTAAGGGGAGCACCCTTCATCAAGTGGTATCAGAGTGGGATTTCCTGAGTGTGTAAATAGATTGCCGATTGTGAGGTAGTTTGCACTAGGACCATGGGTTAGGGTTTCTGTGTAAACAGATCGCCGATTGTGAGGCAGTTTGCATCAGAACTGTGGTTAGGGTTTCTATGTAAACAGATCACTGATTGTGAGGTAGTTTGCATCAGAACTATGGTTAGTTTTTCTATGTAAACAAATCATCGATTGTGAGGTAGTTTGCATCAGAACTGTGGTTAGGGTTTCAGCGATACGCGTGAAAATGCCTCCACGAAGAGAACGTGGTGGAAGAGCTAGTGTTGTAACACCTGAGGTTAGAGCACTCTAGAGACAAGTGCAAGCATTGCAAGAAGAGATTCATAGAGGAATGAATCTTAATGTTAGAGATGAAAGCAATGATGAAGCCGAAGAAGGAAATTCTGAACTTCCTTTATGGGTACTTGTGTTGTAGACATAGTGGATGGATATATGTGCCTATTCATGAAAACTTTCTCAAAAGCTTTCTTTGTTTCCTTAGTTATTAATTGAAATTTTTGTTCCATAATGTTCAGTATTCTTGTCTTGGTTCTAAGGTGAGGCTTCATCAGATCTAGTAAAAAAAATTTCTCTTCAAGCTCTCATACTGGAAGGGTTTCATCTAGAATCTTTTCTCTTATCCTTAGATCTTCTTCTATATCTTGTCTTTGTTGGAACTCTAAGATATTCCAAACATTATCAAGGATCATATTCTTAAGTTCTAAGACTGTCTTCTTAAACTTCAGCATGTGTTTGACTAACATATCATATATCTCAGTTATGTCTATCTTACTATATTTTCCATAAAATTTTCCTACTTGATCAATTCTTCTCTCATCAATTATTCTTGTTCTTAGCACACTGAGACTATGTTTGAAACTTACTTTAGGAGGTCTTTGAGTTTTTCTCCTATTCCTTATTACTCTTGAGGATGGATGACCATTGTTGATTTCTTTCTTTCTCTTAAACATTACCTTATACTCAGGAGGAGCACTAAGGTCAACAATTTTTGTGGGTGTAGGAGTAACATTAGTTTTACCCTTTTATTCATCAAATTTTTCAATATTCACTTTCTTTATCTTAGGATCATCTAATTTTTTCTTTGATGTATCTATGCTCTCTAATTCTAGAGCAATTTTTTGTTCTCTTGCATTGTCTAGATCTGCTTGAGACACTCCATGTATTCTCAAGATCTCTGAGGTGACTTTAGCAACCTTTCTTTTCATTGTTGTGCTATTTAGTTTAGCATCTATTTCTCTTGTCTTCTCCTCATAAGTTCCCCATCTTGGCTCATTAGGATCTTTAGGTGCCGCTAATAGGACTTGAGCATAAGCTTCTAAAAAATTTTCATCTACTTCATATCCAAGTGGATGAATCTGACTTGTTCTTGGTTCCACTACCTCCATGCATGTTATGTCTATCTCAACCATGAAACAAATGGTATCTTTGTACTTTTCCACTATCTTCTCTAGTATCCTATACCTCATCTACATCTTAACCCTGAATGTCTTTTGCTCCAATGTCATGCAATCCTTCAAGGTGCTCTTAGTACATGGCTTGATAAATATCTGAGGCTTTGTGGGAATGGATTTGTCTAGATACAAATTAGATACTTTTCCAACAATGTGAGAGTACATATAGATGATCAGAGACCCAAATCTGAATATTTTAGACTTATCATGTTTAATAGCCTTAATGTTATCAATCAGCTATGCACATAAGATTTCACATAGATTAAACTCTCCATTTTATTTAACAATTCTTATGGCTACAAGAATTGTGGCTGCAGACACACTATTCACCCTAGTGTGTTGAAACCTGTATACAAGTATCATAGACATCAATTTGATGTCTTTTTTCTCAATAGGCTTAATGGTCATTCCATACCTATCACTCCTTGACTTGCAAGTCTATTCAAAAATCTTCCTCACATCTTTTTCCATTGGAAGGATGGTGCCAGTCTTTGAGAGGCTAGTTATCTCATGAATTAGGTTACTAGTTATTCTGACCAAAACTTCACCTATCCAAAATAGGTCATCATGAATCATGCTCAAAAGAATCTTGATCCAATCTACTTCATAAAACTCATATGCCATAGCATACTCCACTATAGTGTGATTATTCCACTGCACATACTCATCCATGAAGGTTTTATCTAGTTTAATCATTGTTTCCATGTGTGCCCTTAATCTGTCCAAACCTACTGGCTCTTTCTTATAGTATATGTATGCCCTAATGTCCTCGACATGCATAACACCCATCAACATGAGGGAGAATGGCCCTTCTAGATCATCTAGTGTAGACTTAAATGGATGTCTCTTAAACACATATGGTTTCTTCTCTACAACATCAAATACTATAGTAGTCATAACGTACTTCAATATCACTTTCACAAAGGTTTCCAAGGGATTCTAAATCAGCACGATGAACTAGGGTTTTTACAACTGATCAAATGCACAACAAATCACTGGGTGAATCAAAATTTAATCTCTCTTAATCTAAATGCAATGAGAGACTTCTAACTTCTATGTAATTTAAAGTAGAATTTATGCCATTAATGATTATCGCGTAAACCAGGTTGTCACTTGGAAATTTATGTCTTTTATTCTACAAAGAATCAACTAGTGCACTTTTTACAAAGGTTTCTATAGTCTCCAAAAGCTTAATTTCAAAGGTACATACTCTGAGAGTGAGTATACCAACCAAACAGGGGTCTAGAGATAAATTAGCTCCCCCTATGACCCTAAGGGCCATTCATCTAGATGTAGAGGGTGTATCCACTATGGATGCATCCAATACATACTCATCAACCTTTTCCTTCTTTATTTCTGACCAAATCAAGCTCATATCCTCTAAATTTTCTACAAAATTGACTTCTCCTTCGGGATCCAAAATTGGTTCTTTGGGCCTTTTGGGGCTTTCCTAACCTTGTGTCCTTGATCTACAAAACTTTGAGATGTGTCCAGCTTTGTTACAAGTGTGACAAATAACTAGAGGCCTTAAATTCCTTTGCGCATTAACATGGGTCACCATCTTACATTGTTTAGCTGAGTGACCATTATAGTTACATATCTAACATATAAAATTCTGAGAGCTTCTTACATTTGATTGATTCTAATTTCTTTGATTATGCATCCTATTCTTTTGGCTTGTCTTGAAATTCATAGCTCTATGACCAAATTTATTGCATGAATAATAGTAACCATTGAAAGGTATTACCTCTGTACAGTTCCTTACTATGTGTCCATGCTTGTTACAAGCATAACAAGTGTGGTTTATAAGCTTGCACTCATCTTTAGGCGGTTTAGCATTATATTTAGTTTGATCTTCAATCTTCTTAGTATCAGTAGAGTCTTTTTGTGCATTCATTCTTGCTCGCATGTTGTCCATCTAATTTTGTGCTTTATTGTATCCAATGCAGCTAGTACCTCCTTTGGCTCTTCTTGCATACAACTAACATTCTATTAGATCAAAATTGGTGTACAATTTATCAATGTGACTCTTAGCCTCTTTCGATTCAGATTCCAAGATTTCTTTGTTGTTTCTTAGTTGTAAGATTTCCATGTTTTCTTGCCTCAATTCTTCATTCAGTTGAAGGTTTTCTTTGACCTGTTCATCATAGACTTCCTGATTTTTAGTCAGCTTATCATTGAATTCTTCAAGTCATTCTTTTAAGGATTTATTTTCTTCATTCAGCTTCTTTACCATTATCCCTAGATCACTGGTAGAGAATTATTCCAAATCTTTCCTTAGCCTTTTGATGACTAATTGAGCATCATTGATTTTTTCCTTTAGTTCTTTTGTTTCTCTTTCAGATTTGTCCAAGTCTTCAAGAGAAGCTTCAAGATTTTTTTTCAGATGTTTCATTTCTACTTTGTCCATGATCTCCTCAAGTGGTTAAACTTCTTTTCTAAGGACCATATCTTTGATACCAATTGTTAGGAATGGGAATACTGAGAGGGGGGGTCAATCAATGCTCATTGTATATTTATCTTTTTAATTGATCTTTAAACTAAACTTAAATACTTAAGTAATGAAATGAACATCCACATAAGCATGAAACATGAAATCAACACATAAAACCAATATGGTTATGGAAAAACCCAAATAGATAAAAAACCTAGTGGAAATTTACACCCACTAATATTTTGTACTAGTATTTTATGATCCTTGCTAGAAGATCCTTAACCTTGTTAGGAGTTGCTTTACAATGAATTTAGTATAGTAGACCTAGTGAAGGGTCAGACCATATTAGGAGTCTTTTTTAATAGTCCCTATTAGGTGAGAGGACACACTATCCTAGAGCTCACTCCTCAAGTGGTGAACGTTGCAACCTTCTGATCTTAGATACACACTATATCTGCTGGATGAACTATCACTGTGACACTACTTGTCAAATCAATTCCTTTGATGCACTGATGCTTTGACCCCTTGAAAAGGTCTAATACATCTTATAGTCTCTTAGAACACTTCTACTTTTCTTTCTACAACTCTATATCAACTTCCATACCAATTACAATGGGCACATCTCATATTTATATGCGCATACAAAATAAACAACTAAGTTGGCTCTTAAACCTATTAAATACAATTCTTCCAATTGAATTAGCTCAAGCATGTTTACAAAAAAATACAATTATATATCAAAAACCTAATTATAATAGGTACATGGCCTTTACATCATCAGAACATAACCTCTTAATCAAAATGCCAATTGTCAACTGCTTACTCTATTCTTCTCTGGCACACACTAGCTATGTGACTTCAACTGTCTGTAACATTATCATGCCTATATATCTAATCATGCACTCATAGACTAAGCATGTATATGATGTTACCAAATTAATTCTTATGGCACATACCATAACTCTGTCATATGCATGTGCATTGATGCCTTGAGCTTCAGGAACTCTATAGACTATCTAGTCTTCAACACTTAATCGATTTCTAATCTTTACATCAAGTGTGCTCACTCTAAACTTCTATATGAATTTATTTCCATAATGAAAACACTATATTAAGCCATATACACCAGTATAGCCAACTTTTCAACAAGGATTTCTACTACTTCAACAAGTATAGGAAGCTCACCTGGTAATGATGTGAATGCACACTCAGTAACTTGTGCTTCATCCTGTGCATTGGTTGGTGCAATGTTCACATTATCATCCTCATCTCTTTCATCAGGATCACCATTTGTGATGTCCTCAATGAGTAAATCATTATCATTTTTCTACTTGACCTGGATCTGGTGTATCCTGTGAACTATCCTTAATTTGTTATACAAGTGTTATATTAATTACCTCGATAAAAGATACATCTGAATCTTTAGTCTTCTTTGCTACATTATCTTCAATGAATATTCCTTTACCATTGGAATTCTATCTCTTTTTAGACAAATTTTGAAATGCAATTTTCTCATTCTGCTCTCTGACAGCAAGAATTGAAGTCCAGATAAGTTGACCAAACTCATCAAGTTCTGCTAGATTCTCATCTAACACTAGCATAACTCGGCCTTTTATTTTTAATCTCTGCACATAAGTGTCCATGAGCTCTTTAATCTCATTAAGAGATAAGTTTGGTGCCACCAATACAAGGATTTGTTCCCTCATTTTTCTCTCAGTTTCCAAGGCATATGACCACTTTTGATTAGTTATATCCTCTAATGCCTTGGGAAATGACTGTTCAAACTTTAATGGATCTTGTTTGAAGTGAATCATCATTTGGGTGATTGGTTCCTCAATTTTGATTTGATCCTAATTTAACATACTGTCAAATCTACTGAGTTTCAAATTAGAGAGATCTCCATGCTCAATTATGTCTATAGAAACCTCATCAATTGATCTTTCTTCAATGCTAACCCCCTTGAATTGACTTTGGTCATTTTAATTTTATTCTTCCTCAAGGTCTTCCTTACCTTTTATTAGCCTTCTTCTTTTCTTTGGTGCATCAACTACAACCTTGCATCATCTCTTTGCATTTTTTTTGTTGGTGTAGATGCATTAGGTTGTGCTACCTTCACAGCTCCATTCTTATATGGTGGTGAGGCTTTAGTTGATGATCTTGTGCATCCACCTATTTGCACTGGCAACTATATCTTCTTAGGAACCGAAGTGAGAGAAACTAGTTTAGAGTGTTGTTCTTCTTTGGACTCAATTTCCTCACTATCATATGGTTTGTTAGCCAACATTAACTGACCTTCAGTTGTAGTTTCAACTAGTGACTCCTTAGATGAGTCATAGAAGTCTCCAAAATGCTTAGTTAAGAATTTCTTCATTTTCTTTTATTTTCTCATCATTTTACTAATGACAAGTCCAATTTTGATTCTTGATTTTGCTTCTTCAAAGGTTCCAAACATTTTGGCTTTCTTTTCTTTCAGTAATGCCAATAGTGCTTCAATAGATTTCAATCTAAAATCACATCCATTTCATATCCCATATCTGCTAGCTATTTTATCCTCAATTCTATAGCTTCAATCATTGTATGGTCAGTGTCTACTAGAAAAAACATATCCATCTCATGTTTCTCGACCAACGAACTTGGAATCATGCTTCTCAGATTCATCTTTACTTTAAAATTCTCAAAATAACTATCTATAACATTTTATGCATTATCTCCCAAACCTTTCATAATATCAAAAATTTGTGAAGTGATCAATTTTTTGGTAGGCCAATTTGTGTGACCAATAGAAGGAAAGAATTTCTGAAGATAGAAAAATAAACATACTAACAACTATCCAAACTTATAGGTGTTGGACTTTTGTGACCTGATGGTTTTCATATTTTCTTCAACCTATCTCAGTAGTAACTTGGCAAGGTCTATCTGATCATTTTATGAGCCATATCTACTGCAATACACAGTATATTGTTTTCTCTGCTCAACTAGAAAAACCAATTACATGTGATGGAAACTTTACTTCTGGATCCACAATAGATGCAATCTTCAATTCTCTACCATCCCATGTTGCACCAATATTTTTCTCAACTTTGGCTCGTGATGCACTTTTGAATGCTTTGGCTTTGTCAGTAGTAGGGTAACCAGTAACCCTGCTAATCATTCTCTTTGTTACTTGGATCGGTTTATCTAACTAGAATATGCCCTCATGATAACGGCTTAACACAACCCTAATCCATTCATTTTTGAAATTCTTTGGAAAATTTAGGGCATGTGTGAGTCTAAGTGTTTCAACCTATTTATGCTCTGGTTTTAGCTTTACTCCATCACAAAGTGCCTGATATGCAACATACATGTTGAAATCTCCTATTTCCCCAATTTTATAGTGAATGTACGATCGTATATCTTTAATTAATAAAACCTAGGTGGGATGCTTGGAAAAGCACCCACTGAATCTATTTTAGATGCAACATTAGGGTGTAATGTGTACTTAGGCTCACTATAGTTTGCTAAAACTATTAGATTAACTTCCTCTTCCACAACTTTAGAAGAACTCGTAGTAGATGCCATTTCAACAAACTGGGTTTTTAGTAAGTACGAAGAATATGCTTGGTAGGGTTTCAAATTACTCAGAATATATCAAAGAATGTGCTCGGTTCAATGTACAACAACTTTGAATGATCTTGAAAGATTATTTTCTCAAAAACACTCTATGAAATTTTAGCTCTCTAAAATCACAATGTGAAAAATAAACTCTGACTTCTATGTATTTATAGAATTTTCATATTCTGACTCAAAATATTTATGCAATAAATGCCTGAACTACTTTCCAGTTTGTGATAATAGTCAGCTCGGTGACAACTACAAACTTTCATCAGCTTGGTTAACACATGATCTCTTTGCTCAATTGATACTGATACTCGATTAACCTTGAATAGTGAATACCGATGGGTAACCATTGCTTAGCCTAAATTTTACCATCTGTGTGGCTTTTTTAGCTCATAACATATAAACCACAATGCATCTTTATTTTATGCAGATTTGGTATGTGTTCATCATGTATAATGAACTGTATGAAAAATATGATCATTTTAAAATGCCAGACCCATACATACCTGTGTCACCTTAGGTGGAGGTACCGATGTAACCTAATCTAGTGGATGAGGTTCCACTGACAACATTTCTTGACTCAACATTCTCATTAGATACCTTTCTCCACATGGTGTTCTTGATTCTCATGATATCTAAAATAGTGTTTCCTATCTCAAATACATAACCTTCTTCTAGTGCTTGGTCTCTGAAGTCCTTGATGTTGGATTAGTAGAGGTAGGGTACTAAGAGGGGAGGGGTGAATTAGTTCCTACAAAAACTTTAACTCATAAACCTTTCAGATCTATAACAAAAAATACTAGTAACCTTGCAAAATAACTTGTATCTAATGCATGTATCATTCATCTATTCAACTTGAAAAAGTAAACAACATGAAATTAATAATATAACAGCCTCATAACACAAGTATGTTGGTAACATAAAAACCCTTGTTAGAAGGTAAAAACTATGGTGGAGATGACACCCACAAACTCTTCACTACTACAGATAGAAAAGGTTTGCCTGTTAGGGATACAAGTATCGATCACTTCTAGTGATCTTACCCTATTAGGAGTAACATATTAGACCAGCTAGATCTACCTATTGATAGGATTTTAACAATAATACTTGAGTTTACACTCAGTTAAGAGATTTACAAAAGAATGTCAAGTCTACTCTATTAGGAGATTTTACCAAAACTTTATTACAATGATTAGAAAGAAATACGTAACTATTTGCTAATGACAACTCAACTTTCCTAATATAGATCAATAAAGTTCAAATTAGATATCATCTTGTAGTGTGAAAATTTCTGCGCTAAACTACTTGATTACCCTACTCTGATACTGCTCAATCTGATTTCCCCTAATTACTGTTCTTCTTTGTATGACAATTGATAATCTTGAAGGTTGGCTAAAGCTTCAAGTGATTCTTTGTTCATACATCAGTTCACATCAAAAATGATGTAAATATACAATTCTATAGAATACTTCTTTATGTTGCTTAAGTAATTAGGTTACAATATCTTAGACAAAACCCTAAGATTTACGGTGTACAAAAATAACCTAGATCAAACTATTACATAAGATCTTCATTGCATTTAATGAATATCTCAACAATAAAATTGTCCTCAATCTTGGTAAAACATTTTCTGATTTTGTTGTAACCAGTTGCATAGATAGATGTACCATTTATGATTCCTATGCCATTTCATGTGATCCTCGGTAAACACTATAAATATTGCTTGGTAATTACACTGATGCTCAGTGTTTACTGCCACTTGGTATCCATGTTTTCTACTTGGTAAAACTATTTTGTGCTTAGTGTAAAGAGTTAACCAACTAGCTTATGAAGCTTTCTTTTACCAATTGAGTTAACATAAGTGACCGAGCCATGTCTTTGATAACCTTTGATACTAATGACAACCTTTAATGCTCAATAGATATAGCAATCTCCCCGTTTAGCATTAGTATCAAAACCTTAATGTATACAAACAAAATTAATATATATACTCCCCCTTGCTGCATGCTCTTGGTAATGTGTAGTATACTTAGTATCTATGTACATATTTGGCATATACATTATTATCCCCCTTTTTGATATTAATGCCAAATACAAAAGTCTATACTTATAGCTTATCAAAAATGTGCTGATGAGTTTTCTTCAATGACTCCAAGAGGTTTTCCCATTCCTCTTCCAAGTTGGTGAGAGCTATGTGCTCAAGACTGACTTGTGCATGCATGTTAAAGATGTTCTCCAACATAGAAATTTCTGGTGTTGCAACAAGTTGTTATGCTTTGACAATATGTTTCTCAAAAAATTTCAGGTAGGTTAGGAGCTTGGTTTGTACTTTAGTGACCTGATCACTAATCCTTTATTCTTGTTTCCTGAGATTTTCTAACAACCGCTGAAGTTCCTAAACTTTGAGTATATGCTTTGAAAAAGCTTGTGGCTTGGTTGTAGCTGCATGTGCACTGGCCTTGATTTCATTTTCTAGTTGTTTGATCTTTTCACTGATCTCAGCAATGAAGGTTTCCACAATGCATAGCTTCAATCGGAATTGACAAATTAACTGAATTATAGATTTTATCTCAGTGATTACCTCAGCTAATTTAACCTTTTTTATTGCCACTTCTTGGCTGATTCTTTCTACAAGTTTATCTTGAATCCTTGACTCTTACCTTTCCTTTATTCTCTTGTCAGTATCAACATTTGGGTCATTGATTCTTTTAGTAAGAGTAGCAAGTTGGTCCATAATCGGTGTGTCTTCATCTACATGTACCTTGGGTACTACCTGTTGTAAGATGTCTCTTACATTTTCTAATATCTCCTTGCTCTTACTCTCTTATCTTAATTTTTCTTGTATTGCTTTCCTTGTGCATAATTCCCCATATTTTCTTAGTTCCTCAGGGCTAAGGGTCCTTGGGTCATATTCAAGTATCACAATAACTTCATCTAGTGTGACCTACCCTTTTCCTTTCTTTTTCTTTTTCTTCTTCTCAAGTTCCTCTGGTGAACTTTTGGCAACTAGAACAATAGCTTTCTCTTCTGCCTTCACTATGTTCTGCCCGGTTGACATAGTGTATTCCTTTTTCTATTCCTTTGTAACCTATGTCTCGATTGATTGAGATGGAGCCTTTGATGTTGTGTCAGGTAGGATAGCCTTAGTTTCCTTCTCAGTGCTTCATTCCCCTATTGTATCTTATGGTTTCTCGGGGTCAGAGCCATTAGGTTGTTGCATTGAAAGAATTTCAACTGCTTCTACAAGTATAGGAAGCTCACCCAGTATTGATGGAAATGCACACTCAATAACTTGTGCTTCATCCTATGTAATTTCTAGTCCATTATTCACATCATCATCATTTATGTCATTAGGATCACCATTTTTTATGTCATCAATGCATACATCATTGTCATTTTTCTCCTTCACCTAGATCTCTACTACATCTAGTGCATCTTGTGAACTATCCTTAATGTTCTGTGCAATTGTTGTGTCAATTACCTAAGTAATTGATACCTCTGACTCTTTTATCTTCTTTTCTATGTTATCATCAATGAATATCCCTTCGCCTTTGGAATTCTGTCTCTTCTTAGATAACTTTTGAAATGCAATTTTCTCATTTTGCTCTCTAACAACAAGAATTAAAGTCTAGATGAGTTGAGCTGACTCATCAAGTTTTTCCAGATTCTCATGTAATACTAGCATAGCTCAGCCTTTGATTTTGAATCTCTTCACATAAGTATCCATAAGCTCTTTAATCTCAACAAGAGATATGTTCGGTGCTACCGATACTAGAATTTGTTCTCTCTTGTTTTCTCTTGGTTTCCAAGGCATGTGACCACTTTTGATTTATTCTCGCCTCCAATGCCTTGGGTAGTGATCGTTCAAACTCTAATGGAGCTCATTTAAAGTGAATCATCATCTTGATGATTTCTTTCTCAATTTTGTTTTGATCCTCAGTTGACATTCTATCAAATCTGCTAAGTTCTAGATCAGAGATATCTCCATGCTCAATAATATTTGCTGCTACCTCATCAATTGGTCTTTCTTTATTACTGACAACCAAATATTTATTGTTGTCCTCTTCTTGATCCTCAATATCTTCCTTATTTCTTATTAACCTTCTTCTTTTCTTTGGTGGCTCATCTACAACCTTCTGATCATTCTTTACATATGTTTTTGTCAGTGTAGCTGCCTTAGGTTTTACTATCTTCTCTACTCCCTTCTTTTGTGGTGGTTAAGTTGTAGTTGATGACCTTGTGCATGCATGTGTTTTCATTGGCAACTGCTATTAGGAATAAGGTGTCTCAACCTTGGATAATTCCTATTCTTATTATTTGTTTTGTAAAATGTATTTCTTGCAAATAATGTTGATGTGTCGGCATCTTGAATTGTGTGTAAGGAGATCATGGCTAAAACGGTTATGACGGATTCCTATGACATGTAAGAGCTATGTTAGGAAGATTAAATGATAGGCGAAGACATGTGGCAATTGATAAGTTTGAGTACTATAGACTCTTCCCCAATCGTGGGGTTCGGGGTTCCTATTTTCTCAGAGAATGGTAAAACCCTAATACGGTTATCTTTCGGAGTAGCCCTAAAAAGTGAAGTGCATGATATAAGCATTTTTTAGGGTTGCGAAGAGATGTGATGCAAGCGTATTGTTGGAACATTTTATGCTGTCGTGATTTGTCTTCGAGGGTTTGGAAATCTTCTGAAAGAACTTGCATTGCAAGTGTATTGTAAGCTATAATAGTTTTGATCAATACATTGTGTAGGTTTTGGAGTGCTGGGGTTTTTACCAAAAGGTTTCCCCAGGGTATATCATTGTGTCATACTCTATTTTTCTATATGCATGGTATGTGGTTGTAGTATCTTTGTTAAAGTTGTTAACAAATCTGAAATTGTAAGGGTTTAAAAGAATTTGCACAATACTTTCCTATAGAGATTAGCGTAGGAAGTTGTTTCCGCACCTGAGTTTCCTTACAAGTGGTATCAGACCTTGATCAACTTTTGATCCTAGTTGTTGGGTAGGGTTTTTTGAGCTGATCTCAAGTTTGAGTGGGAGTTTTGTGCAGAGCATTCTGAATCTTATTTGCAGATTGAGATGGCAAGTTCATCATATGAAAGAATGGAGGTGGAGAAATTCAATGGCACTAATTTTGAGTTGTGGAAACTCAAGATGGAAGACATGTTGGAAGATTGTCACCTATGGGAAGCAACTTCAAGTGCAAAAAGACCAGAAACTATAGCTCAAGTAGATTGGGATATCAAAGACCGTAAAGTTAAGGGTGTCATAAGAATCTATTTAACCCATGCAGTTCTTCTGAATGTTCTAGATGAGAAAACCGCAAATAGTTTGTGCGAAAGACTTGTGGCCGTGTATCAAGCCAAATCTCTGGTGAACAAGTTGTTCCTAAGAAAGAAGTTGTACTCTCTGCGAATGGAGGAAGGTGGATCCTTAACGGATCATTTAAATGCATTTAATCTACTGGCTACACAGTTGACGTCAGCTGGTGTCAAGTTAGAGGAGGATCGTTGCTACACACTTTTGT
Organism: Chamaecyparis obtusa; assembly: GCA_027943335.1. NCBI lineage: Eukaryota > Viridiplantae > Streptophyta > Pinopsida > Cupressales > Cupressaceae > Chamaecyparis > Chamaecyparis obtusa. Next base: position 165,494 of record BSBK01007433.1, on the reverse strand, counting down.
GTTCTTTACCAGATTCATGCGACCATCTAGTGATGGCTCTCGGAAGCACGTTAGTCACCTTCAAAATGGATGATGTGGTGTCTTCACTACTATCAGAGGAGATGAGGAGAAAGGCTTCCATTTTTTAAAAAGAAGCCCTTGCTGTTCATGGGAGATCCACTAAAAGAGGGAAGAAAAATGACAATAATCCTAACAATAAGGGTAGATCCAAATCCAGTGGGAAGTCAAAGACTTCCAATAAGTCCAAGGAAAAATGTTGGAACTGTGATAAATCTGGGCACTTCCGTAAAGATTGTAAAGAGTTGAAGAAGAAGAAGAAAGGTTCAAATTCAGCTTCAGAAAGATCTCAAGAAGATGGTGATGCATTCATCATAGCTTTGGCAGCCCATGCATCTGATGATGTGTGGTTGGTTGACTCAGGTGCATCTTTTCACATGACCTCTCATCGAAACTCATTCTCAAAATATGAAGAGTTCGATGTTGGAAAGGTGTATTTGGGTGATGATTCTCACCTAAAGATAATTGGACACGGAAGGGTCACTATCAAATTTCCTGATGGATGAGTAAAGGGAATCAATAGAGTTATGCACATTCTAGGTTTGGCATGAAACCTATTATCTGTAAGTATGTTGAATGATGTAGGTGTGCAAGTTGTTTTTTCTAAAGAAGGATGTAAGATGATGAGAGGATTGATAGTGCTTGCAAGGGGTACTAGGAGAGGTACTTTATTTTAGCTAGATGCATGTATTCCTCTATGTAATAGTTCTTCATCCTCACCATCTGAATGATTAGTGAATAATTCTATGGTTATTGATTTCGATCGTAGTGCAAACACTTTGGAAGGTAAGCTTCCTACAGAAAAGACAATGTTGTGGCATATGAGATTTGGCCACATTGGTGAAAAGGGTCTCAGAACCCTGAAAAATAAAAATCTTGTTGAGGGGTTAAATGATTGCAATCTCGAGTTTGACTTCTGTGAACACTATGTTTATGGTAAACAAAATCATGTTCAATTTTACTCTAGTTCTCACAAATCTTCTGATGTTTTGGATCTTATTCATTTTGATGTATTTGGTCCTGTAAAAGTTCCTTCAATCTCCAAGTCTTTATTTTTTGTATCTTTCATAGATGATTATAGTAGAAGCACTTGGATTTATTTCCTTAAAAGTAAGACATGAGTCTTTAGTTGGTTCAAGGAATTTAAAGCTCTTGGAGAGAATCAAACTAGTAAGAAGATTAAGTGTGTGAGAACTAACAATGGTGGTGAGTTTTGCTCAGTAGAGTTTGAACAGTTCTGTAAAGAACAAGGTATCAAGAGACATAAGACAACTCCTTATACTCCACAACAAAATGGAGTTGCAGAGAGAATGAACAGGACACTGATGGAGAAGGCTAGGAGTATGCTTAGTGGAGCTGGTTTAGAACAAAAGTTTCGGGCTAAAGCTGTGGCCACTGCTTGCTATCTGGTTAACAGATCTCCTACATCAGCCCTTGTTGGTAAGACACCCATGGAGGTGTGGTCTAGTAAGAAGCCTTCAATTAGACATCTTCATGTTTTTGGTTGTGAAGCTTATGCACCTGTTCCAAAGGAGAAAAGATCTAAGTTGGAAAACAAAGTTGGTAAATGTATTTTCATCGGATACAGTGTTGGTGTGAAAGGATACAAGCTTTGGGATCCTATGACTAGTAAGGTGTTGTATAGTAGAAATGTTATTTTCAGAGAGCTAACATCTTCTCCTATTGTGCTACAACCAGTTGAGAAAGAAAAAGAAAAAGATGTTGTTCAGTTGCCTCCTACCCCTGAGAAGACTGAATAGAGAGACCATGTTGGGTCTAATGATGAGGAGAGCTCTAGTAGCTCTAATAGTTTAGAAGAAGAGGAAGAACAACCTCAACCTCAGCCCTTCAGGAGATCCATGAGAGAAAGAAAGCAACCAGAAAGGTTTGGTTATTCTATGTTAGATTCCAGTTGTGCTTTTGCTTTGATTACTAACACTGATGAGCCTAGATCTGTGAAAGAGGCTTTGGGCATGAAAGATGCAGGTTCCTGGATTGAGGCTATGGATGATGAGATGGCTTCATTGGAGAAAAACAAAACTTGGGACCTTGTACCTTTTCCTAAAGGGAGAAAATCTCTTGGTTGTAAATGGGTGTTCAAGAAGAAATTCTATGTAGATGGCAGTGTTGAAAGGTACAAAGCTAGATTGGTTGCAAAGGGGTATTCACATGTAGAGGGAATAGATTATGGTGAAATATTCTCTCCTGTTGCAAAGTTGACATCCATTAGATTTATGTTATCTCTTGTTGCATCATATGATTTAGAGATAGAACAGATGGATGTGAAGACAACTTTCCTTCATGGTGATTTGGAGGAAGAGATTTATATGTCATAGCCTGAGCACTATATTGTTAAAGGTAAAGAGTCCTTAGTTTGTAGATTAAAGAAATCTCTATATGGTTTGAAGCAATCTCCTAGGATATGGTACCTTAAGTTTGATGCCTTCGTGTTGTCAATTAGATTTGTAAGATCAAAATCTAATCATTATGTTTATTTCAGAGTTGAAAATGATTGCCTTCTTATTGTTGCATTATATGTTGATGATATGTTGCTATTTGGGAAGGGTAAGGGTATGATTTCTGATTTTAAATCTCAGTTGTCAGCACAGTTTGAGATGAAAGATCTTGGGGTAGCAAGGTACATCTTGGGTATGGAAATCAATAGAGACAGGTCTAACAAAAAAATTTGGTTGATTCAGAGTAAGTATGTGAAGTCTGTGTTGGATAGGTTCAGCATGGCAGATTGTAGACCACTATGTGTTCCTATTTCTGTGGGAACAAAGTTATTTGTAGATGATTGTCCAAAATCTCCTAGTGAGGTGCAGGACATGAGTAGAGTACCTTATGCTAGTGTAGTTGGCAGTCTTATGTATGCTATGGTCTGTACTAGACCAAACATTGCCCAAGCAATGGGAGTCTTGAGTCAGTTTATGGCTAATCCTGGATGGGTGCATTGGGATGTAGTTAAGTGAGTATTCAGATATTTCAAGTCATTTCCCTTACAAGCATTCCTTCTAACTGTTTCCCTCAAAAGATTTACTTTCCTGTTTAAGAGAAAACTAAGGTGATAATCCAAGAGGAACCAGCCTAGAACTTGGAGATTTCATCTCAGTTAGAAAAGGTCCCACAACCTTGAGATGATTCCCATGTTATACTAAGCTATCAAGACCAAGAGAGCTTGAAATAGAGGTGCAAAACTTAGTGTATAACAACTAAAGGAAAGGGTAAAGAAACTTCTTCAAAACCTAATATCCCACCTTCTACAACCTTTACTCATGAACATGATAAACAATCATCTCCTATAGAAGCTTTACATAATATATACACTACTAGATATAATATGGTGACTGAACAAGGTTATAAAAGTTTAGGGCTAGGAGTTAATGAGCATGGTATTAAGTTTCCAGTTCAGATACCCCCTAAACTGGATAGGTGTGGTGTTGGATGTTCAAAATCTCAATTCAAGTTAAGTGGTGTGGATCTTTGTCCTCCTCTTTTCCCTACACCTATATTAGATAACTCTACTACTCGTCAAGAAATTGCTAAAAAGGTATATGTTGAGCTAATGAATTCCAAGAAAGAAATCTTTAGACCTATGCCGATAGATGCTCTATATAAATATAAATGTCCTTTTCATTATAGTAATAAACACTTCCTTGCTGATTGTAAACATTTCAAGTTATATGTTAGAGAAAGGGCTGCTTTAGGAATTATATCTCATTCTTGCGCAGTTTTACAATTTCTTCATAATTTTGATATAGGGGATTCCCCTCCGTTAGATATAATATAAATGTTCTTCTCCTCTTGTCTCATGACTAGGGGGCAAGAGGTGTATCTTCAACTAGTGTCCTAGGATCCATTAGGTCTTTCGTTGAGACTTAATTGGTATTCTTCCTCTCCTTTCTTTTTCTATGGCTTTGCATTATGTTTTTAATCATCCAGAGAATCTATTCAAGATATCTTTTCTAAGACATTTGTCTTTCAAAGGTATCCCTTGTCTCTATCTCTAGGGGGCAAGGTACCTCTTTCTTTTCTTTGTCTAGGGAGCGGCTTTCTCAGGTTTAGTGGTATTTTTTTATATTGCAATATTATTTCATCATATTAATAGATGTTTTGACTATGGATAAACTTCTTGTATGAGAAGTGGTTTTCCTAGGTTGTCACTTCTTCTCTATGTTGCAAATTATGTTCTTTTTAAACTTTCACCCTTGCTTTGGTGTTAGAGTTGTTTCCCTCATTCCAAAGATTCCTCTTCCTCTTGTTTGTTGGGGGCTTGGTGATTGAATCTTTGTTCCCTCCTTTTTGAAAGTTGATATTTTATCTAAAGTACTCCTCTTTGGTGGGGGTATTGTTGATAAGATCTCTTTCATTTGAGGATCCTTTTCCATGAGTGACATATCCTTTTCATGATTATCTGTACTCTTGGATGTAGGGTTTAATATCTCTCACTAAGAATATGGTATACATTGTTGCTAAATAGGATATCTCCTTGTATTGTGAAGTCAGTATCCTCTTCCATCTTTGTCCTACACTTGGGGGGCAAGGATGCCATCTCCTTCTTTTCTATCTTTCCAGGATTCTTCTCTTTCCTTGGGTAAGTAGTATCTATTTATTATGTGACATTCAATCATACATGAAAATTTTGGTTTGCATTAGGGATCTATGTCCTTGATCATAACCTATTTTATTGTTTGACATTGGGTTTCCATGGTTAATATATCTCTCACCTTGGAAACTAAATAGTGTGCTATCCCTCATAAGGGTTACCTTTTTTTCACTTCTTGCATGATATCTCTTTGCATTTTTCCCTTCCATGGCCTCATAGGAGTTGTGACCTTCTTGGCTTATACTGGGTGTTGTCTATGGATATTGTCTTGATGCTGAAGAAAGGCTTTATCCTTGTTCTTTTTCTTTCCTTAACATGTCAAAATAGTATGTTTTTTCCATATTAAGGAGGGAGGCATATATAGGGTCTCCCTTGTACTATAGTTTTTTATTTTTACATGCTAAATCTTGGACAGTAATGCACATAAGTTTCTAAATCCTGAAAAGACACGCATCCATATGCTAAATCTTCTGATGGTAACGCACATAAGTTGCTAAATCCTAAGGAGACACACATTTTTAAATTTTCAATATGCTAAATCCTCTGAAGGTAATGCACATAAGTTGCTAAATCCTGAAGGGACATGCATTTCCAATTTCAAATATGCTAAATCTAGGACAGTAATGCACATAAGTTGCTAAATCTTGAAAAGACACACACCTATATGCTAAATCTTCCGAAGGTAATGCACATAAGTTGCTAAATCCTAAGGAGACACACATTCTATATTCATAGCGATACAAGAAGGTGGATCTATGGGTATTCTAGAAGCCATCAGAAGATGCATTACAATTACAAGCATAGTTTATGGGTGAACCTATTGGGCTCTCCCTCTAGGGTGATTCACAGTAAGGTGGGCATCTTACTGGGTGAGGTAATCACTTTTTCCTTTCTCTCTTTTTTTCTTTCATGCTAGTAGGATAGGATCATGAAGCTATGTTGTCTATAGTGTTGCTCTTGTCTTTCTTATATAAACATTTATTCTTTTATGATAGCTTTCAAAAAATGATATTAGTATGAGGAATATTTCTTAGTGAGGTTTCTTATGCTAATTGATTTGGGTTGTTTAGTACTAACCCTTGTTCTTTTGGTTTTATTGTTTCACACCCTTGTTTGTGTATGTTGAGTTAGAATCCTTAGTTCAAGGGCTCATGTCCTTTGCTAAGTGTTGTTTTATCTCTTTGCGAATCCACTTGGATCTTCTCTTTCTTCTCCTTTACCAAGAGGTTGCATCGAATCCATACTCTTGCTAAAGTGGGGGCTTAATGTATCATCTTAAAATGGAAGCACTTCCATGTTAATAGTATTTATCCCTCTAAGTAAGTGGTTTGGGGTCATATTGGATGCCTTAAATTGATCTTTTCTTTGATATGGCTTTCTCCGCACTTTCCACTTCTTTTTCTACTTCATTCTAGGTGAAATTAGGGTTAGGATCTTAAGGATTCTCCTGAATTTCCCTCTTCCATGGCTCTATTTTCTAGGTAGGATTTAGAAATGGATCCTCCTAGCATTCATCTTAGTAATCATAGGATTTTATGTCTATTCCTAACATTCTATCCTATTCTGGCATCAATTCTAGGTTTTTAGGCATCCCTGGGACCTCCTGACTTGGTTCTGAGTCAACCTGGGAAAAAGGTCAATGTCTTAGGTTGACCCTGACTAGGTCAAGCTCTTAGGTTGACCCTGACTAGGTCAGGGTCAACCTTGACACTGACCCCTTTGCCCAAATTTTCAAGATCCTTAATTTCCAGGCTTTGGGCTTTTAGGAAATTTATTTTCTTGCCTCCGGGTTCACCATTTCGGGTTTCGGGATGGTAAATCCTTTAATTGAATTTAATCTAGGTATATTTTCTAAAGGTGAGGACCTAATTGGGATTTAATTCTTCAAGGTTGTCCATCTAGAGAGTGTACCCTAGATCAGTATAAAAGGAGGCCTTCCTCTCTCATTTTCACATCTCATCTCAAGCAATTTCATGATCAAGGCATCAAGTTATCATCAAGTTTTGCAAATCTCTCTAGGTGATCAAGAAAGCATTCCATTCAAGCATTCAAGTCTTCTTCTCCATCCAAGTTCTCCATTCAAGGTCAAGTATTCAAGCATTCAAGCTATTAAAGGGATTTGGTTCAAGCATTCAAGATTTATCATTAAAACCCTAGATCTAGGCATCATGATGGTGTGATCTTCCTTCAAGATCCTTTGTTTATCTTCAAGATCCATTTCATTCTTCCTTCAAAGTGGATTCCGAGCATACAATCATGGATGTTTGATTTACATTTATTGTTGTCTTCAGGCTTTCATATCAATATACTTATTTACATTTCAAATACAATTGCATATCTATTGAATTGTATAGCTTCATTGTTAGATCATTTTCTACTACTTGTTAGCATTCTCCATTTCAATTTCAATATTAAGGTTGATTCCAAACCATGGTTTTACCAAGGAAAACCCACCAAACAAATAACAAATAGCCCTATTTTCTTGTAGGTACAAGTGTGGAGTTTCAGATTTGAGAGTGAATTTGGATACCCGTTTCAGCAAACTTTTGGGATCTGTGAATAGAATTCAAATCGGACTTCAAATAAAGAATGTGGTATTTGACCTTTTATGAGGGTTAAACCCAAGCTAAGCCATCCTGAGGAAATATTTTTGGGTTTTCTCTATCTCGACATTTCCAGTCTAGAACATGTTTTAGATTTTCTAGAAAGTACACGCAGACATCAAAATTCAACATTTTCTAGATCTGCCCTAATTTGAGGTTAGTAGTTGTATTTAAATTATTTTATATTCTAAACATAATATCCAATATACAAAGGGAAATATTAGATTTACTTTCTTTTCCATATTAACCATACATTGATTCAATTGTGTATTAACCTTTAGGTTGATCAAATCGGATCTCTTTCTTGGGGAATTTAGGTTTGAGAATAGACCTCATATTTCCCCCCTTTACATTTAGAGAGAGGTGAATCCATTTTACCTCTATTCAATAGGTAAAAACCCCGGTGGGACTTGATACCCACTAATATTCTGCACTAGTGTTTTGTGATCCTTGCTAGAAGATCCTTTACCCTCTTAGGAGTAGCTTTACAATGCTTTAAGTAAAGTAGACCTTGTTAAAGGTTGGATCCTGTTAGGAGTCTTTTAAAATGATCCTTGTTAGGGGAGTTGACTCACTATCCTAGAGCTCTCTACTCAAATGATGAAGGCTACAACCTTCTAAATTAAAATATACACTATATCTGCAGGCGAACTGTCACTGTGACACTACTTGTGAGATCAATTCCTTTAGTGCATTGATGCTTTGACCTCTAGTAAAAATATAATACATCATATGCTCTCTTTTCATACCTCTTCTTTGATTAACACAACTCTATTATAACTTCCATACTGAATACAATGGGCACATCTTATATTTATACTCATATAAACAAAACAATTAGGTTGGCCCTATAACTAATTAAAAACAATGCTTCCAAGTGAATTGTCTTAAGCATGCTTACAATCATACATATAAATATGTCAAAAACCTAAATACAATGGGCACATGCCCTTTACAACATTATATTATAATCACAAACCAAAATGCTAACTGTCGGCTCTATGCTCTGTTCTCAGCTGGCACACAATGGTTGTGCAACTTCAACTGACTTTAACTTTCACATCTTTGCATATCTACTAATGTGCTCATAGACTAAGCATAATTATATTCTAACAACCTTAAATTCTAGGGAAAATACCATAATTCATCCATACACACGTGCGCTGATGGTCTGAGCTGCAAGAACTCTATACATTGTCCAGTCTTCAACACTTAACTGAAATTTAATCTTTACACTAAGTGCACTAACTCCAAACTACTATATGACTTTGTTGCCATAATGACAACACTATAACTAGTCATATACTTTAGTATAGACAACTTTCCAACAATCTACCCCTTAATCATTGATGGCAATAAAGGAATATGGTGAAGTCTCTAACCATCCTTAACACAAAAACCTTTTTGTCTTATTTCCATTTTTATACATAAACTTATATCTCCCTATACATATCATACTCCATATTCTATACAAAACTCCCCCTTTGACATTAATGACAAAAGTGTATCAAAAAATTGTATCTATACATACTAATTGAGGGAAGACATCTGGATATGCTATCTTGAGGTTTTGGATCTCCTTCTTCCAAAATGTTATTACAGAGTTAACTATCTGGACATGGGTGCATAATGCATATTGAAGCTTCTCCATCTTCTCCAAGTCACTGATTGGACCATGATCATAGGTTACCATGGTGGCATCGATCTCCTTTATGTTCTGATTAAGGATGTCTAGAGAGGGCACAAGACCATTCCTCAACTGAGTCTATTTGAACCTTATCCTTGATATCTCTTTTTCGACCTTCTCAATCTTGTCTATCTATCATTGGTAGAAATTGTTGCACATGTTTACATTGGTGGATGTGTCTATCACTGAGTTCTTTACTTGCTCAATCATTGCTTCTACCTCTTTTGTCTTTTTGAAATGAGCATCGGTGAGCTTGTCTTGATCCATGCATGCTGCAATGATCCTTCTTCCTTCATCAACAAACTCTTTTAATGAAGCTAGACTAGACTTAAGAGAATTCAAGTCAAGTGCAAAGTTTCTCATTAGCTCATTTAGTTTCTTCTTTAGATACTTCTCTTCTACCACTTTGGTCACAAATTCTTCTAGGCTAGAAAAATTGCTTTTGAACTGTGAGAGTATTGTACTCACATCAAGAATTGAATGTATTTTTACACTTTCATATCTTTTGGCAACAAACTATTCAAAATATTCACTGATACCACAAGGAGAGGATTTCTCATGACTTGTTTCTCCTTTGCCTTCTCCATAGCTAGGACACTAAACTTAATTAGGTCTTCTTCTTTCCAAGAGTCCAAAATTCTTGTGTCAGGTGTCAAACTTGACAACAATGCTAAGGAGGGAGTGATGGGAGTGCTATCCATCACTTCTTGTTTTACCTTAGCTAGATCAATAGAAGTATCTTCTTCTTTCTTTTCTTCTTCTTTCTCATTAGATATGTCTTTATTGTGTATTTCTTCTTGATGAGTGGGAGGAGATCTGCTACATAAGATTTTGGCTTCTTGTGTGCTCACAAGAGCTTCTTCAAACTTATCCAATTCTATGTCAGTGGCCACCATGGTTATCTCTACATTGTCAATGACAATAGCACTGTCTTTGTGTGATTCTAAGATGGGCACAAAGTTATCTGCTTCTGTTTGAGTTTCTGTTATGGGTGTTGAGTCTTGAGGACCTATCACTGGTACATTGGAGGTCTTTTCTACTTTGTCTTTCTTATTAGATGCATGAGTGAAGGGTGCAGTAGGTAGTTTTATCTGTTGTTCCAATAACACCTTTTCAAGGGCCTTCTCTATTTCCTTCATTATCAGCTCATAGTCTTTGTTCATGATGTGAAGAGTTTTCAATTTTTCCCTTAGGTGCGGCTTCACCAAATTCAATATCAGTGCCTCTTCTTCTTTAGAACATATTGGCAGAGTATCTTGTAATAATCTTTCTCTGATCCTTAGATCCTCTTCATTTACTTGTTTCTTTTGGTATTCTAAAATATTCCAAACTTTATTAGGATAGAGGTCTTCAATTCAAGAACTATTTTCTTGAACTTGATCATATATTTGATAATCATGCTGTGTATCTATGACTTGTCAATCTCACTAAATGATTCATAATGTTTCCCTACTTGATCAATTCTGTCGTCATCAACAATTCTAGTGCTCAAAATTTTAAGGCTTGGTCTGAATCCTACCTTAGGAGGTGCTTGAATGTTTTTCTTTTTCCTTGTTGCTCATGAGGATGGATGATCAATGCTAGCTTCTTTCTTCCTTTTGACCATTGGCTTATACTCCAGAGGAGTATTTTTGGGTGTAGGAGTATTTTCATCCTTACCATTCTAACTATCATCTGATTCAGTTTTTATCTTTTTCAACTTAGGATCTTCTTGTTTTCCTTCCTCTACTACTACGCCTTTCAATTCTAAGGCAATATTTTCATCCCTTGCTCTATCAAGGTCTTCTTGAGACACACCATGTATTCTCAAGATCTCAAAAGTGACCTTAGCAACTTTTCTTTTAGTTGTAGCACTGTTTAGCTTAGCATCAACTTCTTTGAACTTTTCTTCATAGGTTCCCGACCTAGGTTCATTATCATCTTTAGGGGCTAATAGTAATACCTGTACATAAGCTTCAAGAATGTTTTCCTCTACCTCATAGCCAAGTGGATAGATCCACTTTGTTCTTGGTTCCAAAGCTTCCATGCAAGTGGTAACAATCTCTACAATAAAGCATATTGAGTCCTTATGCTTCTCTACAATACTCTCAGGAATCCTATACCTCATCTGCATCTTGGCTCTAAAGGTCTTCAATTCAAATGTGATGTAGTCTCTTAGTGTGCTTTCTATGGATGCCTTATTGGATATCTGAGGCATGGTACAAATGGACTGGTCTAGATACAAGTCTGATATTCTTCTAGCTTTATGAAGGTACATATAGATGATTAGGGACCCAAACCTAAATATCTTTTTCTTATCATGTTTGATAGCTTTGATGTTGTCTATCAACTGTGTGTACAAGATCTCACACAAGTTGAACTCTCCATCTTCCTTTACAATTCAGTTGGCTACCAGAATAGTGCCCGCAGATACACTATTCACCCTGCTAGTGTGATGGAATTTGTAACCTAGTATCATTGACATTAATTTGATGTTTTCTTGCTTAATCATCTTAATAGTCATGCTGTACTTATGACTCCTTGACTTACACACTTGCTCCACCATTTTCCTCACATCCTTACCCACAGGAAGGATGACACCTATCCTAGAAAGGCCTATCATCTCATGAATTAGATAACTTGTGATTCTTACTAGTACATCTCCAATCCAAAATAGATCATGATGGATTCTTCTTAATAAGATCTTTATCCATTTAGTCTCATAGAACTCATATGTAGTAGCATACTCAATAATAGGGTGATCATTCCATTTGGTGTATTCATCCATGAAAGTTTTATCCAATTTTAGCATTGTATCCATGTGTGCCCTTAACCTATCTAGTCCAACAAGTTCCTTCTTATAGTAGATGTAAGCCCTTATGTCTTCTACATGTATGACACCCATAAGCATGTAGGAGAAAGCTCCCTCTAAATCATATAAGGTTGATTTAAATGGGTGCCTCTTGAAAACATATATTTTCTTCTCAGTGACATCATAAACAATAAGACTGGCTATGACTTACTTGGTAATCACTTTTCAATTGATCTTTGAGATGACTTGATGACTTCTGAATTAGCGCAATGACCTAGGGTTTCTACAACTAATCAAATGCACTACAAATACTGACAGATCAATCTCCAAATCTTCAAAAAAACTTTCAAGGCTCAATCTTCTCTCCAATCACTTTGAATTAGAATTCAATGAGTGAACAAACAACTTTTTGTGTACTTAAAGTAAGAATTCCACCATTAATACTCAGCATGTAAACCAGGTTGTCACTTCAAAATATCAAACTTGAGCTCCACTAATAATCAACATGTGTGTTCATGCACAAAGGTTCCATTACACTCCAATATCTTAAGTCCAAAGGCACATACTCTGAGGATGAGTATACCAGCCACATAGGGGTCTAGAGCTAAATTAGCTCCCCTTATGACCCTAAGGGCCATTCATGTAGATGTAGAGGGTGCATCCACTGGGGATGCATCCAATACATTCTCATCAGTCATGTCCTAATTCTTTTCTAACCAAATAAAGCTCACATCCTCTGAGGCTTTCACAAACTTGACTTCTACTTCAGGATCCAATACTGGTTCTTTGGTCTTTTTAGGGCTTTCCTGACCTTGCATCCTGGATCTACAAAACTTTGAGATATGTCTAGCCTTGTTACAAGAGTGAAAAATGATTGAAGGTCTATTATTCCTTAGGGAATTAACATTAGTCACCATTTTACATGTTTTGATTGAGTGACCATTATAATTACATATCTGACATGTAACATTCTGAGAACTTCCTATATTTGTCTGATTCTAATTTTTCTGATCATGTTGAGTCTTGTTCTTCTTACTAGTCTTGTAATTCATAGCTTTATGACCAAATCTATTGCATGAATAACAATAACCATTAAAAGGTCTTACCTTTGTACATTTCCTTGCAATATGTCCATGTTTGTTACATGCAAAATAGGTGCGTTCTCTAGGCTTGCGCTCATTCTTAGGAGGACCACCATTGTCTTTGGTTTGATCTTTAGTCTTTTCAGTATCAGTAGAGTCTTTTTGTGTCTCCTTTCTTGCTCACATATTATGAATGTAATTTTTTGCTTCATTGTATCCAATACAGCTAGTGTCTGCTTTGAATCTTCTTGCATACAACTGAGATTCTATCAAATCAATTTGGTGTGCAATTTTTCAATGTGATTCTTTTCTTCTTTTAATTTAGACTCTAATCTATCTTTGTAATTCCTTAGATCCAATATTTCCAAATTGGCTTCTGATGAAGGGTGCTCCCCTTAATGCCACAAACACATAACATAAATAGAGAAACAACAACAATAATATGCAAGAACAGAAAATTGGCTTCTTATTATCTCCACAAAGGTGGAATTATAAACTTTCAGAATTACAATATGCAAAGCCACATGGGCATTCCCTTACAATATTCTTTAGGACAAAGCCTCGAATCAATACCCAGATCTACTACCCAGAACTATTCTGAACTACCTAAGACAATAATACAGCCTTCCTTATATAGGCAATTTTACACCGCCTGGGAAGGTTCCAAAATTTTAGCCAATAAGGCCGACCAACTTAGAATTATTTTCTTTTACATTTTATTACATCATAGTCAGCTCAAGATAACCTTTGAAACCCAAACATAAATTTTGAAGAAAATTATTTTCTGCCATTTCAGATGGCCCAACTTCCGAAGACCATAAGTCATCACCAGTTGACCCGCTCGGCTATTATAACCCCATTTCAGAAACACCACGAAGCGCTCTACAGGCTGGAACCGCGCAAGCACTCGTCACCCAAATTTTTGACCTCATTCAGGGCCTCTAAAGCCTTCAAAACTGAGTTCAAAGTTTTTGTACCCTGCTGCCAATACCGAAAATCCTCAATATCTTCCAATATACACTCGATCTGGCAATGAAACTTTACTGGCAGACTTATATGACCAAAATGAACCTCCAAGAAAGAAATCAGATCATTCTGAGCACATACAAAAATTTACCAAAAATAGTAACTTTCCATAAATAGCAGCTCTGCATAAAATAACCCTTATTGAATATAAAAACATAAATATTTTTGGGTGATGCAAGATTTCTCTTACACCTAGGATGCTCCTGCATCAGACACCCAGGGTAATTTGAGAAGTGACCCTATCACGACTTAGGTGTGCAGAGGAAAACCAAGACGGTTAACCTCCTCCTTTGTTAGCCATGATGAATCTTCAACAGGTCATCCTTTCCATTTGACCAAATACTTTTCATATGTCCTGTTCCTTGTGCTTCTGCCAACACGACTGTCTAGTATGTCTTCAATCTCCTTGGTATCTGAACTACTTGCTGGAATACTCCACTGTGCTGTTGCAACCTCATCTTCAAGACCTCCTTCATGATACTCTGTCAAATCTAAAATGTTAAACACTGGTGAAATATTCAGCTCACTAGGTAATTCTACCTCATATGCATTTCCTGAATCATGCTTCTTCAATATCTTACATGGTCCAAACTTTTTCATTTTCAGCTTGTTATATGTACCAACTGGAAATCGCTCCTTCCGCAAATGAACCATGACTTCCTCACCAACCTGAAATTCCTTATACCTCCTTTTCTCATCTGCCTTAGCCTTATACTGTGCATTCATCTTGGTAATATTCTTCCTCACCTCCCCATGGATGTTCTTCAAGTGTTCTGCAAAATCTTCAGCTTCAGCACTACTTATTTCTCCTTTATCTATCTTCCTCAATTCAGATGCATTTCTTGGACTACTTCCATATATAATCTAGAATGGTGATTTACCAGTGCTCCTATTAACAGAATTATTGTATGAAAATTCTGCCTGTGGTAAAATCAAATCCCATCCTATTGGCTTATCTCCAACCAAACATCTCAGCAAATTTCCCAAACTCCTATTCACCACCTCTGTCTGTCCATCAGTCTATGGATGATGTGATGAACTAAACTTCAAATCTGTCTTCAACTTCTTCCACAATGTACGCCAGAAATATACAACAAACTTAGTGTCCTGATCTGAAACTATGGTCTTTGGCAAACCATGAAGTCTCACTACTTCTCTGAAAAACAATTCTGCTATATGAACAACATCATTAGTCTTCTTACAGGGAATGAAATGTGCCATCTTTGAAAATCTGTTAACCACCACAAACATTCAATCATGTCCCCGCTGTGTCCTCAGTAAACCAAGAACAAAGTCCATGCTGATATCCTCCCAAGGCTTCTCTGGTACAGGTAATGGCTGATACAACCCTATATTCTGCTTCACTCCTTTCACCATCTGACATACCCTGCAACTCTATACAAACTTCTTCACATCTTACTGCAACTATGGCTAATAATAATTCTCACTAACCAAACCAAGGGTTTTATCACAACCAAAATGTCTAGCCAATCCTCCGCTATGCTTCTCCTTGATGAGATTCTCCCTCACAGAACTTCATGGAATGCACAACTGACTCCCTCTGAATAGCATATCATCTTGGATGATGAAATCCAACCATTTTGTCCTGTCTAGAGTAACAGGTTCTGTACAAGCTTTCCAAGTTTCACCAAAATCAGGATCCTCTGGATATAAATTCTTGAGTTCCTTGAACCCAACCACCTCAATCTACATCTCTATTAGCAATAGTTGCCTTCTGCTAAGAGCATCTGCAACCCTATTAGACTTTCCACTCCTGTGTTTCAAAACAAATGTATAAGTCTGCAAAAACTCAACCCATTTCAAATGCCTTTGATTCAATTTTCCTTGACTATTCAAATATTGCAAAGCTTGATGATCAGTATACAAAAAAAACTCCTTAGGAAGTAGATAATGTCTCCACTTTTTTAATGCCTGAACTATAGTATAAAATTCTTGATCATAAATAGAATATTTCCTCTTGGCATCATTTAACTTCTCACTGAAATAAGCAACAGGTTTACCTTCTTGGCTCATAACAGCTCCTATTACGGTACCACTAGCATCACAATCTACTTGAAACACCTTATTGAAATCTGGAAGTGCTAAAATAGGTTGTTCTGTAACTTTTTGTTTCAATAATTGAAAACTCTTTTCTGCTCCTTTAGTCCACTTAAACTCTTTTCTATCCCCTCTCATTGTTTCAGTCAAGGGTCCACAAATACTGCTAAAATTTTTGATAAACTTTTTGTAAAAGCTAGCTAGACCATGAAAAGATCTTACCTCAGTAGCACTCCTTGGAGTAGGCCATTCAAGGATAGCCTGTACCTTCTCTGGGTCCATTTTTAGACCTTCTGCTGAAACTACAAATCCCAAATACACTAACTCTTTCTTCACAAAACTGCACTTCTTCAAATTAATCAACAATTTCTCTTCTCTCAACTTCTCAAATACCATACGAATATGCATCATATGCTCATCCAATGTCTTACTAAAGATCAAAATATCATCTAGGTAAACAATGACAAACTTACCCAGAAATTCTTTCAGAACCTCGTTCATGAGCCGCATGAAAGTGCTCGGTGCATTGGTTAGCCCAAAAGGCATGACTAACCACTCATATAGTCCTTCCTTTGTCTTGAAGGTAGTCTTCCGTTCATCTCCTTCTCTGATCTGAATCTGATGATATCCACTTTTTAGATCTATCTTTGAAAAATACACAGCTCCACTCAAACAGTCCATAATATCATCCATTCATGGCAATGGAAACCTGTACTTGATTGTGATCTTGTTTATTGCTCTGGAATCTGTAAACATCCTCCATTCTCCATTCTTCTTTGGTGCTAATACCACTGGTACAACACAGGGACTCAGACTCTCTCGAATCAACCCTTTCTGCAATAACTCGTGTACTTGTCTGTTCAACTCTTCACTTTCTGCAGGGGTCATTTTGTGTGCTTCCTTATTCGACAAACTCACTCCTGGGATCAAGTCCATCTGATGACTGATCTTCCTGACTGGTGGTAATCCATCAGGCACGTTATCGGATACAATATCCTGAAACTTATTCAACAAATCTGCAACCTCTACAGGAACATTTTCTACTTCCTCTTTACTAGCTTTTGAAATTAAAGCAAAACATACATGCTCATGCCTCATACCATCTAGGAAATTTCTTCCATCAACAAAAGTTATCCTTGCATTACCACATACCTTTTCTTCAGTCTCCTTCAATGGTTTTAGCTTATGTCGCACTCCATCCTTTGTCAGGGAATAGGTATTCGCACGACCATCATGTACAACACATCTGTCAAATTGCCATGGTCTACCCAACAACATATGACATGCATCCATAGATATGATATCACACAATACCTCATCTTGGTATCCGCCAATCTTGAACTTCACCAGGCATTGTTCATTGACCATGACCTTGTGGTCATCCTGTACCCAGGCAATCCGATATGGATGTGGGTGTTTTTGTCTCTTGAGCTTCAACTTTGTCACCATCTCTTCTGACACCAAATTGTCAGTGTTTCCACTATCAATAATCACATCACAACATTTACCTTCGCACTTGCACCTGGTGCGAAATAGGCTCCTCCTTTGCTCAGGTTCATTCTCACCACTCAATAGGACTCTTCTGTTAATCAACGTTTCTCCTCTTTCAGCATCTTCAAAATTTGATGATCTGGCATCTTCATCTACATGTGCAACTCTGGCCTGGCCTTCATTTCTTGTGTCTATTCTACCTTGGCACTAAGGACATTCAAATGCCCTATGACCTTCTTCTCCATAGTGAAAACATGTTCCACGAAAGCCTCCTCTTCCAGATCCTTGTCCTCTTCCTCTTCCTCTCTGATCTCTATTATTCTGATCCTGGAAGTGATTGGAATTATTTCCATGCTGATTCTGACTGCTACTGGCCTCATCCTTCTTTTTCAAATCTTCATTTCAGCCACCATATGACCATCCACCAGATCATCCACCGCGACCTCTTCCATTTTGTCTGCTCTCGAACTTCTTGTTCAACTTTTCCTCTACTTTTATGGCAAACTGGTATGCCTCTTCAATACTGTTCATTTGAACCAGATTCAGCTCCTCCTAAATGCTTGGCCTTAACCCATTAAGGTATCGGGCAACTTTCTCCTTATCAGCTTTTGCATGGCCTGTTCTGATGAGAAGTCAGTAGAACTCCTCTGTATACTCCTGAACAGATCTTCCTCCTTGCTTCAAACTTTGCATTTTCTTCAGTAGGTCAAGCTCATAATCAACAGGAATGAATTGTCGCTTTAATTTATCCACCATCCGATCCCATCTTGTGATTTTATCTTTCCCTCTTCTATTTCGCTCTAATTGAATTTCTTGCCACCAGATCTTCGCATGACCTTTCAATCTGGCCTTCGCAAATTTGACCCTATCAGGATCCTCAACATCTTCGTACTCAAAATACTCCTCACATTCATTGATCCAGTCGATCAATTCCTCTGGGTTAAGATTTCCAGAAAATGTAGGAACCTCAATCTTAGGTCTTTTCCCGATCTTGGAAATCGCCCGAAAAAGTCTTTCTTCCTCCTGGTTCACAATTTCAGCTTCTCCTTCTTGATATTCTTCTTTGGCTTCATCCTTGCTTTCATCTCTGACATTAAGATTCATTCCTCTACGAATCTCTTCTTGCAATGCTCGCACTTGTCTCTGCAGCTCTCTAACCTCAGGTGTTACAACACCAGCTCTTCCGCCACGTTCCCTTCGTGGAGGCATTTTCGCGATGCGTGCTGAAACCCTAGCCACGGTCCTGGTGCAAACTGCCTCACAGTCGGTGATCTATTTACACACTCAAGAAAACCTGCTCTGATACCACCTGATGAAGGGTGCTCCCCTTAATGACACAAACACATAACAGAAATAGAGAAACAACAACAATAATATGCAAGAACAGAAAATTGGCTTCTTATTATCTCCACAAAGGTGGAATTATAAACTTTCAGAATTACAATATGCAAAGCCACATGGGCATTCCCTTACAATATTCTTTAGGACAAAGCCTTGAATCAATACCCAGATCTACTACCCAGAACTATTCTGAACTACCTAAGACAATAATACAGCCTTCCTTATATATTCAATTTTACACCGCCTGGGAAGGTTCCAGAATTTTAGCCAATAAGGCCGACCAACTTAGAATTATTTTATTTTACATTTTATTACATCATAGTCGGCTCAAGATAACCTTTGAAACCCGAACATAAATTTTGAAGAAAATTATTTTCTGCCATTTCAGGTGGCCCAACTTCCGAAGACCATAAGTCATCACCAGTTGACCCGCTCAGCTATTATAACCCCATTTCGGAAATACCATGAAGCGCTCTACAGGCCTGACCCGTGCAAGAGCCTGTCACCCAAATTTTCAACCTCATCCGGGGCCTCTAAAGCCTTCAAAACTGAGTTCAAAGTTTCTGTACCCTGCTGCCAATACCGAAAATCCTCAATATCTTCCAATATACACTCGATCTGGCAATGAAACTTTACTGGCAGACTTATATGACCAAAATGAACCTCCAAGAAAGAAATCAGATCATTCTGAGCACATACAAAAATTTACCAAAAATAGTAACTTTCCATAAATAGCAGCTCTGCACAAAATAACCCTTATTGAATATAAAAACATAAATATTTTTAGGTGATGCAAGATTGCTCTTACACCCAGGATGCTCCTGCATCAGCTTCCGTCAATTCCTCATTGATTTGAAGGTCTTGACCTGTTCATTATAGACATCTTGATTGTTCATCAATTTATCATCAAATTCTTCAAGCTGACTCAATAGAGATGCATTTTCTTCATTCAACTTCTTGACTTTTTCTTCAAGATCACTATTAGAGTGTCATTCCAAATCCCTTCTTAGTCTTTTGATAACTAGTTGAGCATCACTGACTTTTTCTTTTAGTTCTTCAATTTCTCTTTTTGAATTGTCTAGGTCTTCAAGAGCGGCTTCAAGATTTTTCTTTAGATGTTTCATTTCTTCTTTATCCATGATCTCCTCAAATGGTTAAAATTATTTGCTGAGGGCTAGAGCTTTGATACCAATTGTTAGGAATGGAAACACTGAGAGGGGGGGTGAATTAGTGTTCACTATATTTTAACTTTTCTCTTTAATCTTAATGCTAAACTTAAATGCTTAAGTACTAAATTAAACATTCACATAAACATGAAACATGAAATCAACACATGACACCAATATGGTTATGGGGAAACCCAAATAGGTAAAAACCCTAGTGGGACTTTATACCCACTAATATTTTGCACTAGTGTTTTGTGATCCTTGCTAGAAGATCCTTTACCCTGTTAGGAGTAGCTTTACAATGCTTTAAGTACAATAGACCTTGTTAAGGGTCAAACCCTATTAGGAGTCTTTTACAATGATCCCTATTAGGGGAGTGGACTCACTATCCTAGAGTTCTCTGGTCAAATGATGAAGGCTACAACCTTTTGAATTTAGATACACACTATATATGCAGGTGAACTGTCATTGTGACACTACTTGTTAGATTAGTTCCTTTAGTGTGTTCATGCTTTAACCTCTATAAAAGCTCTAATACATCATATGCTCTCTTCTCATACCTCTTCTATGCTTAACATAAATCTATTACAACTTCCATACTAAATACAATGGGCGCATCTTATATTTATATGCTCATATAAATAAAACAATTAGGTCGGCCCTATAACTAATTACAAACAATGCTTCCAAGTGAATTTCTTTAAGCATGATTACAATCATACATATAAATATGTCAGCAACCTAAATATAATGGGTGCATTCCCTTTACAACATTATATTATAATTGCAAACCAAAATGCTAACTGTCAGCTCTATGCTATGTTCTCTACTAGTAGACACTAGCTTTGCAACTTCAACTGACTGTAACTTTCACATCTTTGCATATCTACTTATGCACTTATAGACTAAGAATAAGTATAGTCTAACAACCTTAAATTCTAGGGTGTATACCATAATTCATCCATACACACGTGTGTTGATGCTCTGAGTTGCAGGAACTCTGTACATTGTCCAGTCTTCAGTTCACTTAACTGAAATTTGATCTTTATACTAAGTGTCCTAACTCCAAATTGCTATATGACTTTGTTTCCATAATGACAACACTATAACTAGTCATATACTTCAGTATAGACAACTTTCCAACAATGTTATGTTATGTTATGTTATGTTATGTTATGTTATGTTATGTTATGTTATGTTATGTTATATTATGTTATGTTATGCTATGCTATGTTATGTTATGCATATGATTCCTATGACATATGTTTATAATGGATGCTTATGATGTTTATGATGGATAAAAAATTATGATGTCTAATATGATCAACATTTTTTTGTCAAAACTTTGATGAATTTTTGAAGTCATACTATAGTAACCTTATCTAGTTTAAGTTTTTATAAAAAATATTATAATTAAAAAGGGAAATTATTATTATCTTAAATAAAATATTAAAATAAATTAAAGATATACTAAAGTTACCATTCAAGTTGAATTAAAGTAAGGGTCATAATTCAATTAGAGGTAGAGTTCAACTAAACTTACTATTTAAATAGGCTTAGGGTTTTATTCATCTAAGATATTTGAATCAGTTAAAATTCAATGGAAACCTGTTAAAAACACTCTTTAAAATTAAATAAAACTACATAGCTTTTCAATTTTCTATCATTTTTTTATGGTCAACATGTTTATATCAAAATAATAATAATAATTGCATATAAAAATAAATTATTTAAGGTATTTAGACTTATTTACACATTTATAAATTCCATTATATCTATTAACTTTAAATTTCATTATAAATGTCATCATGTCATTATAGCTATTAGGGTCTATGATTTACGATTGGGATTAGAGTTTAAGGCTAGGTTTATGTTTTTGGCTATAATCATGTATCAACTATTATACACTAAGTTTTCACCCTTGTTTCAAGCTCTCATAGTCTTGATAACTTAGTATAACATGGGAATCATCTCTACGTTGTGGGACCTATGCTAATTGAGATGAGACCTCTAGGTTCTAGGCTGGTTCCTCTTGGATAATCACCTTAATTTTCTCCTTGGCATGAAAAGTAAAACTTTTGAGGGAAAGGGATAGAAGGAATGCTTGAAAGGGAAATGACTAAAAGTAAACTACCTACTAGATGATACACCAAAATGAAGGTTTGAATCATAGTATAGAGGATGAAATCAGTGAACACACTTAGGTCTAGGAGATCACAACTCACTAAATAGGCTTGCATAAGTATTTCATAGAAGGGTTTGCAAATAAAAGAGGGTATTCAGGGAAAGGGAAGGATTCTTTCACAAACAATAGCACTCTTAGAGTTTAGACACAATCTATGACCTGCAAACAAACATTCACCTCTGCAACTCGGTATAGGAATAAGACAAATTGTGAGGGGGTGGAGGTATACCAACAAGAGCATTCAAATTAGATCACCCACAATACTACACAAAAATTGTAGAAAGAGAGAGGGATCAAGAACCCTAAGATACCACCAAAAACATCATATACTTTGATTCAATAAAAGATAATTTAGACAAGGAAGCATAGGGACAGAAAAGATGTCACAAAATAGCTCTATAATATCTGAATCATCAATGAAAGATTTGCAATTGCAGAAGCTAGAGGGTAGAGAAAATGCCACAAATAACTCTCAAGAAAGGTGAATTTATTTTTTACAATTGTTCAACTCTAAGCTCAAAAGCTCTCCAAAAAACAATATATACATCTCCTACTTTTGCACGCAGGCAGGAGTTAAAACCTAACTAGGGTTACATAGATTTGCATAAAATAATAACCAACCCTAATCCTATCATTTTTTATCATAAATGTATCTATGGAAATATCTCCACCGATAAAATATTTTACTTGCATACCCATCTCTGTACTATATCCACCTACGGACAAGCAACCTGGATCTATCAACCTTTCCTACACAAAGTCTCACCATGAATGCTCAAATTGGTACTTTTTAAGGACAAGAATCGACCTATGGTGGCCTGCTTAGACTTCCTACTCATCATCCTCAATTGTAAATGTCCTAAAGACATAAGTTCTTTGAGCTACCTTACCACTTCATAGCCTGCAAATCAAACACTGGCAAAAACCCTCTTAGACATATTTGAATTTGAATTACAATGGCTAGCTGGTCATTTTAAAACATGTCTATTGCTATCAAATGTTTCCTGGTACATGAACAACTTAGATCATCTTTACAATAGTCTCAAAATCCTTCTTTGATAAGTCAATGTCCACATCAGCATGTTTGGACCAATGAGAATCAAGCATGTCAGCACATCAATATATTTAGACCCACCTTGAGCTTTCCTTCCTTAAGTCATTCAGTGGATGTGCAACTGAAGACCTCTTTCTAAGTCGTGAAGAGCTATGGTCCAACCCCAGTCTGGTTAAGTGATTCAATGAACAAGGCTTTTCACTGAATCATTGAGTCTCTTTACTAACCCTAGTTTCATCCTGTGAACAAGAGAAACCCTTTAGTCACTAATTTTCTTAATACCTTCAAACCCTGGGCCCATTTTTCCACATGTCATTCCTCTATTCGCTCATATCACCCATTAGTAGACACCTCAGCACTTTCTAACGTCAGACCCACTAAGGCTTTAGATTCGCATCCAACAGCGGGTGCATGATCTCATAGCCTCTGAATATTCCTTCAAAACATGTGCCAGTCGTTGATCTCTATTAGAATGGGACCCTCTAAGAAATTGACCCACCTGTAATCTTGCCAGCACTCAGTAACCAATCACGAACTAGAAAATCAACACACTTGGCATCAGACCCACTCATTATAAGGTTTAAATCAGATGGTGGTTGTTATACCGCTGATTTAAACAACATGCATCTTATCCTGGTGATGTAATGACAACTATGAGATCTTGCTATACTTTAACCTCCCAAAAAGATCAGGCCCCATTGACAAGTCTTTGCAGATACTCGTACATGGTCCCACTATAGCATCCAAGTCATCGTTATGTGGACTAATGAGAAATGAGCACATCATCATCCGAGGACCCACCTACAAGTCTCTGACAATAAAGAAAGATTGACGGTCGGTGCATAATCTCATGGCTCTGACACAATGGATGAGATCATGTGCCAGCCATCAGATCAAAAGGAAGCTAGTTTACAAGGCCCGCACTGACAAGCTTACTCATCA
Source organism: Chamaecyparis obtusa (assembly GCA_027943335.1). Taxonomy (NCBI): domain Eukaryota; kingdom Viridiplantae; phylum Streptophyta; class Pinopsida; order Cupressales; family Cupressaceae; genus Chamaecyparis; species Chamaecyparis obtusa. The sequence goes on along the minus strand of BSBK01007433.1, from coordinate 141,405 downwards.
GAAACCTTCAGCCAATCAGGAGCCTCCACATAGGATGATGTGGCAATGGACCCACTTAGCATTTGAAGCACTAAGTAAAAGGGAAGATCAACAGTTTTCGCAAGATTGTAAGCCATGACAGACCCTTTGCAAACTTACGACGATCGTTGATCTTGCTAAACTGGGACCCCACAAGCTGAGGCTACCAAATGTTTAAGCAACTATGTGACTGAATGAGAGGTTAACTATTCACTGAGTTGCTAGCTATTACACAGTCACCATTAAACATTAAGCGATTGTGAGAATCACTACAGTTACTAAATCGCTGAATGGAAGTGGTAACCGCCAGGGAAATAAGAGAAATAGTGACTAGGCCAATAGGAATAAAGTGCACCTGGGAAATAAGGAAACTTAAGTGGCTGATAAAGTAACTACAAAATGGAATAGGTAGCTTAGGGTTACTTAGGGTTTTTGGGTATAACGACTACTTTTATGAAATTTTAAACTGCAGACTAGGGGATAGAAAGAATCACAGAGACCAAGAAACCAGACATAAATTCATGAAATTTTCAAGGATGCTTGGCAAGGTAAAAAAAGAGACCTAGGAATGGATTTTATCTAAATTTGCATGCATATGAAAATTAGGGTAACATTTTGGAGATTTGTGTTGGATGTTAGCCTGCTAGACATGAAAAACTAGTGGCCTTGACATAATTCATTGGGCATGGGGTTATTTTAGGAACATAAAACTTTGATAGAGAGGCAAGACTAGAACCAGAAAAATAAACTTGTGCACAGACACTTCTTGAAAAGCAGGAACTAACCTAGAAAATAGGGAAAGAAAGAAGAAAAACATATTTACAAGAATTTATAGAGAGGGATTAACCTCAAAGTAGGGCTTCAAGTGGAATCCATTTACTGAAATTGGCAAGGCATCTCCTTCAAGAGTTGATAGCTAAAAAGATTTAGGTCCCTTGCACTCTGTTATAACAAATGGTCCAGCCCAAAATGAGTCAAATTTTGTATGTTTGCCAGGTCTGGCTTTGAATTCATCCCATTTGAGAACTATATCTTCGAGCTTGAAATTTTTTACCCTGGCTCTTTTATCAAAGTTCTTCTTTGTCTGAATTTGATGGAACTCCATATCTTTCATGGATTTATCTTTGACTTCCTCCAACTCCATGAGTTGAGCATACCTAATCTATAAAGGATCTCCTTCTTCAAATAGAGCATATTGAGTGGCCAAGTCCAGAGCTGGTAATTCACTTGAAATGGACAACTTAGCCTCTCTTCCATATACCAACACATAAGGAGAATTTCCAATGATCTTTTATGGGGAAATCCTATCTAACCATAAGACAGACTTCAATTTAGTATGCCAATCTCTTTGATTATCCTACAAAGTCTTCTTGATTATCCTAATCAAGTTCTTGTTTGTTGATTTTGCCAAGCCATTGCCCTGAGGGTAATAATTTGAACTTGTATTCAGATAAATTCCATTCCTGATTGCCCATTTTGAGACTTTGAGGCTTGTGAATGCAAATGCATTAACTGATACTATAGAGTCTGGAGTGCCAAATCTATGAACTATATCATCATAAAAAATTAATATAGCACTCTCATTTGATTCTTTTAAGGCAAATGCCTCTATCCATCTAGTGAAATAATCTATTGCAGTGATTATCCACTTGTGTCTTGCACTAGATGGAGGATTGATCATACCAATAAAGTCTATACCCCATTTCATGAAAGGTTGCTCTGTTCTGAATGGATATAGGGGCAAGGCTGCAAACCTTTATTTTCTTGCAAACATAGCACATTTGATGCATTTTATCACATACTCATGACTATCCTTAAAGATAGATGGCCAATAGTATCCAGCCCTCATGATTTTAAAAGCAGTAGTCCTAGGAGAAAAGTGACCTCTAGAAGGTCCATCATGAAATTCAAATAGGACATTAGCTATCTTTTTTGAATCAATGCATCTTAAAAGGACACCATTGTATCCTTTCTAAAAACAACTTCATTTATCAGCACAAAAGGAATAGATTGTAATATAATACCTTCTTTTTGCTAAATCCACACCTGCAGGAAATTGTCTCGTCTTCAAAAAATTAATCATGTTAGGCAACCAACCTGATGCCTTGGCATGTTCTTCTGTAGAATGCACAACCAAAGATGCATCCATTTTCTTTGATTTCTTTGAACTTTCATCTTCTACCAAATGCTCACACAGACCTCTTCCTCTAATCGACTTGGTGGTTTGAATATCAATGTCATATTCCATCACCTCGGTGATCCAACCAGCTCTTTTCTCATTTAGGTCCTTGGAAAGAAAAAATTCTTGGACACTTGGATGAGTAATGTTCAAGTGTACCTTGCTATGAGTCAATAGGTATCTGAACTTTTTAAGGCTCTTTACCACAGCAAGTACATGTTTTTCTACAAAAGAGTATCTCTGTTCATACTCTTCTAAACCTTTGATAAAGAAAGCAATAGGCTTCTCCGATCCATCTAAATTTTCTTGAGTCAACATTGCAGAAATAGCATCATGCCCTCCATAAGCATAAAGGATAAAATACTTAGTGAAATTTGGGTTTAACAGGGCAGGAGCTTTTTTTAAGGCTTCTTTGATAGCTTGGAAATTGACTTTTCCTTCTTTAGTCCAGCTGAAAGTTGAACTCTTCTTTAACATGGCTATCAAAGGCTTTAGTAAATCTACAATATTAGTCAAGAAATGCCTAATGAAATTAATCTTTCCTATGAAAGATTGGATACTTTTCTTATGATGTGGCAATGGTAATTCTAGGATGGCTACAATTCTCTTAGGATCCACTGTAATTCCTTCTCTAGATACTACATATCCCAATAGTTTTCCCTCATGAACTGCAAACACACATTTCTTGGGATTAAGAGATATCCCAAATTCTCTACACCTTTCAAAAATCTTCCTCAAATGTTTGATATGATCTGTTGCATGTTTAGAATAGACAGTTATGTCATCCAAGTAGACCAGTAAAAACTTGTACATGAGGCTTTTAAAGGCCATATCCATTGCCTTTTGAAAAGTAGCACCTACATTAGATAGACCAAAGGGCATCTTTTGATAAGTCATATTCCCCCACTTGGTTGTAAATGGAGTCTTATATTGATCCTCTTTATTTACTAGGATCTTATTGTATCCTAAATAGCCATCCAATAATAAAAATCTCTAGGATCTAGAGACACATTGTAAGATTTGTTCCATAGAGGGTAATGGATGGTGGTCCTTTAAGGAGGCCCTATTAAGATCCCTGAAGTCAACACATAACCTCAACTCCTCATCCTTCTTCCTGAAAGGAACAAGGTTGGAACCCCAACTAGTATGCTTAATGGGGTAGATGATACCACTTTCTATCAATTTAAACACTTCTTTATGCATAAGTGGCTCAAGCTTGGGATTAACAGGCCTTTGCTTTTGCCTTACTAGTTTGGCATTAGGCTCTAATTTAATAGTGTGCTGAGCAAGGGCTGGATCAAAACCTTTAAGGTCTTCATATTGCCATGCAAAAATATCACTAAATTCTTTAAATAACTAAGTGTAACCTTGCTTTTCCAATTCAGTGTTTACTTTTCCAAATCATAAGCTCTTACCTGGTTCCAACTCTAATTCAACACAATGTTCTTATTGAACTACTAGGCCAGCTTTGTTTTTCTTAACTTCATCATCCTTGTTGAAGCCTATCTCTAAGGTGACAAGACCTCTAGGAATCTTATTGGACTTAAGTTGTATCACTTGATCACCATAGATTTGTGATAGCCTATCATGATTATGCTCTAAAAAAACATCTTCTTCAAACAAAAATTACAGAATTTGTTCATCATTGTCAAACACCAGCCAATTGACATCATTATCAGGGATAGAGGGTCTGACAATCACTTTGATATGCTGTTGATCTATTTCTTTTGAAATGCTATTTGGAAAGTCATATTGAGATCCAGCAGCAGCTAATCCATCTACATTTTGATTTAGCTTCCTAGGGATAGCAACAATATTGAAAGCACAAAAATCTTCAATTGCATCCCAAACTCTATGCTTGTATGCTTTCAAAGTGTCATTTTTGGTTGCACTTATCCCTCTTACTTGGCTAACAACTAACTCACTATAACCATAAACTTTTAAGTCTTTAAGCCCTCTTTTTCTAGCCCACTCCAATCCATTCACAAGGCTTTCATATTCTACAGTGTTGCTAGTGTAGGAAAAAATGAATCTAAAGGCTATACAATACCTTTCTCTTTTTGGGGACACTAGCATAGCAACACCACCAAAACCATGTCTGCTTCTAGCTCCATCAAAGAATAGTTCCCAAACCTTTCTGCTCTGATCTTCTGAATCAGTGTCCTTGAGAAGGTTGGGCTCTACAACATCACTCTCTTATATCAAATACTTTCCCAAACCAGCATTCCAAATGACATGCTCTGATTCTCTTTCATCTAGGAAAATATTAGGGATATTTTCTATTTTGGTTCTTGCTTCACTAATGGTTTGGAAATCACTGCTATCAAAAGCAGAGCAATTTGCATTGATGGTATTGGACACATAAGGTTCTATATGGTGTGCTACCAATTTCTCTAATTTAATGTTAACCTTGGTACCATATCTTGTGTGAAAGAGCATGTGAGACCAGTTAGAAGAAAGATAACCTCCTATCTTGGCTGTAAGCTCCCTTGATAAACATATGACAAATAATGTGGGGAGATCTATGATATATATATCAAGGAGGATGGAGAAATTAGGACTAGCATGAAGGATCAGACTAGTATCCTTAGCCACACCTATAGTATTAATTGAGGATCCATCAAGTTGGGTAACGTTCTTTTGAAAGGGCTCATATTTCAGTCCTAATTGGTCAGCTACCTTCTTGGGAATTATAGTGCTAGTAGCTCCACTATCTACCATGCAATTATGTACTAAAGAATCTCCAATAATTAAGGATACATAAAAGGGAGGAGGCTTTGAGTTCCTACCTTGAATGGCATTGGCCTTGGAGTTGTTACTTGGAACCTCCTTTTCCTAATCAATTTTAACCAACACTAGCTTTGCATCTTCTTTTGTAGGCTGAGGAGTTGCTGCTTCAGTCATGGCCTTCTTCAAGATTTCAGACTACCCCAGAATAGCTAAAGAGTCCGACATAGACATGGTGACATTCACCTTCTTCATGTTGTCTACAATATTAAAAGGTGTCACTGTGTGCACTCTTTGTTGTGTTTTCACCATGATGGGCTCCACTTCTTTGGAATTCTAGCCTTCTTTGCTTGTAATGGCAGGAGCTTGCTTGAGTGTGGTAGGGGTAGCCTGCTACACTGGTTCTATAGATGTAGTGGCTTCTGCACTAGAATTTTCCCTCTCCATCTCTTGGGCTCTCCTTTTTGCTCTTATATAGGAAACAAAAGTAGCTTCATCATTGACTCCATTGAAGTTTGGCTACTCCCAATTGAAAAGAGCAATCTCATTTTCTTGTGACTCTTGTTGAGGAATTGATCCAGTGGATGGAGCCTTTGATTGAACTTGTGAGGCATTTTAAACCATTAGAGCTTGGTTCATCCATCCATTTGAACATGTAGCCTAATTGTGAGGCTAATTACAAGGAAAACACCATTCATTATCCATAGCCATATTATTTTGACTAGGAACCATATCCCTCACTGGAATTGCAGAATTGAGAGGTGCAGGGTTATATGATTGGAATGGTCTTTGATTAAAAAATTTCCTTTGTCCTTGATAACCTCCTTGGTATGGTGGCCTATTTTGCTAATAAGGCTATCCTTGTTTTTGATATTGTTGATTAGGACTTTGGCCTTATGGTTGAAAGGGTGGTCTGCTTGCTTGCCCTTGCCTCTTTAGATTTATGACCTCTTTAGTCAAGGTCTTCAACAAATTCTTCATTTCTTGCTTACTGCTTTCTTGACTATTCTTTATCTCTTGCAACTCTTGAGAGAAATTTGTTGTTAGATCTTGACCACTAGTACTAGCTTGAGGTCCTGATATGGTGGGAATAGGGGTAAATGGGGGTACTTGTGTAGGTGCAATGGGTTGAAGGCTAGGAAATATGGGCATGGGTGGCCTTCTAGCTATCATGCCTGCTTGGATTAAACAATTTTCAGCCCTGACAGTAGTGTCAAAGGCTTGGGGTAAAGAAGTACCACCCATAGATTCGATCATGACAGAGATTTGACCATTCAGACTTTGCAAATAGTATAGAAAAGCATTATTAGCAGATGGTCTCACTGAGACTGGGATTCTATTCCATGTCTTGAGGAATCTACTATTATAATCTGTCATTTGTTCTTGAGGGTCTCTTTTTATGGTTGTCCACTGTTCAACTAGAGAGAAGTTATCTGATTTATCCTCAAAATTCATACTTAATGCATCCCCTAGAGCATCCCATGAATTAATAGAACCAACTGCTAGAGTTCTAAACCATTCAAGAGCCTTACCTTTTAGAGAGGCTGCTAATAATTTTGTGGCCACATCTTCTTGAATTATGTTGTGTATGCTACAGATGGTGGTCACATCTCTTATGTGTTCAAAAGTAGTTGTTTTCCCTTCACCTGTGAAATCAGGCAAGCTCTTTAATGCCACCAAGGGCACATCATGATGTACAACAAAAGTTAATGGACTTCCCTGGTTGAAAGGTGCAAAAGCATACTGTCTAGCCATTGTAGAAGTTGTGATTTGAAGATTAACAACTATGTGAGTTGTATTTGCAGCTAGATTTGAATCTTCCTCTAGATCTCTAGTTAGAGATCTTCCTCTTCTTCTAGAATGAAAGGGAAAAGCTCTCCTTTCTGAAGTATCAAGTGGTGTAGATTGAAATCTCCTTCCAAGTGATGTTCTTTGAGTTGACCTACCCTTGTAGCTTCTTTTTGAGGGAAACTTTGAAAATTCAGTAGGCTTTGAGCTTCTAGTCTCAATCTTTCTCATTAACTTTGAACAAATTAGCCCAAGTCTGTGAAATCAGTCGAGTTGCTAGATATAATAGATAGAACAACCTCTAAAGTTTGTATTATGCAATCAATATATCATAGATAACATAACTTTCAAATAATAAATTTCTTTAAGTGCCACTGGGCATGCCAAAAATTGTTATACACTAAGTTTACACCCTTGTTTCAAGCTCTCATAGTCTTCATAACTTAATATAATGTGGGAATCATATCTAGGTTGTGGGACCTATGCTAACCAAGATGAGACCTCTAGGTTCTAGGCTAGTTCCTCTTCGATAATCACCTTAATTTTCTCCTTGGCATGAAAAGTAAAAATTTTGAGGGAAAGGGATAGAAGGAATGTTTGAAAGGGAAATGACTAAAAGAAAACTACCTACTAGGTGATACACTGAAATGAAGGTTTGAATCATAGCATAGAGGATGAAATGAGTGAAAAAACTTAGGTCTAGGAGATCACAACTCACTAAATAGGCTTGCATAAGTATTTCATAGAAGGGTTTGCAAATAAAAGAGGGTATTCAGGGAAAGCAAAGGATTCTTTCACAAACAATAGCACTCTCAGAGGTTAGACACAATCTATGACCTGCAAACAAACATTCACCTCTGCAACTTGGTATAGGAATGAGACAGATTGTTAGGGGGTTGAGGTATACCCACAAGAACATTCAAATTAGATCACCCACAATAATACACAAAAATTACAGAAAGAGAGAGGGATCAAGAACCCTAAGATACCACCAAAAACATCATATACTTTGATTCAATAAGAGATAATTTAGACAACGAAGCATAGAGACAGAAAAGATGTCACAAAATACCTCTACAATATCTGAATCATCAATAAAAGATTTACAACTATAGAAGCTAGAGGGAAGAGAAAATGGCACAGATAACTCTCAAGAAAGGTGAATTTCTTTTTTACAATTGTCCAACTCTGAGCTCAAAAGCTCTCCAAAAAATAATATATACATCTCCTACTTTTGTACGTAGGCAGGAGTTAAAACCTAGGGTTACATAGATTTGCATAAAATAATAGCCAACCCTAATCCTATAATTTTTTATCATAAATGTATCTCTCTAAATATCTCAACCAATGAGATATTTTACTTGCATGCCCATCTCTGTACTATATCCACCTACAAACAAGCAACCTGGATCCATCAACCTTTCCTGCACAAAGTCTCACCATGAATGCTTAAATTGGTACCTTTCAAGGACAAGAATTGACCCATGATGGCCTACTTAGACTTCGTACTCATCATCCTCAACTGCAAATGTCTCGAAGACATAAATTCTTTGAGCTACCCTGCCGCTTCACAAACTGCAAATCAAACACTGGCAAAAACACTCTTAGACATATTTGAATTTGAATTACAATAGCTATTCGGTCATTTTAAAATGTGTCTATCAATATCAAATGTTTCCCTATAGATGAATGGCTTAGATCATCTTTACAACATTCATGAATCCCTTCTTTGAAAAGTCAATGTCCACATCAGCATGTTTGGACCAATGAGAATCAAGCATGTCAGCACATCAATATATTTGGACGCACCTCAAGCTTTCCTTCCTTAAGTCATTTAGCAACTATGCGACTGAAGACCTCTTTCTAAGTCGCAAAGAGCTTTGGTCCTACCTTGGTTTGGTTAAGCGATTCAGTGAACAAGGCTTTTCGCTAGATCACTGAGTCTCTTTACTAACCCTGGTTTCATCTTGTGAACAAGAGAAACCCTTTAGTCACTGATTCACTTAATACCTTCAAACCATGGGCCCATTTTTCCACATGTCATTCCTCTATTCACTCATACCGCCCATCAGCAGACACCTTGGCACTTTTTGATGTCAGAACCACTAAGGCTTTAGATTTGCATCCAACATCAGGTACATGATCTCATAGCCTCCGAATATTCCTTCAGAACATGCACTAGCCATTGATCTCTATTAGACCGAGACCCTCTGACAAATGGACCCACCTATAATCTTGTCAGCACTCAACAACTAATCATGAATTGGAAAATCAACACACCTAGCATTGGACCCACTCTTTGTAAGTTTTAAATCAGATGGTGGTTGCTATACCGCTGACTTAAACAACATGCATCGTATCCTAGTGGTGTAATGACAACCACGAGATGTTGCTATACTTTAACCTCCCAAAAAGATCAAGCCCCACTAACAAGTCTTTGTAGATACCCTGACACGGTCCCACTGTAGCATCCAAGTCATCGTTATGTGGACTAATGAGAAATGAGCATGTCATCATCTGAGGACCCACTTGCAAGGCTCTATCAATAAAGCAAGATTGACGGTTGGTGCATAATCTCATGGCTCTGACAATGCATGAGATCAGGCACCAACCTTCAGATCAAAAGGAAGCCAGTCTGTCGGGCCTGCTCTGACAAGCTTACTCATCAAAAACTGTCAGCCAATCAGGAGCCTCCACATAGGATGACATGGTAGTGGACCCACTTAGCATTTGAAGTGTTGAGTAAAAGGGAATATCCATGATTGTTGTAAGATCACAAGCCCTGACAGACCCTTTGTGAACCTACGAAGACTGTTGATCTTGCTGAACTAGGACCCCACAAGTCAAGACTGCCAAACATTTAAGCAACTACGTGACTGAATGAGAGGTTAACTATTCATTGAGTTGATGGCTGTTACATGGTCACCATGAAACATTAAGCAACTAAGAGAATCACTGCAGTCATTGAATTGCTGAATTGAAGAGGTAACCACTGGGGAAATAAGAGAAATGGTGACTGGGCCAATAGGAATAAAGTGCACATGGGGAATAAGGAAACTTAAGTGGCCGATAAAGTAACTACAAAATAGAACCTGGCTTAGGGTTACTTTGGGTTTTTGGGTATAATGGCTACTTTTATGAAATTTTAAACTACAAACCAGGGGATAGAAAGAATTGCAGAGGCCAGGAAATCGAACATAAATTCATGAAATTTTTAGGGATGCTTGGCAAGGTAAAAATAGAGACCTAGGAAAGGATTTTAGCCAAATTTGCATGCATATGAAAATTAGGGTAACACCAACATGATGGTTAGTATTAAGGTTAGTCTATATATTAGAGTTGGATTCAAGGTTAAGGTTTAGCATTTAGTATTATGGTTTACTACTTAGAATTAAGGTTTTGGGTTCAACATATAGGATTAGGGTTTATCACTTAGAATTATAGTTTATAATATATCATTAGAGCTAGGATTAGGGTTGAATATTTATGATTAGAGTTAGAATTGAGGTTTAGCATTCAAGCTTAGGGTTTAGTAATTAGGATCAGGGTTTACCATTTAGGATTATGGTTTAGGTTAAGAGTAATGGTTTAGCATTTAGAATTAAGGTCTAGCATATAAAATGAGGGTTATAATATGGTTTAGCATTTATAATTAGGTTTTATTATTTTGGATTAGGGTTTAACATTTAGGATTAAGGTTTAGCATATACAATTAGGGTTAGGATATAATTTAGCAATAACATTTAGTCCCTAAGATTTATAATATACAATTAGGATTCATACTAACCATGATTAATAATAACCATGGCTAATAATCCTAATACTAAGCATGACTAATAATAACCATGATTAATAGTACTAATACTAACTATGATTAATAATACTAACCATAGTCCTAATAATAACCCTTATTAATACTAACCATGATTAATAGTCCTAATACTAATCCTAAAAATCCTAATACAAAACAAGGAACTTATCTATGAACAAATTAGGAATTGGTCACACAATGAAGTAATATTTTCTAGCGGCGGATGAAGTTGGGAGAATTTATGAGTTGTGGAGGAACAATTGCTATGCAAGCTCGAAATGAGTTCGATGCAATTTATTTCTCATTCTTTGATTGTGTCTTTGAACATCTTAATTGGGAACTCCAACATCCCCCAATTGATCATTTTTCTCCCCATTTTACAACTCATTTGCACATTCCAATTGTTGGATTCAGTCATTATTTTATCTTTTGGAGATTTCAAATTGTAGAAGTTGACCTCGTTTCCATAGATTTTAAGGTTAGCTTCTTCTTATTCTTTACTTTTCACTCCTAGGGCTTTGTTTCTTTGTGTTTATTTTGGTTGTTTGTTTTGTCTAGAGTTTTCTACATTTCACCTTGATATAATTTGCAACAAAAAAATATAACATAAATAATTCTTATAATATTTTTTAAACATACATAGGGTTTTTATGATTTTTTTATATGTTTATTTAAGAAGAAGTAGGTAGGAAAGAGGAATAAATACAGATAGAAGAAAGACAGAGGAAAAACTAAAATAATTAATGGAGTCACTTCTTCTTTTAGATATTTTATCCTAAAATGTATTTACCTTAACTCTGTGTATTTATATAGTTATAAAATACATTTCAAAAAAATCCAATGGAAGACTATCTAGCATGGATGTAATATAATCCTACATGTCTAATTAGGGAAAAAGTATTTTATGTTCTTGGACTCTTTTGAGACTACCTAGAATACAATAATTAGGATAGCGCATGATGTCTATGGATTGTTTTTAATCTATGTCACCAATATTATCAATACATCTTCAAAATATTGAGTTGCATCTATTCTTGGTAAACCATCATAGAAAAAACCATTAAAATTCTAGTAATATCAATAATCTAAACTCTTATAACATGTATTTCTTATGTAGCCTTCAGTAGGAATTGTGCAGCCTTAAGAGGGATAGAAGTCCTAGTTTACATTGTAAGGTGTTGATATGTAAAGGGTTGTCATAGGAGAAGAACAAGACTATGTGATCAGTCAAGAAGAGAAAGTAATCAAAGTGATTAGTGTATGAGTTTAGGGTATAGAATGAATCAGTGGGTCATTATTTGTTTACTTGAGATGGAGTAGAGTGTTTTTCATGAGATGTGAAGAAGAGGATTTTTGTCTTGAAGGATAATTAATAGGTGAGTATTGTTACAAAACAAAGAAGGAGAATGGAGAGAGTTAGTATAGTATGTCCTTGTTGTTTCTTAATAACAATCACTACTAGAGTAATCTTTAAGAAACCCCCCTCTTAAAAAAGATATAAAATCTTGGCGAATCTTTCAATTTATTGAAAAAATAAATAAATCTATTAGCGAATCTGTCAATTTTTTTGGAAAAAAGTATTCTTATTGGTGATTTTTTTTGAATAAATTTTTTTTTGTAGAAATATTGGTGAATCTCAAACAATAAAAATAAGTTAATTAATCACTAGGGTGAATACATCTATTTTTAAAAAATAGAACTCTTATAGAAAATTGTTAGGCTTAATGTGGAAATATTTGATGGGTAAGAGGAATAGACTCTGTAATAATTACTGTTAGATAGCTGAGAGGTGGGGTGAATCAATTAAATTAGTTATCCTATAGTCCCAAACTCCCAGATGTATAATTTCAAAATTTTTCAACAAATCAAACAACTCGGTAAGATAAGATAACTATATGTATGTTCATTTACCGAATCAAATATGAAGCATGTAAAGTATGATATAAAAACAATCATAACAAATAACACATAACACATAACACAAATATTTAATGTGCACACCCTGCTAAGGGAAAAACAACCTGGGACTGGTAACCCAAAATATTTCACTCTTCTGAAGTGGGCTCAGTTAGGAGCCAACCAAGTTAAACGATACAATGTGCAATACTAGGTGTGACTTGATTAGAGGATTTATCACTAACAGTTAACTCTTGACCAACATTCACTATGGGGTCAACAAGAAAACCTTTAATATTCCTTGAATGTCATATGAAAATAAAAAAAGACTGTTAAGTCCACTCAGTTAAGAGATTTTTCTATAACAATGGTTAAACTAATACAGCAGTGATCTAATTCAAACACAACTCAATTTGCAAGTATTCAGATCTATGCTAAACTCAATATAACTGATCTGATCAATAATAAATTCACTTCATCATATTATCCAAATTACTTTACTAGGTGTATATATCTTTGATGCTTAGTTATGCCTCCAGTTCTTATTGGTTTTGTCTATAACCAATTTGATCACGTATGCATGAAAAATGTCTTTACACAAAATCTTCTGCAGACTCTATTCATATGGCATAAACAACATTAAACTCATGTCTCTTAAATAGATGTGTAAACCATTTTCATATCAGCCATTAGATTTTGCATCTTAATCATCATCATCCATTTTTTTGCTTCAAGCTTCCTTGGCAGATGTGTCAATACACTGTTTCATTCTCTTCCCTTCGATCATCTCTAATTTTTGTCAGCCACAGATCTTATAAAAAACTTCATCTCTTACCTTAGAATCATAAGCAACTTCTAGATCATCAATTATAGTCAGATGTTATAACATTTAATGTTTTCATCCATAATCAATTAATACTGAATGGGTTGGTGATAACTAACTCGATTATTATTTTCACTTGGTATACACAAGACTGACTTGGTGTATACTGACATCTTTAATTATTAACCACATTAACTTGTTCAATTCTGATCTCTTCTCCATAATAGAATAATGCAGCATGTTTAAGTCAACAACATAATGCCATAGACTCATCAATAATTCACCAAATGTATACCTTATCCTTATCTATCATAGCCATCTTGTCCTTATGTAGATATCTCATTTATTCACCATTTCTTCCTTCTACATATGTTCAAATGTTTGTAACTATCATGATAAGTGTAGTCAAAACTAGTTGACATCAATGACAACATATTGACTGATTTAATCATCATACATATCACTTTACTAGCTCAATGATCTCTAATCACTATTTATTGAGTTCATCAAGTTATTAAATTAGTTGTAGGTCAACAATCTATCCCTTTAGCATTGATGGCAACATAAACAATATGAAATATGTCATACCATACCAAACATTTGTTCTACACCTATATAGATAAATTTTGTAACTTGGTAAAGATTTTCCTAGATTGATATTTAATATGTTTAATCACTACAACAACATTTCATGCAGACTCTCCCTACAGATTTGATCTTCTTCAAATTTTTTATTCTTCTTTACCCTGTTGTGGATAGCTGTTTCATTGAAATCTTTCTCCCTAATATTTCATAGAAATATCTCTCTAGAGTAGAGCCCCAATCTATACTCAAAATAATCACTTTGAGGTCATTAGAACCCCCTATTTTTATACAAACTAGGGCTTTGACAAAGAGTTCCCAAAAGCCACAAATCAAGATTGGCTCTTTAATCCAATCTCTCACACCCTTAAAGCACTAACTCACACAACTCAAACTCACACAAATCAACCCTACCAATCTAGGGATGGAACAAGGGTTCACTCAAGGTTCAATACCAATTTTTAATGAAATGAAATACCAATCCTACAACAAGAAATCTTGGAACACAATTTAGACACCCAAACCCACTATAGGGCTACAAGGAGAAAATCTAATTTCTTGAGGGAAACCTACCTAGAAATCCATCAAATTAGGTCTTACCTACCCTAAAAGACATCAATAGACCTATCAAAAATACTCTCCAATTTTGGACCTTTGATCAATCACCAATCTCCTACTGTCCCCAAATTCTCTCCTAGGCCTAATAGAGCTAATAGGCCAAATTAACAAATGAACTATTTGAAATCCTTGTCACCTTCCAATATAAACTATTGGAACATTTTTACAATTCCATCAAATAACTAAATCCAAGGATTTAGATTTCCACTCCACCCCTAGGCTAACTTGTGTCTTCAAACCCACAATTCTGAATAGTCACATAGAGATGCCTATCCAGAGGGTTTAAACATTCCTCCTTTCCCCATTTTATTTCTGATCTAAGACCTCAAGAATATTAAATTAAATCCTCAGTCCTTTCTTTCCACCAAGAATCATAATTTTTCCATGGTGGACTCTCCTAGAAAGAGGAATTTAGTCTCAAAACACTAGGTAGGGCCTTCCTGCAACCAGTGAACACACAAAATTTGATAACTTTCATTCTATGTAATTTTAGGACTTCAAACCAATGGAATTATTCTATAAAACACATGACCAACTTCTAAAGTCTTTCAATGTCACATGTGAGACCGTACAGGTCTGCACCCTTTGAAAGCACAGTCAAATTCTTATGAAAATAAATGAATTTTATTGAAATTGTTCATGAAATATTCTCCAAATATTCCAACCAACTTATATTGGAGTCTCCCAACATGTTTATACAATCCTCAATCAATTCCAACCAACTGAGATGGTTTTTGACCATTGAGATTTAAATTTAACAACTTTTTTATGCTTAAAGCAATATTGACGACATTGACAACTTTTGCCAAACTTGTTTATTGTCAGTCAAACTTATTAAACTCTATCCTAGACTCCACCTAGGACATTAGAAATTTTTAAATAAATTTATTTACACCTTATCTTAGGCTAACTAGAACATTCTAGTTACTTAGACTATTCTAGCCCTTTCTAACCAATTTGTCCATCAATGGCTAGGGTAGACAACTACGTTTTTAACAATACATATTGTCACCTTGCCTTAAAAAATATGACTTTATTAGAACATTGTATTGAATATCCAATTAGTATCCTAACCCTTCCCATTAACCCTTCATGTTTTGGTCCTTTGATGTGCTAGCCATGGATGAGCTTGAGGGTGCTCCTGCACCATACTCTTGGGGTGCACTGATCTCAAGTCCTCTTGAGATAAGGTCCTCCAAGGTTGAGCCATGCCTATAAATCTCCATTGCATCCATCCATACTTATTCTTCCTTAGGACTACCTTGTCATTTCACCAAGTACTTCTTGTAGACATTCTTCCTAGTCCTCTTGATGACCTTTGTGTCCAAGATCCTCTCAAGCTTTCTTGGTTCATGAGGAGGTATCCCTGCAACATCCCCTTCAAGTTCCTCCACCTGTACATCTGATCCTACATTCACATCACCTTTGTAAGGGGTTAGATCATAAAGATTGAATATAGGAGAGATACCAATATGAGAGGGCAACTCAATCTCATATGCATTAATTCTGAAATGCCTCTTCAAGATTATACAAGGTCTAATCTTCTTCATGATTAACTTAGTGTGGTTTCCATTAGGAAATATTTCCTTCTTCAAGTGTTCCTAGATAAAGTCTCCAACCTATAACTGTACATCCCTCATATGCTTTTCTTTTCCTTGCCTATATTTCTTTGCACTTTTCTCAAGTGCCAATCTGACTGAATCATGATCTCCTTCATGCTCTCTACAAATTCTTCACCATGAGCACTACTTGGAGTGTCTAATGGGAGTTATTTGAGCTCCAAGATGCCTCTTGGAATTTTTCCATACACAACCTAAAAGGGGATTTTCCCTATACTTCTATTGACTAAGTCATTGAAAGAAAACTCTGCCTATGGTAGGAATGAATCCCACTTGTCTTCATATTGTTTTGTCAGGAACCTAAGTAGATTACCAAGGAACTTGTTGACAACCTATATTTTCCCATCCATTTTTTGATGATAGGTAGAGCCAAAACTCAAATTAGTCCCCAACCTCTTCCACAAGGTCCTCCAAAAGTGGCCAACAAACTTCACATCTCTATCTGACAGTATGGTTAGAGGTAAGCCATGAATCCTCACAATTTCCTTGAAGAAATTTTTTGAAATGGATGATGCATCATTGGTGCTCTTACAAGGGATAAAGTGGGCCATCTTACTGAACCTGTCCACTACAACATAGATGCTATCATATCCATTTTGTGTTCTAGGTAAACCCATCATAAAGTCCATGTTGCAACTCTCCCAAGGCCTTGTAGGAATAGATAGGGGTGGGTATAACCCTGCATTTGTAGATGCACCCTTGGCCCTCTAACAAATAGTACATGTCTCCACAATCTTCCTCAATTCAGTCTGAAGCTTGGGCCAATGGTAAAACCTTCTCACATGTTCCAAGGTCTTGTCCAATCCAAAATGTCCTCCCATGTTGCCTGCATGCTTCTCCCTAATAATGTTCTCCCTCATGGAACACTTGGAATGTACAATTGATGTCCCTTGAACAATAGGCCATTTTGGATAAAATAATCTACATATTCCACATGATAGGCTTCAAAAAAATTAGAAAAAACCTTGTAGATATCCCTGAAATCATCATCATCCTTGTACATGTCCTTTAATGAGTCTATCCCTACACTTTGAAGTTGGATTTTCTGCACAGCTAAAGATCTTCAGCTCAAAGCATCTACCATGCTATTGGAAATGCCCTTCTTGTGTTTGATTGAAAATTTGTAGGCTTGTATTGACTCCACCCACTTCATGTGTTTGTGGCTTAGCTTCTCTTGGCTATTCAAGAAACTCAAGGCTTGATTGTCTATGAAGACAACAAATTCTTTAGGTAGGAGGTAGTGCCTCCATTTCTGCAATGATTGGACTAAGGCATATAGTTGCAAATCATAAGAGGAGTATTTCATCTTTGCTTCATTTAGTTTCTCACTAGAAAAGGCCACAGTCCTGCCTTCTTGGCTCAAGATAGCCCCTACGGCTAGATTTGATGCATCACATTCAACAGTGAAGACCTTTTGAAAGTCAGGAAACACAAGTATAGGCTTTTCCATTACTTTTTTCATCAGCATTTGAAAGGCTTCCTCTGCCTCTTTTTTCCACTCAAATTCACATTTATGTCCACCTTTTATGGTCTCAATGATTGCAGCACAACTAACTGAAATTCTTGATGAATTTCCTATGAAAGGATGAAAGCCCATAAAATCTTCTTACTTCAATCATTGTCCTTGGAGAAGGCCAACTTAGGATGACCTCTACCTTCTCAGGGTCCATCTTGATGTTCCCACCTACAATCACAAATCCCAAATAGACAAGTTCCTCCTGCATAAAAACACATTTTTCCAAATTTATAAAGAGTTTCTCTTCATGTAGCCTCTTCAAGACCAAATCAAGGTGTTCCAAATTCTCCTCCTTACTCTTGTTGAAGATAAGGATGTAATCAAGGTAGACTATAAATTTTTTTCCATGGAATGGCTTTAGCACTTATTCATGAGCCTCATGAATGTGCTAGGGGAATTTGATAGACCAGAGGGCATCACCATCCATTCATACAAGCCTTCATCAGTTTTAAAGGTTGTCTTCTATTCATCACCATCCCTTATCTTGATTTGGTTATAACCACTCTTCAAGTCCACCTAAGAATAGTACCTTGCACCTCCTAGGTGATCCAATAGTTCCTCTATTCTAGGCATAGGAAACCTATCCCTAATTGTGATTCTATTTATGGCTCTAGAATCAATGCACAACCTCCATGTGCGTTCCTTCTTAGGGGCCAAAAGGGTAGGTACTACACAAGGGCTGAGGCTTTTAGTGATCAAGCCCTTATCCAAGAGTTCTTGGATTTATCTTTCCATCTCATTATTTTGTTTAGGGGTCAACTTATATGCAACTTTGTTGGGTAAGGTTTCTCTTGGGATCAAGTCAATAATGTGGCTTATGTCTCTGATTGGTGGCAACTCATTTGGCTAGTCTTTGGTGACAATGTCATTATACTAGTTCAATAGGCCTGCAACTTATTTAGGGCCTACTCTTCTCAAGGGATATATATCCCTTTTATAATTCTTGGGTTTTTCATCCTTAGGTAAAAGAACTAGGGAATAACAAAGGTCTTTATCCTCCTTCAAGGTTTTCAAAAAATCTTTTTCACCAATAAATATAAATTTAGAATCTTTATGTTCCTCAGAGTTTTTAGACAAGGGTAAGAGTGTTACCTATTCTCCTTTGTGGTTGATGGTGTAGGTTTTCAACCTCCCATCATGATGAGCCTCCACATGATACTGCCAAGGCCTTCCAAGGAGTAAATGGAAGGCATCCATAGGAAAAATGTCAAATAGCACCTAGTCCTTATATTTTCCAAGTTGGAATTCAACCCATGCTTTCTCTTCTATGATAGTGTGTTGGGTCTTGGTGAGCCATGAAACCTTGTAAGGGCTTGGATGTGGTACCCTTCTCAACTTCAACTTCTTCACTACTTCCTCAGACACTAAGTTATTTGTGGATCCACTATCTATCACCAGTTTGCACACCTTACCTCTACTCCTCCATGTAGTTCTAAATAGGCTCTTTCTCTATGGTGGCTCTTGAGTGCAAGGAGCCTTCAAAAAGGTCCTCCTCATCATGAGTTATTCTCCCTCTTTAGGTGGTGCATAAGATCCAAGTGCATTCTCCCCTTGGTTATCTTCATCTCTGACTATGTTAACCCTTCTTTCTACCTGATTCTTTGCCTTCTTAGGGCACTTTGAGGCTAGATGCCCTAGTTGGTTACATCTATAATAACTTATGGTTCCTAAAATTATTCTACTAGTCCTTTCCCTTGAATCTCCTCTTCTCCCTCTATAGGAGGCTCTAGAACTTCCTTCCCCAAAGGAGTTCTCCTGACTAGCCTCTTCAAAATTCCTAGGAGACTGTCTTCTCCCATTGCTTGATCCTCTTTCTCTATTGCAAAGATCTCTCTAGCCTCTTCCTTTCCCACCTTGGTCTTGCTTCCTCTTAAGATTTTCCTCCAGTTTCAATGCTAATTGAAAGTATTTCTAGATAGCGGTATGGGAATGCAGGCTTAATTCATCTTGGATATTTACCCTTAATCCTTGCATATATCTAGCAAGTTTGAAACTTTCTGGATCCACCAATTTAGACTTCATAGTAAGTTTATGGAATTCTTTAGTGTAGCTTGAGATGTCCATATCCTTCTACCTTAAACTTTGTCTCTTCCTATGAAGTTGGACTTCATAGTCTTCAGGCACATAGGCTTCTTTCACCAAGGCCACCATCTTCTTCCATGTAGCCACTAGATTCTTGTCCATCTTTACTTTTTCTTCTTGAGTAAAATTCCACCAAGTCAAGGTGGATCCCTTCAACTTGGACTTTACTATTTTAACCTTTTGATGCTCTGGTATTTCCTCATAGTCAAAGAAACTAGTGAGTGCACCAATCCAATCCATCACTTCATCTAGATCCATCTTACCACTGTAGATAGGTAGGTCAAGCTTAGTATCCATGGTCCTTCTCTCCATGGACTTCAAGATCTTCAACAATAGTCTCTGTTCTATAGGAACATCTACTTCTTCCTCCTATAAAGGGGCTTCTTCATCATTCCCCTATTCTTCCCATCCAGAGTTCCCACTATGCCCTTGTTTGAGTTATTCCCTAAGATTTTCTATCTCTTGCCTCATCCACTTTCTCTTAGCATCATGCTCTTTCACTACCCTTAGTAGTTCTTCATTAGTAATCTTAGTAGGAAGTTCACTATCTTCCCCACCATCTGACATAGCTGCAAATAATCTTCCTCCAAAGATCTACTAGTTTATCTGATACCACTTGGATCAAAGCCCCAATCTACACTCAAAATAATTACTTAGAGGTCCTTAGCACCCCCCACTTGCATACAAACTAGGTCTCCAAAAAAGAGTTCCCAAAACCCACAAATCAATATTGGCTCTTTAATCCAATCTCTCACACCCTTAAAGCACTAAATCAAACAACTAAACCCTACCAATCCAGGGATGGAAGAAGGGTTCACTCAAGGTTCAATACCAATTTCTAATGAAATTAAATTTCAATCCTACACCAAGCAATCTTGGAACACAATTTAGACACACAGACCCACTATAAGACTACAAGGAGAAAATCTGATTTCTTTAGGAAAACCTACTTAGAAATCCAAAAAATTAGGTCTTACCCACCCTTAAATACTTCAATCCATTAATCACTAGTGCTCTCTAAGTTTGGACATTTGACCAATCACTAAACTCCTATTGTCCCCAAATTCTCTCCTAGGCCTAATAGGGCTAATAGGCCGAATTCATGAAGTGTTTGAAATCCTTGTCACCTTAAAATATAAACTATTGGAAAATTTTTAAGATTTCATCAAATGACTAAATCCAAGGATTTAGATCACCACTCCACCCCTGGGCCGAGTTGTGTCTTCAAACCCATAATTCTAGATAGTCACATAGAGACACCTGTCTAGATGGTTTACACATTCATCCTTTCTCCATTGGATTTCTGCTCTAAGACATCAAGAATATTAAATAAAATCCTTCCTCCTTTCTTACCACCAAGAATCATAATTTTTCCATGGTGGAGTCTCTTGGAAAGAGGAATTTTATCTTGAAACCCTAGGTAGGGCCTTCCTGCAACCAGTAAACACACAAAATTTGATAACTTTCATTCTATATCATTTCAGGACTTCAAACCAATGGAATTCTTCTCATAAAATACAAGAATAACTTTTAAATTCTTTCAGTGTCCCATTTGAGACTGTACAGGTCTATACCCTTCAAAAACAAAGTCAAATTCTCAGGAAAATCAATGAATTTTATTGAAATTATTCATGAAATATTCTCCAGATATTCCAACCAACTTAGATTGGAGTCTCCCAACATGTTTATAAAATCCTCAATTAGTTCCAACCAAATAAGATGGTTTTTGACCATTGAGATTTAAATTTAATGACTTTTTGAAAAATTGCTTAAAGTAATATTGACAACATTGACAACTTTTGCCAAAGTTGTCAATTGTCAATGAAACTTATTAAAATCTATCCTAGAATACACCTAGGACCTTAGAAAGGTTTAAATAAACTTATTTCCACCTTATCTTAGGCCAAATAGGCCATCCTAGTTACTTAGACTATTATAGCCCTTTCTAACCAATGTGTCCATCAATGACCAAGGTAGACAACTAGGTTTATAACAATACCTATTGTCACCTTGCCTTAAAAAATAGGACTTTATTATAACATTGGATTAAAGATCCAATTAGTATCCTAACCCTTTCCTTTAACCCTTCATGTTTAGGTCCTTTAATGTGCTAGCCATGGATGAGCTTGAGCGTGATCTTGCACCACTCTCCCTTTGACAACAATGCCAAAAGAAAATAAATAGTTCTTCAACAGCCATGTATTTTTCTATTTTTTGGCCCAGGTCAAGTACCTTCATGTAATGATATACAATTCTCTATCCCAGCATCTACAATCTTTCACAACCTTAGGAATCCTAAAGTGTGAGCTACATGCATCAACATGAATGATTGTTTGATAAAGTACAGATTGATGCAACCTCCTCATCACCATAGTGACTGATAGATAGGAGATGGACCCCTAGTCTAGTCCTCAAGTACTCAAAAGTGTCCTTGGGTAAGGGCTTGGTAAATATATCAGTAAGTTGTCCTTTGTACTTCACAAACTCTAGTTTTACTTTCTTTTCTTGTATTTGGGTATGTGCAGGATCATGGTATGCCAAACTAGGCCCTTAAGTGGCAATGAAAATTTAGAAAATCAGGTTTAAGAAAGTTGACATAAAAATTTGAACAAGTTATAAATATTATATCAAAAATATTTAACAAGAGAATCTGTAGAAAATTGAATTTAGTTTCTAAGACACTAGGCCTTTTTTGAAAAAAATTATTCTATATGTTGAAAATTTCAATTTTCAATGTAGTAGTAGGAAAATTTCAAGAAAAAATAAGAAGTAGGTGTATGTCTAACCACCTTAAACATAATCAAATGATAATATTTTTTTACAAGATTATAGATATAAGTAGTAGACTCATGTATGAATGTGACACATGTTTGTAATTTATTTCCAAGTAAATAATTAATTATGAGTTTTCTTCTACAAATTTTATAGAATACAAAAACTCTCATGTTTGACCATGTTAAATTAGTCTAAACTTTATCAAATTAAATTTTTTATTTATTTTTATTATAGTAGGAACATCATAGAATGTGACAGATGTTTTGGATTTTAAAAATGTTATACAGTTTTAAAGTTATAGCTATTTTTCAATAAGTCTATCAATTAGGACTAGAAAGATAACACATAGGTGTATGTTTGACCACATTAAACAAAATCAAATGATAATACTTTTTTATAAGATTCTAGATAAAAGTAGTAGACTCATGTCTGGATGTGATGTATATTTTTTTGTATTTTTTTCTCAGTAAATAATTAATTATGATTTTTCTGCTATACAAATTTTTATAAATATAAAACTCTCATGTCTGACCACCTTAACTTAGTCTAAACTTCATCAAATTGAAAGAATTGACTATTATTATTGTATTTGTTGAAGCATAGAATGTGATGTATATTTCAGATTTAAAAAATGTTATATTGTTTGAAAGTTATAGCTATTTCTTAAACAGTCTATCAATTAGGACTTCTTTTTCACATCACCACTTTTTGGCATACCATGATCCTACACATACGCATTTATTCTGTCAAATAGTGATACTTAATAAATATGTGCTTTGTTTTTTAATGCATCACTAGATGCTTGGAAATATTTATAGCACTTGTATTGTCACAATATATAATCACTGGATCAGTGATCACCTCATTCATTCCTTGCAACAATTGTTCCATCCATGCAATATTTGAACAATTAGCAGCAGTAGCAACATAGTCTACTTTAGCAGTAGATTAAGAAAAACATGTTTGTTTCTTACTTACCCATTTTAAAAGTCTTTCTCCCAAAAAGAATGCTCCACCGATTGTGTTTTTCTGGTCATGAATGTTTCTAGCCCAATCTGCATCAGTGTAAACTTGTATTTCAAAATTGCCTTCCTTTTTTGTACCATAAACCATAATCTTCAATTTTATTCAAATATATTAGAATCCTTTTAACAAAAGTTATAGGTGATTCCTTAGGATTAGAGAAAAATCTTGCTAAAATCCCAACAACATGTGCTATATCAAGCCTACTATGTACCACATACATCAGTTTTCCAATCATTGATCTATATAGTGTCTGATTTACCTTGATTGATTCATCATATTTTCTCAACTTACATCCTGTGACCATAAATGTACCTACTAGTTTTTAATCTTCCATGCCAATAGTCTTCAATACTTCCTTGATGTATTTTGATTGAGTTATGAAAATTCTATCATTTTATTGTATAATCTGCAATCCTAGAAATAATTTAAAATCCCCAAATATTGACATTTGAAACTCTTGTCACATTTCATCCGAAAAAGATTTACAAATATTATCATGTCCTCCAAATATTATATGATCAACAAAAATTTCCACAATCAAAATATTATCGTCAAATTCTCCTTTCATGTATAAATTACTATTATCACTTGTCCTCATAAAGCCAATACTAGTAAGATAAACATGTAATCTTTCATACCATGCTCTTGGTGCTTGTTTTAGTCTATACAATTCTTTATGCAATCTACATACCATGTTCTTTTGATTTGGATCAACAAAACCTTTAAGTTGTTCTATGCATCTACCTCTTCCTCAATAATTCCATTGAGAAATGTTGATTTCACATCCATTTGATATACTTTGAATTCTTTATGTGTGGCATATGCAAGTAATATCCTAACTCCTTCAATTCTTGCTAGAGGTGCAAAAGTTTCACCATAGTCAATACCTTCTTCTTGTGCATATCATTTGTATACAAGTCTTACCTTGTTTCTACTTACTTCACCATTCTCATTCAACTTGTTTTTGAAAATCCACTTAGTACCAATCACATTTTTATCATGCAGTCTCGGTACCAATGTCCATGTTTTTTTCTTCTCTATCTATTCAATTTCTTTATTCATTTCCTTAATCAATTCATCATTCTCAAGTGCATCTCTTACATTCTTAGGCTCAAATTAACAAACTAAACATGTGTTATGTCTTAACTTACTTCATGTCATCATGCTAGCTTGGTTGTCTCCAATAATCTGGTTCTGTGGATGGTGTCTTCTAACAAATCTCACTAGTACATGTTCTCTTCTTTGCGCATCATTTGGTTCATGTTCATTTTCTTCCTCGGTAGCATCCTCCTGGTTCTCAGTTTGCATTTGCTGATTCTTGATAGCATTTTCCTATTGCTTGGTCGGCTCAGCCTGTAGCTTGGGAAGATTGTATGGATGCTTAATATATGTAAACCTACCATAGTCTTTCGATTCCTTCCTGATTTATTCATCATTCTTCTCAGAAAACTCATCAACTTTCACATTTGTACTTTCAATCATTTTGTTAGTAGCCTTGTTCAAGCATTTGTATGCTTTTCTCTTAGTAGAATATCCTAGAAATATTCCATCATCACTTTAGAATTAAATTTACCATTTTTATCATCTTTCAAAATGTAATATCTTCTTCCAAAAATTTGGAAATAACTTACATTCAGTGTGTAGCCAAACCATAACTCATAAGATGTCTTATTTGTATCTTTCTTTATTTGAACTCAGTTTACTGTGTATACAACATGCTAACAGCTTCTCTCTAGTACATTTTTGGAACATCCTTCTCAATCATTAAAGTTCTTACATAATCAACTATAGATGTATTCCTTCTTTCCACAATGTCATTCTGTTGTGGTTTTCTTAGTGCAGAAACCTATCTTTTAATTCCATGCTCATTAAAAAAATTAGTGAATTCATCAGAAATAAACTCACCTCCTCTATTAGATCTTAAGCATTTTAAATATTTCCTAGTTTCTTTTTCAACTTTATCTTTCTACCACTTAAACAATTTGAAAGCTTCATATTTCTCTTTCAAAAACATTATTATCATCATCCTAGAGTAGTCATCAACAATTAAAATAAAATATTTATCACCATAATAACTTTGAGTTCTCATAGGACCACATAAGATGGTATGTACCAACTCTAATATACATTTAGAAGAATATTCTTTACTTTTGAAACTAGATTTAGTCATTTTTCCTTTCTAACATTGATTGTACATGACATGGTCAGGATTAGTTAGACTCGATAAACATCTAAATCTTCTCTTCTTGCTAATCTTAACCATGTTATTAAAATTCACATGACATAGTCTTTTATTCCACAACCACATATCTTCATTTATAGCTAACAAAAAGAAGTTTCAGCATTAAAATAAAATAGATTACCTTTGATTGTTCACCAGTACTGACCAAATTTCTAGTTTCATCATAGATCTCCACCTTTCTACTTTCAAATGTAACTTAGTTACCTAAATTATTCAATTTTTCTTCACTCAACATATTATAATATGCATTCTCACATCTAATCTTATTGTTCAACAAGATAGATCCTTTTCCTTTCATTAGACAAGTTGTGTCATTTCCCATTTTAACAGATCCTCCATTATAGTGTTCAAAGTATTCAAATTTATCCTCATCACTAGTCATATGATGTGTACAACCACTACTAATAATCCAAGTATCATTCTTGCTAACTTTAGAAATAAGTGTTGTCTCTACATACCTTTCTTCTTCTAAATCTTCTTTCATAGCTACGAGTACCATTTCATATTGTTCATCAGTGTCAGTGTTGGTGTTGTCTTCATCATCTTCAATGAGATAACATGCCTTCTTGCATTTGTCTTTGTAGTCTCATTTGTTTCTTTTGTCATAGTGTCAGTTGCCTCTGTGATCTTGGTTATCCCTTTTGTCAAACTTCCTTTCTCTTTTTCTTTCATCATCTTATTTTTGGTTAGGAAATGTAACTACAATGTGACCAATCTCTTTATAGTTAAAAAATACCAAAGGAAATTTCCCTTTGTATCTTCCTTTACCTTTCTGTAGCCTCCTAGCCATAAGTGCTTCAAGTTCATCAAGCTCATCTTTATCAATGTCACTGTCAGTTTCATTTAATATACTATGTTTACTATTAGACTTACCAATCTTCAAAGATGACACAAATGCTGACTCAACACTTGGTATAATACTGCTATCATAATTATTCAGCTCAAAAGTAGTTAGCTTACTAATCAAGCTATCTAGTGTAAGAACATTACCCAATGTAGATCTCTTTTCATGAATAGCAGAGATTATGATAGCATAGATAGACCTAGCAAGGTTCTCAATATTTTACTTGCAATAGTGTCTTCATAAATAATACCTCTTTCTTCTCAGATAGCATTGACCACCTCCTTGATTTGGTTAGAGTATTGTGTTATATTTTCACCTTATTTCATCTTCATATCATCAAATCTACCTCTTAGGCTTTCAGATCTAGCTCTCATCACATTTGCATCACCACCATGAACTAATGCAAGCTTGTCTCACATGTCCTTTGTTATAGTACATGTTTTGATATCTTCAAATTCTACATCAGATAGAGTAGAAAAAATCTTTATCATTGGCATATTGTGTTCATGTCTATCTCTCAGTTGATCAACTATCAAAGGTCTAATAGTTGATTGTATTCTAGCACAATCAACAATAGATCTATTCCTCCTTTTAGAAATCTCATTTTGTTGTGGTGTCCTCGATACCAAAACTTGTCTCTTAATTCCATACTCATTACAAAATTTAGTGAACTCATCAAAAATAAACTAACCACCTTTATCTAATCTCAAGAATTTTAATTATTTACCACTTTATTTTTCCACTTTAGTTTTAAACCGTTTAAACATCTTAAAGGCTTCAGATTTTTCTTTCAAGAACATGACAATCATTAATCTAGAGTAGTCATCAACAAAAAAGATAAAATATATGTCTCCATAATAACTTTGAGTCATCATAGGACCACACAAGTTGGTATGAACTATCTCCAAAATAGCATTAGATGAATAGTTTTTTCTCTTAAAACTAGATTTTGATATTTTTCCCCTTTGACTTTGTTTGCGCATGACATGGTTAGGTTTAGATAAGTTCGGTAAAACTCTAACTCTTCTTTTCTTATTGATCTTAACCATGCTATAAAAATTCACATTACATAACCTTTTGTGCCACAACTATACATCTTTAGTTCTAGCCAATAAACAAGAAGCTTCAACATTGTCAAGATAAAATAGATTACCTTTAGATTGTTCACTAGTATTGACCAACTTTCCAGTCTCGTCATAGATTTTCACTTTCCTATTCTCAAATGCAACTCAGTGACCTTTATTAATTATTTTGTGCTACTCTCAACTAATTATAATTAAGTTCCTTCACCCAATATGCATTCTCACATATGATCTTATTGTTCAACAATATTGACCCTTTTTCTTTTACTAAACAAGGTGTATCATTTCTCATTTTAACAGATCCACCATTATAATGTTCAAGGTATTCAAATTTGTCTTCATCACTAGTCATATGATGTGTGCAACCATAATCAATGATCCAAGTATCTCCTTGACTTAGTTTTTGTACTGTGATATGTTTTCTCCTTCTTTCATTTTCATGTCATCAAACTTTCCTCTAAGACTTTCAGCTTTAGCCCTTGCATATTATCATCTCCTTTGTGAACTAGTGTAATCTTGTCCAACATCTATTTAGCAGAAGTACATACCTTAACATCTTCAAAACTGACATCTGATAAGGAAGCAACAAGATTTATCATTGAAGTATTGTGTTCATGTCTTTCTCTCATTTGATCAATAGTCAAAGGTGTAGTAGGCAAGATGAATTCATTATCTGAGTAGTATGTTGCTGACTCTCTAATCCATGATAGATATTGGTGCAAGATAGGGGTGAAGAAATGGCACACCCTAACCTAAACCACCTTTCTCGACAACATGCGAAAGTAGTAACAACATAGTGGGAGAGAGAAAATGTAGGATCATTCATATATTTACTTCAAATTGATTCATACACATCGAGATGTAAGGCTTTCCTAGTTATGGCCAGATATTACAATGAAATATAGAAGTCCTCAAACATGTGAGAATCTGTAGATAATCTTAATCTTCGATCTTCTATCTTCTAGCAAACTTCCTCTCCAAAACTTCCTATAACCCCAAAACTGACTCCTAAACTCTAATCAAACAACTACATTTATACAAGAGGCTAATGAACTAAGTCAGCCTTCAGATCCACAATCAACAGAAGGAATAGTTAGATCTAGGACCACACACTTCCCAATGATGGATACCAGCATTAAATCTGTGACCCAAAATCAATGGACAAGTCAGCCTCAACAGAAACTCAAAAGAAACCCGTTGGTAAGCAAAGCCAATCGAGAACCTGACAAACATCACCAAGTGCCAGGGAAATTCACTGAGTTCCAAAGAGATAACCAAACAACATAGGAAAACAAAGGAAACCAAGCAACACTGAACCAACTCGATCAAAGCAGGAACCAAGAAACACAAACAAACTCAAATATGTTTTTGGTGACACGGGATTGCCAAGGACTTGAGATGCTCCTACATCAGACACCTGGGTTTATTTGAAAATGATTCTCTAAATCATTTAGTAGGTATGATTTGAGCTGCATCCAGCTCAGACAGTGAAATCCATGAACTGTCTTCAATCGGTTTATTCTTCCACTTTACCAGATATTCCATATATTGTTTTCCTCTTGTACTTATTCCAATTCTTTGTTCCAAAATATGCTCAACCTCTTCATTCTACTTCTTAGGATAATCCATCAATACTACCATGTCTTCTTTAGGCTCATGAAATTCATACAAATAAGAAATGTTGAATATAGGCAAAATATCCATCCTTAAGTAACTTAACTTCATATGCATTTCAATTGTCAAATTTTCTCAAAATCTTGTAAGGTCAAAACTTCTTCATCTTTAGCTTCCCATATGTTCCAATAGGACATCTACCTTTCTTCAAATGAACTATCACTTTATCAAAAACATCAAAAGTCTCATGCCTTCTTGATCTATCAGCTCTTTCTTTGTATTTCTGATTACTCTTTTCCAGTTTAAAATTTAGATCTTCATGCAATGTCTTCATGTACTCAAAAATTTTTACTCCTTTAGCACTTCTCTTTCTTTCATCATCAATGTCTCTCAAATCAGATATACCTCTCAGTTGTATGGCATTTACAATCTCAAAAGGTTTTTTTTGCAATACTCCTATTCATTTAGTTATTGTATGAAAACTTTACTTATGCTAACACAGAATCCCAATTACCTGGTGTGTCTACAACTAAACATCTCAAAAGATTACCCAAGCTTCTATTCACAACTTTTGTCTATCCATCGGTTTGTTGGTGAAATGTAGAACTATATTTCAACTCAGTACCCAACTTTCTCCAAAGAGTCTTTCAAAAGTATCTAACAAATTTACTATCTCAGTTAGAGATAATACTCCTTGGTAATCCATGCAATCTAATAGTTTCCTTAAAGAAAAGATCTACTATATGTATTGCATCTGATGTCTTTCTACAAGATATAAAATGTTCCATTTTAGAAAATCTATCCACAACCACAAATGTAGAATCATTACCTCTTAATGTCTTTAGTAAGCCAAGAACAAAATCCATACTGATGTTAATCCAAGGTTTCTCAGGTATAGCAATTGGTGTATACAATCTAGTATTCTTACTAACTCCTTTTGCAACTTGACAAACTCCACAAATTTTCACAAATTTTTGAACATCTTTATATGACTATGGCCAAAAGTATTTCTCCTTAAGAAAACTCAATGTCTTATCAATAGCAAAATGCCTAGCCAAACCACCACTATGTTTCTCTTTTATCAAATAAATTCTCATAGGTCCTCTTGGTATACACAACTGAATACCTTTAAACAACATACCTCCTTGCATAAAATATCTATCCCATTTAGTACTCTTTTGATCTTGAACAGGTGCTCTGCACTTTCTCCATGGCTCATAAAAATCAAAGTCAAATTCATAAGAATCTCTCATGTCATCAAAGCCTAGAATTCTAATTTTCATCTCGGTCATCAAAGATCTCTTTCTACTCAATGCATCAACAACTTGGTTAGTGACTCCACTCTTATGCTTTATCACAAATGTATAACTCTGTAAATACTCAACCCATTTCATATCTCTCTGATTCAACTTGTTCTGACTACCCAAATACTATAAAGCCTTATGATTGGTATACAACACAAATTCACTTGGTATCAAATAATGTCTCGATTTCTTTAGTGCTTGAACAATAGCATAGAACTCTTGATCATACACAGAATATTTCCTTTCTGCATCATTCAACTTTTCACTAAAGAAAGTGACAGGTTTACCTTCTTGACTCAACACAACTCCAATTGAACTTCCACTTGCATCACATTCCACTTGAAATACCTTATTGAAATTAGGCAATGCCAAAATAGGCAATTCAATAACCTTCTACTTCAAAGTCTCAAAAATCTTATCAGTTCCATGTCTCCACTTGAATTCTCTTTTGTCTCCTCTCATAGTCTCAATCATAGCATTACAAATTGAACTAAAATTTCTAATGAACTTTTAGTAAAAACTTGCCAAACCATGAAATGATCTTACCTCGCTAGCATTCACAAGTGCAGGCCAATACAAAATAGCTTCAAACTTTTCAGGATCCATTTTCAAACCATCAGCTAAAAACACAAATCCCAAATACACAATCTCCTCTTTCATGAATGAACACTTTTTTAGTTTTATCAGCAACTTTTCTTCATTCAATCTCTGCAAAACTTGTCTAACATGAAACAAATGTTCTTCTCTAGTCTTAATGAATATTAGAATTTCTTCAAAACTTTATTCATCAACCTCATAAAAGTACTCAGTGCATTAGTTAAACCAAAAGGCATAACCAACCACTCATACAAACCTTCTTTTTCCTTGAAAGAAGTCTTCCATTCATCACCTTCTCTAATTATGATCTGATGATACCCACTTTTTAAATCAATCTTAGAAAAATACGTTTATCTAGTCAAACTATCTATTATATCATCCATTCTCAGTATAGGAAACATATACTTCATCATTATCTTGTTGATTTCTTTGGAATCGGTACACATTCATCATTCTCCATTCTTCTTGGGTGCCAATACCATAGGTAATGCACAAGGACTCAAACTTTCTCTGATCAAACCTTTCTCCCCCAACTCCTGAATCTGTTAGTTCAATTCCTAATTCTTAGTAGGTGTCAACCGATGAGGTGCCTTGTTTGGTAAACTAGCTCTACGGATTAGATCCATGCAATGATCAATGCTTCTATTCCATGGAAAACCATCAGGTACATTATTAGAAATAATTTCATTGTACTGGGTGAGTAATTTATCAATCTCCTCAGGGACATTATCCTCTATTTTCTTACTCAATGTGTTAGGAATCACAACAAAACATACATCATTTCTCTTTAAATCCTTAACAAACTTTCTTCCTTCCATCAAGAAAACTTTCACAGATGTGCAAACATTACTAATAGGTTCTTCCATCAAAGGTAACAAGATTTATTTTTTTCCATCAGCCAAAATAATGTATTTATCAATCTCCCATCATATATAGCATGTCTATCATATTGCCAAGGTCTACCCAAAAAAATATGACAACAATCCATAGGCATGATATCACATAACACCTTATCATAGTACTTTCTAATCTTGAAATTCACATAACATCGTTCACTTACCAGGAGTGTATCCTCATCTTTGAACCATGAAATTTGATAGGGCTTCGGATGTTTCAACCTTTCCAACTGTAACTTTGTGACCATCTCTTTAGATGCTAGATTCTCTGAGCTACCACTATCAATGATTACCTTCCAAACTTTATGAGAAACTCTACATCTGGTCTTGTACAAGCTTTCCTTATCGGATCTTCCTTTTTACCTTCATTCAAAAGTGCTCTTCTTATCATCAAGTTATTTTCCTTCTCAAGTTCATGCAGTGACTCTTCTTGCATCAAAGTATTTCTACTATTACCAACCTTCTTACTTGCATGTGTACACTCAAATGATCTATATCCTTCTTATCCACAATTGTCATAAGTTCCTTGAAAAACACCTCTGTTATAACCACCTCGGTAGTTACCGCCTCTACCTCTAGATGAACTTTCACCTTTCCACTCAGTCTTACCTTTATCCAGAGTTGTCTTTTCTAGTTCAGATCTACTATTTTCACCATAAGATCTACCTCTTCCTCTAGGGAATCTACCACCTCTACCACTTTTTCTTTTCTCATGTCTCTTATTCAATTTCTCCTTAGCTTTCAATGAAAATTGATAAGCCTCTTCAATGTTCTCCAATTTGACCAAACTGATTTCTTCTTTGATGGAAACTCTCAAACCATTTAGGTATCTAGCAATTCTTTCCACATCCTCTTCATCATGTCTAGATCTGATATCTAATTTATAGAATTCCTCATTATAATCCTTTACCGATCTATCTTTCTACCTTAAACTTTGCATTCGCCTAACTAGGTTAATCTGATAATCACAAGGTAAGAATTTTCCTTTCAACTTATTCACCATTTTACTCCATACCTTGATTTTGTCTTTTCCTTTTCTCTTTCTATCTAGTGCAGATGTTCCCACCATAAGGATGCATGAATTTTCAACTTTGTGCTTGCAATTTTCACTTTCTTGTCTTTAGGTACATTCTCATACTCAAAATACTTTCCATCTCTGTGATCCAATCCACCAATTCATTAGAATCCAACTTTCCACCATACTCAGGAGGATTAAAGTGTGGTGTAGATATCAGACTTGTCAAAGCCTTCAAGAATCTTTCCTTACCTTGATCCATCACAAGTGTAGGTTCTACATCACCTTGTTCTACCTCAACTTCATCATCACTAATATCTTCAAGATGTCTTCCTCTTCTCTGGGCTATTTCAATAGCTTCCAATCTAGCAACAATTTGTCTCAAAATGTCTACCAATCTTGCATCCACATCTCACCTCCCATGAACCATCTTGAAAACCCTCTACAACTGCAGGTCATATCGTAATCTACTACCACACAACAATTAAACTAAGGCTTCACAAGAACAAAACTTTAAATATAGATTCCCAACTAGATCCATATCTAACCTCACTCTGATACCACCTGATGCAAGAGAGTGGCCAAGAAATGGCACACCCTAACCTGAACCACCTTGCTCAACAACACATGGAAGCAACAACAACACAGTGGGAGAGAGAAAATGTAGGATCATTCATATATTTACTTCAAATTGATTCATACATGTTAGGTTATAAGGCCTTCCCAGTTATGGCTAGATATTACAATGAAATATAGAAGTCCTCAAGCATGTGAAGATCTGTAGATTATCTTAATCTTCGATCTTGTATCTTCTAGAAAACTTCCTCTCCAAAACTTCCTAAACCCCAAAATTGAGTCCTAAACTCTAATCAAACAACTACATTTATACAAGAGGCTACCAAACTAAGTGGGCCTTTAGATCCATAATCAATAAAAGGAACGGTCAGATCTGGGACCACATGCTTCCTAATGATGGATACTAGCATTAAATTTGCAACCCAAAATCAATGCACAAGTTGGCCTCAACAGAAACTCAAAAGAAACCCATCAGTAAGCAAAGCCAACTGAGCACTAGAAAAACATCATCGAGTGCCAAGGAAATTCACCAAGTGCCAAAGAGATAACCAACTAACACTGGTGAACAAAGGAAACTGAGCAACACCAAACCAACTTGATCAAAGTAGGAACTGAGCAATACAAACAAACTCAAATATGTTTTTGGTGACAAAGGATTGCCAAGGACCCAAGATTCTCCTGCAATAGATATAATCTCATCCTTCTTTTCCATGTCGAGAATTTGTCTTTGTTCAGCTTTGGTACCTCTCTCTTCTACACTTCTGATCTTTAGCTTAAGTCCTTCAAACTTTTCCTTCCAAGCACTCTATGCTCTGATACCAATTGTTAGATAACTGAGAGGGGGGATGAATCAGTTAATTCTAGTTATCCTATAGTCCCAAGTACTCTCATATGTATATAAAAAAAATTTCAAATTAATTGATCAACTTGTTAGAAAATCAACTATGCCTTTCTCTTTATATACCGATTACCAGTAAATTAAATATTGTGTTTACTAATCTATCAAGTTATAAAAATGTGTAAAGTAAAATAATAATTGAACACATCCATACACATATAACATAAATTTTTAATGTGAAAACCCTATTAGGGGAAAAACCTCTTGGGACGACTAATCCAAAATAATTCACTCTTTTGAAGCGAGCTCAGTTAGAATCCAACCCTATTAAAGGTTACAAAACATATTGTGTGTTGTGACCTATTTAGAGGACTTATCACTAATAGTTCTCCCTTGACCAAATATTCACTATGGGTTCAACAAGAAAATAATCAACATTCACTGAATATTATATTGAAATATAAAGATTGTTATGTCCCACTCGGTTAAGAGATTTATTTGTAGCAATGGTTAAACTATTACAGTAATGATTTGATTCAAATACAACTTTGATTTACAAATTTTCAAATCTATGCTAAGCTCAAAAATATGTCTAATGAATAATCAATTAAGCATATTTGTTTCATCCAACTCTATTTTTCTCAGTAATTACTTTCTCTAACACTCGGTATTGTCTACAGTTTTTCTCAGTTTTGTCTTCAACCTATTTGACCAATGTTGCATGAAATTAATCTTTTTCACATCAATTCTTGTGTAGCATCCAGACTAAATAATGAATCGAGCATGTCTCATTATATAGACATCATAAACCTTATTTCCATCCATAGATTTTACCTCTTAATCTTCATCGTAGATTTTGTCACTTTAACCTTCCTCGATAGTTGTGTCAATAACACATTTCATTCTCCTTCATTCTATCATCCTCAAATTTTTATCAGTCATTTGATCATCATAAAAAATATTATATTTTACCTCAAAATCATAAATAATTGTCCAACTCATCATGTTTAGTAGACTGTTACAAACTCCATTTATTTCTTTCACTCGGTCAATACCATAATACTTTTGTGATAACTAGCTTGGTTAAATGTATAGTTATACACTACACTTGCTTGGTGTATACAAAAATCTTCATTTACCGACCACATAAAGTTGTTCAATCTTGATCTTTAATACATAATAGAATCATGTAATCCAATCAAGTCATTAACAAAATGACATAGACTCATCAATAAGTTACCCAATGTATAACATATCCATATCATTATTATCCATCACATCTTCATGTAGATATCTCATTTCTTTACCATTTTTCCTTCTTCAAATGTTTATAACCATCATGATAAGTACATTCAAAACTAGTTGACGTCAATAACAATACATTAATTGATTTAATGTCTTATATATACTTTAGTAGCTCGGTGATTTTCAATCATTGTCTTCCAATTACCTATTCCATAATAAATATTTCCTTCAATATATTCAATCAGTTGTAGTTTATCACATCTATAATCAAAATCTTTGTCACATAAAATCTTGATTTTGACAGTTACCCCAAAGGTGAGGCCTCTATGCATTAGGACTCAACACTCTTTACAACCCTCACACACTTCTCACCAACCTTCATTAAATAAATAGAATTCTCATTGAACTTATCAACCTCTTATCCAAATACAAAACCACATCTACTTGACTAATCACATACCCTTCATGCTACCATACTATTCCCTGTGATAGCAATACTCCTTTTTGACACATCAATAACCCTCATTGTCAACTTTGCACTCTACCAACATTAATAATCACCTAATGGATTTTTATTATCCCTTTCAACAATCCCTTCGCTAGACCTATACATTGTATCTTTCATTATGCCATAGAATCTCAACTTCAAGAACTTTTATCTTACTAATCATGATACCTAATCAAGTTTCCATTGACTAAAAAACTTGATCTCTAATTTGAACCATGACTTGAATCAAGGGAATTATTCTAGACCATTCAATTATAGGTTGTTAAATATGTAATGAGGATATAAATAAATGGTAGTCTTGTTGTTTGTTTAAGATCACTAATTTGTTGGTTGAGATACCATGGAGCATCCTTGTGAAACATTCTCTAGTCCCAACATCAAGCATCAATAACATAATATATTGCATATGAAATATACATATAATAATCATACTTCTGATTACCTATCAAATAAATATATCTATTGTGAATTTATACTTGTTGAAAGGATCAGAGATTTCGTTGGAAATTTATACTTTTGGTCCAACCTCAAGAAAGAACTTTTTTATTTTCTTTGACTTTCAACCATAATAAATTTTCCAACTACCTTCAAGGTCAAAAACCTACCCTTACGAAAACTTTTAATTAAAAAGTTTGGATGACACAAAGAAAACTTAACCTTGGTAAGTTGTCTTCATGTCATCCAACTTTTCAAATCCAAAGTTGGATGACCTGAAAACAACTTACTAGGAACAACCTCCAAACTTTACATGAGGGGACATGATGTTTTATTTGTCTTCTACCTATGGTGATTGTTCTAATGATCCTAAATATTCACATAAACTAGGTGTCTATTGTAAGAGCCTCCATCTTAATTGGAATGTCGCATATACCTCCTTCTTTATATGAAAGCGATTGTGAGGTTGGACTCAACAAACATGTCCAAGATTGAAAACATTAGAAATAGCCTTATTACAATTTTGACCGTTTATGGTTATAATGGTACTCGTGCACCTACACTAGAGTATAATATGACTCAAAAGACCTTACATTTGCATTCTAATGTATATAATGACATCAAAGAGGTTTATTTGAATAACTTAATACAAAAGGCTTGTATTGCCTTACATAATGATGCAGAACCATCAAGTCTACAAAAGGCCATTGAGGCTAACAGACTTAAATTCATGCCATAATTCCATTTAAAGGCCATAGTTGTCATTTTCATGTTTAATAGATACCATTATGTATGCATTAGAATGCAAATGTAAGGGGTTTAGAAATTTTTTTATTTTTTTATTTTTTTTGCGGGGGGATGAGCTTCCACCTTCATGTGGTTGGCCATGTTCAATAGAGAATATTAAACTATTTCTAAAACAAGAGAAGCTTAATATTGGAGATTTTAGGGCTCTAGGGACCAAAATAATTGCTCCTACGTATTTTGTTCAAGTAAATACCAAAACCTATAATAATTTTGCATCTCATATAAATAGTTGTGGTTTGAAGGAATTATTTACACTGACTAACACATTGGGACACCAAAGAGAATAAATGTATAAGTTATGAGATTGTGAGAAGAGGTTGTATTAGAGGAGTCTAACAAAGACATTGTTGAAGGTGTCATTGACATAGGTTATTCAATTATCATCCTTGCATTGATAGTCAATCTTGCAACCCTCGTCCTCACTTATACCCACCTCTACTTACTAAAGAATATATTTTCTAGATCTTTTAAATTCTAGAAAAGATCTTCTTTAGTAAGATGAGGTGGCTGAAAAGTGAAGAGAAGTCTGGGAGACTGAGTACCAATGTAGTATATGATTCAATAACCTAGTTCAATGACACCTTCAACAATCTCTTTATCTGATTCCACTCATACCTCTTCTCAGAATCTCTAAAATTCAGATCTATTGATTCCACTTGTTGTCCCAATGTGTTAGTCATTGCAATAAATTCTTTAAGACCCTGAGTGTTGATGAGATAAAGAGTTATAAAATGTTTTGGCAAGATGGGGAGTAATTATTTTTGGTCAGTGGGGTCCTAAAATATCCATGTAACCTATCGTCATAATTCTAACGAAACTACCAAATAGTCTCTAATAAGAATGTTGAGCCTGCAATAACGTAGTGTGTCACAGGTTTTGCATTCTTGTCATATTTTTTTTACAAATTGGTGTTGGTATTTTGACGATGTGGTCATGAAATATCAATTTTTTGTTGACAAGTTTAGATGAAGAGGATGTCATAATTGCAAATACGATGTCATTAGATAATCAACGCAGAAATGTCTGTTGGATCATCAAACAAAAAGATGGGTGGAAATTCATCCCATGATCTATTATTTATTGTCTAAAGTTCGACGAATGTGCATTAGAAAATTTTCCATAATGATTTAGTGACTTCTAATGATTTTTTAAAAAGCAAGTGATTTTGTTTTATTAGGATCCTCTCTATCCATCTTCCTAATTTTAGTTGAAGACGTCCTTTCATTTCTCTTACTGACACTTGAATGATAATATGGTTATAATTTTCCTAATCTTAATTACTAGATACCCTAAGGATAGTTTTCGTTATTTAAATTGCTATGTTTCTCTCCCCTTAGAACTTCTATTGCCAATTTTGGTTGTTCCAAAGTTATAGGCAAAAAATTCTTACATCCTCTCTATGAATGAATTTTTGTTATTTACTTCCTTTTCTCCATTTTGTCAAGATTTGTAAAATCAAATAGGTCATACAAATCCTCAAGTTTTATAAGTAAAATTTCTTCTGTTTCTATATTCCTTCACATGAGAATTATCAGCAAGTTGGATGTGTTTTCATTTATTTCAACATATCTGTAGATGTGATTGTTGATTTATATTTTTTTGTAAGTGGTGTAGTATGCTTAGTGTGATGGTGTTGCATATCACTAGTTCTTGATGTTAGAAAGTGAAATTCAAGAGTTTTGGACATTTGAATAGTGTTGAAGATAGTATGAAGATCATTATTGTCATGCTTTAGAGCTCTTCTTGGTGAATTGGAGGTCTATGTGATGAGGTATGGTGATTGGTTCTTATGTTGTTTTACAGTGCTACTAGTATTTCTGAATTATGTTGAATATTGCTCTACATAGAGATATTGTTGGTTGTCAATATGTGGAATTTGATTGATACATTCTGATGCGTTCTCCATTCAATTGGTTCATGGTTGATAGGGTCAACTAGGAATTGTTTAGGTGTATTAGTGGATGCTAATAGTGTTCTTAAGAGATGTTGGTGAATCTGATAATTTGTGTGGCCTCTAATATTTGTGTATTCATCATGATTCCTATGGATGTTCTTAGGTTGTTTTCCTACTCAATTAGTGTTTAACATCCATTTTTGTGAATAAGATGAGAGGATTCTGTAATTAGTGGTAGTTTTTCCTATCTTCTTAGCTGACTTGATTCATAAAACATGTTGTAAATGTTCATGTCATGATATGTGGATGTGTCACATAATGGAGAATTGACGATATGATTATTTTCTATGTTTTTCTGGTCAAACATGGATTTGAATTGTCATTATTGGCATGTCAATTTATAGTTTTAAATTGTGTTATGCCAACCTTGTTTATATTTCAAGTTTTATGAATTATATGTTTATTTAGGGCAAATTTGTAGATTACAGATGCATGACTAGGTGTGAAGAAATTTTGTCAATTTTTTTGAGGTCAAATAATTCATTTTTAGGAGATACAAAAGATTTGAATATAGATTTCAATTTTACTTCATTAGAACTGACCTAAGCATAAGGATAGATGCCATTATACAACTCAAAAATCTCAAGATATTGGGGTGAATTTGTAAGCAAGTGAGCCTTCCACAGGGTTGTATCCCACTTGTATTTAAGAAGTGAGATCTAGGAAGTGTTCCTAAATGCATGTGCATTACCCATTTGTAATATGTTATACTTATAACAAGTTATAGTCATATTGTTGGTTTCACACCCATCGATGTTTTTATCTTAACAAGGTGTCCTCACAAAAAAATATTGGTGTTATGTGTTGTGGAAGTGTCTTTGATTTTTGCATCCATGTTCAATTTACTAGATTTGAGATTAAGGATATAATATTCAAGAGTTTTGGAGATAAATGATTCACCACCACCCCTCTCAATTGTCTATTGTCATAGCTCTAAAAAGAACATGTCCTTGAACTATAAAGGATCATCTTAAAAATCTGACCTCCAACCTTTATCTATGGAGTATTTTGTTTTCTTGTGTTATTTCTTCTATTCAATTGTAAGTATAAGTCATCCTAATGCATGTAGATCTTTTTCTATCTTTTCTATAGAGATTCCTTCTATTTTAGAATTTTCTAAGAATCTTGATACACTCTATTTCTCATAGCTTCTTTTAATGATATATTCTCTTTATGCTTCCTAGTATCCTCATAAATGAAATCTTCTATTTTATTCTCTAGATTCAAAGATTTGGACCATTTTTTATTTATATTATTCATCAATCAAGGTAATCTCCTCCATCCTAAACTATATTTCTCATATATCATACCCTAGTGACTATAAGATTCATTGACAAAATCAATATCTTTCTTTCTAGAGCTCCCTCTTGATCTAAATCTTCCCCTTTTATATGACATTGGGGTGATGTTATGTTATTGTTTATTTACCAATTCCTTGCTAGCCAAAACCTTATTCTCGTGCACTATTTCTGCTAAATCCTTAGACTTAACTTGAAGATCATCTAATAGAATTTGGTGTCTAATTACTAAGGATTGATAAGAGATATTATAAATATTTTCCTCTCTTTTCCTATTCACATGTGTGTTTTAAAAATTATTTCCTTGAACTTTAATTACCTCAATAGAATAATATTCTAAGAGGAGTTGATTTGCAATCTCCTCCATAAGCCTAATCTATGTTTCTTTCTAACACTTTAATACAAAGTTTTCCATTTCTTGAATATGAAATAGATTCTTGGGAACTAATAATAATTTTATCTCTTCTCTCAAATTTCCTCATATCTCTCCACTTACTAGATATTTTTTAACATATTCTTTTAAA
Organism: Chamaecyparis obtusa; assembly: GCA_027943335.1. Lineage (NCBI taxonomy): Eukaryota > Viridiplantae > Streptophyta > Pinopsida > Cupressales > Cupressaceae > Chamaecyparis > Chamaecyparis obtusa. The sequence continues at coordinate 100,166 of BSBK01007433.1, read as the reverse complement.
TACTTATATTTGAATCATTTTCAGTTACTTTTTTTATACTCAAAATTAACAAATCCTCCTTTCCCATAGTATTTGTAATAATAATCTAGAACATATAAATTTTTTTTGTCTAGATCCATAGATTCTTCTTATGAAATTCATAATAAACCTTATCCTTGACTAAGCTATTCTTTTGATCCACACCATTAATAAGAAGATGCATACCCTTGTGCTCATAATAATAAGAAATCATCCAAACAATCTACTAAAAATATCAGATATTTAATATGGATAAACCTGTTTCTATACAATCTAGTACCAATGAGAACTTATCTTGATTTCTCCCTTCTTGGAGTTATGGAAACAAATAAGATGAAATTCTATCAAAAAAAATTGACAATACATCTATCTAGATCTTGATCAATAGAAAATACCTAATAGGCAATATTTCTAGCATAGAAAGACACTTTGAGTGATGACACTTTCCTTACTAAAGCTTCACTATCATCATGTTCATATGTAATGCTTGGAATCTATTCCCCATGTTTTGATATAATTTGAGGCGAGGTGGAAAGAACATTCTTCATATCCATTAGGAAACATAATCTTGGAGGAAAATTGAAATATTTTAAGAGGATTGAGGGTAAAAGCACAAAGCTATGTCACGTTTCAAGACAACTTATCAGCACAACTAAATTTGAGTATTTGTAACTAAAATTATTTTTTGTCAAACATATGGTCTAGCTAGATTCATTCTAGCTAAGTTAGATAAGTTCTTCACCTTTTCCAATTGGAAATATCTATTAAATGCATGTTTTATAACAATTACTAAAGAAATAAAATTATTTCAAAAAAGAGACGTTTCAATAACTCATACTCTTTTTAATGATATTTTAAAAAAAATATAAAAATATCCTTTTTTAGAGCACAGAGTCAAGATTATCATCATATAATTTTTATAGTATTTTAATTAGATCTAATATATTATAATTTCAAAATACTACAAGTAGGTATTTTAACATTCGAGAACAAGATGCTTCAAAAATAGAAAAAAATAGTAAAGCTTATCAAAAAAATTGAAAATTTATATTTAACACTAGAGGAGAGAGTTATCTTCAAGAGTGTGTAATTTATTTTCTGAATGGTGTAGATTTGATAGGGGAAATTTGACGCGAGATGAAAACTATCAATTTCAGGTATGTTCAATTTTGAGTAGTTATAATAGAGAAAATATACATTGAAAACTAATTTTTCTTCTTTTTCGCACTAGCTATACATTTTATCTATGACATATTTTGAAATCAAAGGAAAAAGAGATTATTTGCATATACTTTTTTGGTGCGGACAAGACCCTCATTTTTCAGCAAGTAAAAAATGGACTTAAAAATTTTTAAAACTATGTGAATTCTTGTTCAAAAAAAATTAAAAAAATTATAGCCATAAACTTTATCCACTTTTACACATTTCATTAGTTTACATCATCTCCAAATTTTAAACATAAATGCCATTTTTATGTCATTAAAGTTAAAAATTTTGTGTGTTGTTGACCTTTTCCTTTATAAAAGTGTGACATAGCTTTTTACTTTTACCCTTGAATATAAAAATAGAAAAATGATTTATTTATTCTCAATAATATCTAAAATTGTTGAATCTGTTGGAGATTTGCCAGTAGGCTAGTACTGCCTATACATTTATCATTGATGATAACATATGGAAAGTAGCATGTGTGGAGGTCTTATGTAAGCTTTTAGTATATGTAGCATGGACATGATATCAGCATAATATCATGGCCGCAGAGGTTAACTGTTAGTACCAACAGTTATATAGTAGCTTGTGTCAGTACTATTCCTGATAGAGTAATAGGCAATGTTCTATGTATGGTTGTCTGTATAGTTATCATGGAGTCTTGTGCACTTGGATATATGTTGAAGACATATTGGTGATGTTTTAGTCATGGATGCATAGTTTGATAATTAGTATAAGTGAAGTTATGCAGTCGCTATTTGCCAGTAGCAGTTTGTTATGTTTATTCAAAAGAGTCGATAAAGATTTTATTGGTTCTAGAGTTGCACCTATCATGTGGGTATGCACCCTTGGATTTAAGCTTAGAGAATAGTTATTGATGTTTGGTTAAGAGTGCATGAAGTAATTCAGCTTAAGGAGAAAGATATAGTTGTTTTGGTAGAGCCGACAATGTGTAGCATGTGTCTTCAATTATCTTATTGGACAGGTCCTAGAATGTGTTGCATGCATAGTAGAGCTGATAGAATGTTTATCAAAGTTTGTTATGGTTTCTCTAATATGATTTCAAGGTGGTTCTAACAGGCCAACTTGATTATATCATTTAGAGGAAAGATATTTATAGGCAGTCATTTATGATTGCTTGAGGGTGGTTCATAGTTGATTGAGAAGAGTAGAGATGAGTGTGCAAAGTGTTCATCCATTAGAAGAAGGTCTATGTGACCAAGTAAAGAAGTTTTCTATACATTGGAACTGATCTAGATAGAAGGTCAAAGCCCAGTTCACCAAGATCTAGATATAGTGTATATTTGTTAAACAAAAAGTTGTAGCCTTCGCCCCTTTGAGCAGTGTGCTCTCGGACAGTGGGTCCTCTCCCCTAATAGGGACTATTGTGAAAGATTCCTAATAGGGTCTAACCATTGACCAGGTCTATTGTACTAAATATATTGTAAAGCAACTCCTAACAGGGTTAAGGATCTTCTAACAAGGATCATAATACACTAGTGCAGAATATTAGTGGGTGTCAATTCCCATTAGGGTTTTTACCTATTTGGGTTTCCCCATAACCAAAATATTGGTGTTGTGTTCATGTGTTCTTTCATTGTGTTTATGCTTTATGTTTAAGTATACTTAATTGGATAAAGAATTGAATCATGTAGATAACTGATTCACCCCCTCCCCCTCTTAGTTATCGCTTGGGACTATTCCTAACAATTGATCTTAGAGCCAAGTGCCTTAGAGAGAAATTTTAATAGGTTGAGGTTGATCAGATGGCATACTTCAAAAAAGAAAGTCCTAAGTTTGATGGAGAGAATTATCTTTATTGGAAGAACAAGATGGTGACTCATTTGCAATATATTGGTTTTGAAGTTTTTGATGTAACTATCAAAGTAACCAAGATTCCTACCCTAGAAGACCTTGCAAAGGATGATGCTACTAAAAGAAAAAATGAATTGTTTCATTAGAATGCTATAGCTAAAGAATCCCTTATTAGCACCCTATCTGATAGTGAATTTTCAGAGATAAAGAAAGTAGACACCACCCACAAGATATGGAAGTACCTAGAAGACATGTTTGAAGGTGACAAACAAGCAAAGGATGCATGGAGAAAAACATGGAAGAAAAGATACAATGCATTGGAGATGCTTCCTGAAGAAAACATCAGATCTTATAATCAAAGGATTAATGAAGCAGTTGTTGGAATCATGAACAATGGTGGAGAGATCTTAGAGGAAGATAATATGAACAAGTTGATGACTACTCTCACTCTAGAATATGAAAACAAGATCAACATCCTTGATGAGACCATGCAGCTTACATCTAATTTCAAGAGAGAGACCTTGATCAACAAAATCTCATCTTTTGAGATTTCAAGATTGAAGACAGAACCTAAAAGTGAGACAACCTTCAAAGCAACAGTTCATGGTAAGAAATCTACAAACACTTCTGGTAATTTTGATGATGGTGATGAAGAGAAAAAACTAGATGATTTCATTGCTATGATTTCCAAAAGAGAAAAGAAAGGAAAATGAAAATATGAAGGTCAATTTCATTTTAAGTTCTTTTCATGTAATAAGATCGGTCACTTTGCATCTAAGTGTCCTACTAGAGCTAGAAAATTCAAAAAGGATTACAAGCCTAAGTACTCTAAGGAATGTTACTATGCTAGAGATGGAGTTTTAGATGATGAATTAGGTGAAGAAGAAATTGGATTCATTACTATTATAGAAAAAATGAATAATAAGACAAATCATGAAGATGAGAAAGTGGAACAAGAGCTAGCATTGATTTCACAAACTGACATAAGGACAGACTAGATTATAGATAGTGGTTGTTCACATCACATGAAAGGTGATAAAAATAGATTTGTTCATATGGAAAAATACAATGGTGGCATGGTTAGATTTGGAGACAACACTCCTAAACCCATAGTCGGTAGAGGAGCCATCACCTTGGATGGAAAGAATAGTACTAATGATGTTCTTTATATTGATGGTTTGAAACATAACCTTCTTAGTGTTGGATAGTACTTGGAAAAGGCTATCAATTGGAGTTTAAAGATGACAAATGCATCATTAAAAACAAGGATGGTGTTATGATTACATCAGGCTCAAAGACAAGAGGTAATGTTTTCCAACTCAATTCAAAATCAAGTTATTTTGTTTCTAAAGTAGATGACAGTTGGTTGTGGCATAAAAGACTATGTCATATCAAATTTCATAACATGATAAATATAAGCAATGTAAAGGCAATAAGAGATATACCTATAATAGAAAAACCAGGTGATACTATATGCAGGGAATGTGTGATGGGAAAGCATGTGAGAAATTCATTCAACAACAAGCACAATTCAGAAAAGAACAAGTTGGATTGAATTCATATAGACCTATGTGGTCCAACTCAAACAAGATCAAACTATGGTGAAAGGTATTTCATCTTTTTTTCTTATGATTATACTAGGATGATGTGGGTTGCATTCTTAAAAGATCAGTCAGAAGCATTTGAGAAGTTCAAAAATTCAAAGCTAAGGTTGAGATTGAATCTAGACTAAAGATAAAATGTTTGAGATCAGATAGAGGAGGAGAATTCACCTCTGATAGATTCTATGAGTACTATGAAGAACATGGCATAAAAATATGGTTAAGTGCACCTAGAACCCCTCAAAAAAATGGAATTGCAGAATGAAGGAATAGGATCATCCTTGATATAGTGCACACTATCATGATTAAAAAAAAAGTTGCACACACCTATTGGAGAAATGTGGTTAATACAGCAATCTACACCATCAATAGAATTCAATTCAGGCCTGGTGCTAACAAAACACCTTATGAGCTATGGTTTGGTAATGTTCCCATAGTAAAATACTTCAGAATCTTTGGAAGCAAGTGCTACATCAAGAGGGATGAAGCAGTAGGCAAGTTTGATGCAAGAAGTGATGAAGATATTTTCCTTGGTTACTCTACTAAAAGTAAAGCTTATAGATGTTTCAATTTAAGATTGAAAAATATCATTGAAAGTGCTCATGTTAAGATTGATGAAAAGTTCATGGTTCAAGAAAGATATCATGATTACTCACCCATGATTGAAAAAGAACCTAGACCCTCCACTAGTGAGACAATTATTGAAGAAATATTTGACAGTATTGATGTGTTATTCAATGACCCTGAGACAAGTGAAGAAGAAACTCCTAAGGCTGACGAGTCTCCATCAACTAAGGTTCCAAAGTTTACATCTAGAAACCATTCCAAGAAAGAAATCATTGGATATCAGAGCAGCAAAGTCTTAACAAGATCACAAGAAAAGAACTTAGCTAGCAGTGAAGCGGTATGTTTACTATCTCAGATTGAACCTTTAAGTGTTGAAGATGCTTGTAATAATTTAGATTGGCATGATGCTATGAAAGAAGAACTTGATCAAATTATTAAGAATGACACTTGGGAACTGGTCCCAAGACCTAGTGATAAGAATGTGATTGGAACAAAGTGGATATTTAGAAACAAGATGAATGAAGATGGTACAACAGTAAGAAACAAAGCGAGGTTAGTATGTAAAGAGTATGCACAAAGAGAAGGCATTGATTATTCAGACACATTTGCACATGTGAGTAGATTAGAAGCTATTAAGTTATTTCTAGCTTATGCTACAGTAAAACACTTCAAAGTTTATCAGATGGATGTCAAGTCAGCATTCCTAAATGGAGATTTTAAAGACTAAGTATACATTGAGCAACCAAAAGGATTCACCTTATCAGATAGACCTGATATGGTATGCAGATTGAAGAAGGCCCTCTATAGACTTAAGTAAGCCCCTAGAGAATGGTATGAGAGACTATATGGATATCTAACAAAGATTGGATTCAAAAAAGGAGCAGTAGACTGTAATCTATTCATAAGGGAGACATCTGAAGGTTTACTACTTGTAGCTATATTTGTTGATGACATTATCTTTGGAGGTAATGAAAAACTTAGTGCTGAATTTTCTAAGGAGATGCAAAATGAATTTGAGATGATTATGATTGGCCCTATCAAATACTTTTTGGGATTGAATGTGTAGCAAACAGAGAAAAGTATTTTCATTAATCAATCCAAGTATGTAAAAGAAATATTCAAGAAATTCAAAATGGATGATTGCAAGCCAGTAGGGACTCCTATGATAATTGGATGCAAGCTTACAAAAGAAGATGACTCACCAATAGTAGATATAACATTATACAAGTCTATGATTGGCAAACTAATTTATCTTACTCAAACTAGACCTAATATTTCCAATACAGTTGGCATAGTTGGAAGATTTGCAGCAGAGCCTAAACAAAGTCGCCTCATGGTACTAAAAAGGATATTTAGATACTTACAAGGCACTATAGACTATGGTCTATGGTATCCTAATTCAGAAAATGTTGAGATTCAAGTGTACATAGATGTAGATTGGGCAAGATGTGTTGATGACAGAAAGAGTACATTAGGTGGAGCAGTGTTTCTTGGTGATAGAATTGTCACTTGGACAAGCAAGAAACAAAATTGTATTTCTCGATCAATAGCAGAAGTGGAGTATGTTGCAGCAGCCTTGAATTTTTCTATAATTATTTGGATCAAGTAGATGATAAAGGATTTTGGAATTCAGATTGATTATCCTATTGTTATTCACTATGATAACACTAGCACTATCAATATGTCAAAGAACCCTATGATGCATGCAAAGACAAAGCACATTAAGATCAAGTATCACTTCCTAAGAGAGAAAGTGGTAGAGAAAGAAGTCAAGCTAGACTATGTGAGTACTAAAGATTAGTTGGTAGACATATTGATGCAGGAGCATCCTGGGTGTAAGAGCAATCTTGCATCACCCAAAAATATTTCTGTTTTTGTATTCAATAAGGGCTATCTTGTGTAGAGTTGCTATTTATGGAAACTTGCTATTTTTAGTAAGTTGGTCTTACGATCTTAGAATGTTCTAATTTTACATATGGAGGTTCATTTCAGTCATATTAGCCTGCCAGCAAAGTTTCATGGCTAGATCAGGTCTAGTTTTGAAGATATTGAAGATTTTCGGTATTGGCAGCAGGGTACAGAAACTTCGAACTCAGATTTGAAGGCTTTAGAGGCCCTGGATGAGGTTGAAAATTTGGGTGATAGATGCTTAGCGCTGCTCAAGCCTGTAGAGCGCTTCGTGGCATTTCCAGAATGGGGTTATAATAGCCAATCGGGTCAACGGGTGATGACTTATGATCTTCAGAAGTTGGGTCACCTGAAATGGCAGAAAATAATTTTTTTTCAAAATTTCTGTTTGCGTTTCAAAACTCATTTTGAGCGGACTTTGATGTAATAAATTGTAAAATAAAATAATTCTAAGTTTGGTCAGCCCTAAGGGCTAAATTTCTAGAACCTTCTCGGGCGGTGGAAATTGCCTATATAAAAGAAGGCCCATAGTGTTGTCTAGGGCAGTTCTGGGTAGTAGGTCTGGGTATTGATTCAAGGCTTTGTCCTACAGAATATTGTAAGGGAATGCCCATGTGGCTTTGCATATTGTAATTCTGAAAGTTTGTAATTCCACATTTGTGGAGATAATAAGAAGCCAATTTTCTATTCTTGCATATTATTATTGTTGTTTCTCTATTTCTGTTATGTGTTTGTGGTATTAAGGGGAGCACCCTTCATCAAGGGATATAAGGGAAGCACCCTTCATCATGTATTCACAAAGTCCTTGCCAAAGGATACTTTTGAGTATCTAAGGGAGAAGTTGGGAGTAATTCCCTTCCCTGATTCTTCTTAGAAGAAAGAAAGAAATGCATCAGTCCTCAGGGACTGATGGATGGTTGACTACTCTACTTCTGGAGCAGTACTAGTGCATAAAATGAATTGTTCCCTTTTCGATTGATGTCAAAGGGGGAGTAATATATAGTCATGAAAAATAGGAGTAAAAAGGAGGAGTAATATACTAAGGGGGAGCAATATTCATTTATGATAGCAGTTCAGTTGAGGAAATGGAGAATGTTGAAAAATATTGCAGCAGATGGAGGTTTCATCTTTGGGAGAGTTTTGAAGAGGAAATGGAGAATGTTATAAAAGAAATGTTCATTTGGGTTGGTGGTGGTTTTTCATTCCATATGTTGTCATCAATGCCAAAGGGGGAGATTGTTGGAGATTTTCCAGTAGGCTAGTATTGACTATATGTTTGTCATTGATGACAACATATGGAAAGTAGCATGCATGGAAGTCTTATGCAGTAAGATTTTAGTATATGTAGCATGGCCATGGTATCAAAATAATATCATGGTCGCAGAGGTTAATTGTTAGTACAGACAGTTACATAGCAGCTTGTGTCAGTAGTGTTCCTAATAGAGTAACAGGCAGTATTCTGTGTATGGTTGTCCACATAGTTATCATGGAGCCTTGCACACTTGGGTATATGTTGAAAACATATTAGTGATGTTACAGTCATGGATGCATAGTTTGATAATTAGTATAAGTGAATTTATGTAGTCGTTATTCGCCAATAGTAGTTTCATGTGTTTATTTAGAAGAGCTGACAAAGATTTTATTGGTTCTAGAGTTGTGCTTATCTTGTGGGTATGTACCCTTGGATTTAAGCTTAGAGAAGAGTTATTGATGTTCATTTAAGAGCACATGAATTAATCTAGCTTAAGGAGAAAGATACAATTTTTTTGGTAGAGTTGACAGTGTGTAGTGTGCGCCTACAATTATCTTATTAGATAGGTCCTATAATGTGTTGCATGCATAGTAGAGCCGATAGAATGTTTATCAAATTTTGTTATGGTTTCTCTAATATGATTTCAAGGTGGTTCTAATAGGCTGACTTGATTATATCATTTAGAGGAAAGATATTTATAGGTAGTCATTTGTGATTGCTTGAGGGTGGTTCATAGTTAATTGAGAAGAGCATAAAAGAGTGTGAGAAGTTTTGATCCATCAGAAGAAGGTCTATGTGACCAAGTAAAGTAGTTGTGCTATACATTGGAACTAATCTAGAAATTATGTATGATTTGAGATTGAATATTATATAGATGTATATTTACTTATATTTTTATCTGGTTTTCTCTTTTTTCTGAGAGGATGCTTCAAAATCAATTGATAACTAAAATAATTTTTTATTTTGGAGGATATTTTTCCTCCTCTCATGGAAAACAAAGTGAATAGTGTCTACTTTTCCATGGACCACCTCATAGAGTATACACCTCCTCCCTACATTCATCTACAAGCTTAACAAGGAGAAAAATAGTTTGTGGCCAAGAAGGATTAGGTGGGTCCTGCTCACCAAGCTTCTAGAGAATTAGGAAATTATTCCCATGTGTCAAGATAAGACTTTGCTACCCAATACTTTATTTTTCTTTTCTTAGTCTTTTACATGTTGGTTTTTGTTCTAGGCTGATATGGAAAATTTTAGGTGGCAAGTATATCAAATTGTGCATCTTTGTCTTGGTCCTTCTTTGCAAAGCTCATATTTTCTCTACTCATCTATGAATAAGGCTTCTTCTCTATGGATTTCATGTATAATGGTTTTTAAAGTGTAATCGGGTATATGGTTTGTTAGGATTTTCTTTACACACTCTCATCTTTATCCATCTTATGTAATAATATTTTTATTTTATTATAAGTTCAAGCATATGTCTTTTGCCTTAAAAAAATGGTTAAAAATTTGGTATTTTTTTGGAGTATTGGTATTATCATCATTACCTTGGGAACTTTGTTAAATTAAAGAGATATTGTTTCCATCTTGAGTTAAGTTTTGTTGATGTTCATTCTTGAGTTATCTAAGTATGATTATAAAATAAAATACTATTATTATAATATTTAAAAGATAAGTATTAGGAACTTTTTTAACACATTTGTATATATTTATTTAAAAATTTATCAATTTATATGCATACATTTAGTTCCCAAAAATATGTAGTAATTGTGTATGTATGTATGTATGTATGTATGTAAACACACACACACATCAATATTTCACCTAAATTTGAACATTTTTTTCATATGTATTTGAAAATAGCAACAGCAAAAGGGTGTTGACCCATGGAACAAGAGAGGTTGACTAAGTGAATTAACAAAAAATTAATTCAGCATAGAGAGCATCATTAAAGCAAATGAATCTACCACGATCAAAAACATAAAAGTAACAAAAAGTAAACCACCACAGCCACAAAGTATCACACATCCACAAAATAATTTTGAAATAGTTCAACTTAAACCATACAAGGTGCCATGTAGGGCCATCAACAAAATTCAAAGTCTTAAGCATACATAAATAAATAGAGCCCATCCAAAAGTAAGGCGAGGAGTCATCAACAGTTTCAACCCTCCCGTACATGCCCAGCCACAATGTCACTTTCCGTCCCATAAGCACTTAGACAGCTGAAGGTCAGCCTACTCTTCATTCAGGATTTTGAAGAGTTCTTTGTTTCCTTTGACAGCATCCTTTCCCTTTGAAGCTTTCTCATTGAGAGGGAAAAGCATGGTAGTAGATGTGTGCATCACCTTAAGCACAAACTTACTAACATCTGTCAGATGCTTATTAGTAGCATCCATGTCCTAGGTGAGCTTAGTCACTGTATTTTCCATAAAGGCAAATTGGTACTTGATTCTCCCCATCAGGCTATTGCCAGTATGCTCTTTAATGACAATCGGATCTTTTTCATATGTTAGTTCTATGTATATTTCATATTTGAATTTCACAATAAAATTTGTTTAGTATTTATCTACCCCCTTATTATAGACCAAATAAACACTAGTTTGTTTGATTTACCACTATATGTCATTATATTTTAAGACGTTTAGTTGTTTAAGGAAAGAACACTTTATTTTGGGATCATTTCCTATTGCACCTCAAGCTACATCTAAGAATTATTGATTATGATTATATGATTTTATAATATTGAAAAGGAGTGTAAAGTTTAGCTACTATATAGATATGGATTGACATGCATAAAATAAATCAAGGAAAAATTAACTTGAGAAACTCGAATAAGTATGTATTATTGACCAAAAGAATATACACAATCAATAATTGTGCTCTTCAATTTGGAATTAGACTAGTAGAATGTACCTATGAATTAAGCTCATGGAATCACTATTTCATACCCTCAATGTGTAGGTAGGTAGAGAGGATAAATCGATAAATAATTTACCAAAAATGTAGAATGGGCTAGAGTAGACATTTAGAATGTGTTCCAATGAAGGGACATAAATCAAAATAACTCACTAGTTTTGAATTTAGTACTATTTTGATACATTTGCACATGATAAATTTTTTTTTTGTGTTATACTCTCAGCTGACGAGATAAATAATGGATTGTTACAAGTAGTAGTTGTTGTTGCACCAAAAGATCGACCTGTTAATGCCCAATACAACCACTAGACTTATAGAAGACACAGGAGGCTGTTAAACCATGTCATGAATCCAGAGGGGAGCACTAACCATTATGCCAACAATCTCACCCTCAGTGTTACCTGCGGGGATTTGAGCCTATGACCAAGCTTTGATACCACTTGTTGTAAGTAGTGGTTGCCGTTGCCCCAAAAGATCGACCTGTTAATGCTCGATACAACCACTAGACTTATAGAACACAGGAGGCTGTTAAACCATGTCACGAATCCTGAAGGGAGTGCTGACCATTATGCCAACATGGATTTGGAATAGGGATTGTTAAAACTGGTCTTTTGAGATCCACGATGTCAAAATGTCAAAATTGTGATCATGAATATTATTATAAATGTGCCAAGCCTAATGCTTATGTGTCATAAATGCATATGGTATAGTTTACAATATTGCACCATACAAGAAAAATGAAATCAAAATCTTAAAATAATTTAATAAATTAAATACACCAATTATCTTCTTTTATTAGATTTATTAACTTCTATTTTGATGGTTCTTTGTTGCTATATCTAAAACCTAAACTTCACTAGTACTTTAACCACTAGAAGATTTTTAAAAAATTGTTATCAAATGAGATTGTCATCATGATATTTAATTGATTTTACCAAAATGTAGTGATGGAAAATTGAAATAGTGTAAGAAAACACTATGTGAAGGGTAAATTTCCTTTGTGTTTGATAGGGACAACTCTTTTATATGTTGAGATTTTTTTGGTTTTGGGATCTTAATAAAAACTATTAAAAGAGAATGAAAGTAGAAAAAGATTGAAAAGAGGAAAGGTAAGAGTATATTTGAAAGACTAAATAAATATAGATTAAATTTTTACCTTTGTGTTGGAGAGGGACAACTCTTTTATATGTTAAGATTGTTTGATTTTTGGGAACCTTATCAAGAATTATGAGAAGACCAAGAAAATACAAAAAGATTCAGAAGGAGAAAATGAAGAGTATACACAAGATCAAATAGAAGATTCAAGTTTTACCTTACAACAAACAAGAATAAATAAATAATTATTGTCTAGTTCTATCACACAACACTACAAATAATATAGTGGGAAAAAAGATTTTACAATTGACATAAGAATAAAGTAAAATTAAAATAATGGAGAAGGGTGAAATTCATGTAAACATGTATTCCTATTTCTTTTTACAAAGTTTACATATCAACATGTTCTACCCGATATATCAATTTATCCAAAATTATTAATATTTTATTTACAATTGATATTTTTGCAATAAATAGATGTAAAGTCACATGGACAAGGAGAAAATGGTGGTTTTGTCAGAGGATTCCTCATCCTTGTGGTCTGCTAGGTGGGAATAAGCTCCTAAGAATACTCTTGAAAAATTTCTCAGTCTATCCCACAACCCAACATTCCCTATTTATAATCCCTTACGAGTACCTTGGCAATCTCAAAGTCCCACATAATATCAACCTATGGCTTCTATAAAGTCTATCCCTACTATTGAGAATTCTAATTTGGGTTGGATTGGGAACAAGGTGGTTGACTTATGTATCCACTACACTAGAGAAAATACCATCATCAAGTGATTGATAACACAATTAAATATTGGCAAGTAAAAGATCAACAAACTAAAAGCCATTGTAGAGGTTGAAGCTAAGGTCGGGGATTTCACCCAAGCCAAGGGGGATGAAAATGTTTTGGAAGTGGTGGAAGATTTGACATAGAATTGGACAATTGTGAGATCATGAAAGACCCAATCCATGAACCCAAAACCTTCATGCCCTTAGAGGAGGAGAAACAAGAAATGTTCAGTGCTTTATCTAGCTAATGTGAAAGCTAATCAATCATAGGTCAATAAAAAATTACATGATTTAGTTTCTTTTAGAAAAAAAATGATGCAGAAGATCACTCATTCTTTCACCACTTTATAGGTCAAGATGGAAGAAAGGAGAGTCAAGCGAAGCAAGAAAATTTACAAGTGACTACTCTATTGAGAAAAGATGGGACCTCTTCTAGTGTTGTCATGCATCATCCCATAAGGACTTCTTTTCAAGACAATCTCGATGATTTTAATGATAATAGATAGTGGATTAATCTTCCCCCTATTTAATTTTTTGTGAGTGGTCCTATTGCTGGTTCTTTGTTTCTTCTTTTCTAGATAATCTTGAGGAGTTTAATGATAATAGGAAGTGGATTAATCTTCTCCCTATTTATTTTTATGATTGGTCCTATTGTTGGTTCTTTGTTTCTTCTTTACTAGATAATCTCAAGGAATTTAAGGATAATAGGAAGTGAATTAATCTTCCCCCTATTTAATTTTTGGTGATTGGTCTTGTTGTTGATTCTTTGTTTCTTGTTCTTTTTCTAGTTGAATTCATTTCTTATGAGTTCCTTTCAAACCATCTCTAAGACTTGATGTTATTTTGCTTGTTGGGTTCAGACCCTAGGATGATTGACTAAATCAAAACATTTCTATCTTAATCATTTAAAATATTTAGAAAGAAATAAAGGGACTAATTCCTAATTTTCATCTTTATATTTCATAAAAATATTACCATACATACTTTCTAGAAATGGACTTTCTAATATATCACTATAATGTAACTAAAATTTGAGACTTGTTTAGGCATTATGAGTAGTTTGGAAGTAACTTGATGATTCAGGAAGTGTATAAGCTATAGCTAGATAGAAACACGATCTCAAAAGAATTCAGTATTCATTCATTATTGTTTCCTTGATTCAAGAATCAAATTTTATATTTCATTACCAAAAACAATAGCCACCACACCTTAAAGAAGCCAATTTGTAAAAAGAATCTCTTAATATTGATCAAATCAAATGCTAGGTCACCAATGATAATGTGTTCAAAGAAATATAACACATTTATTTTGAATATTTCTTAACAAGAAAATATATTAAACAATTGAATAAAAGTTCTATGTTAGTTATATTGGAAAATTTTCACTCATAGTTCACATTGCGAACAAGCCCTTAAAATTAATTAAGCCGATATGCTTTTTTACGTGGGCAACACCTAGACAAAATTGTTTGATATGGAAAAAAATACTGATCAATTTTTTGATTTTCTGATTTGCAACAAATTTTGTTGGTCATAAATTTTTTTTTTTATCTTCATCATGGTCATTACTTAACAATTTTAGGAAACAAAGAATTTGAACTTAAAATGTCATTCCATCTCTGCTAAAGTGGATTCCTTGCAGGAAAGGCTGGAGTCTAGTTTGAACACTGCGAATGGCAACATGAAGAATGACAGGGACAAGAAAGTGCAAGAAATGCAAGTTAGAATGGATACGTTGGAGAATGCCATGAAGAAACACAAGTGCGATAATAATTTGTTCATGGGTTCTACCATGGAATGCTTTCTAACCATCAAAGTGGAGCTGGACATTGGTTCACCTAGCAAGAAACCTAAGGAGGATGTTGAGGACTTGGAAGAGGAGGGCTCGGGTAAACGTACTAGGTCTGAGAAAAGGAGAAAGATCCAAGAAAGAATCCAGGAGCTCTCCAACTTCAATGCTTCTATAAAGAAGGTCTTTGAGGTGAAGAAGGAAGTAGATGAAACTCGTAAAGAGTTTTCTTAGTGCCCTGGGTCCCTGGTGCTGGCCTTTCCTTTTTTGGTTCTCCTTGGTTGTTGCTTTTTTGCTAGTGTTTGGTCTTGGGGTTGTTTTTGTGGGTTTTGGTTATGGTGGAATGGGTCCCAGTCCAGTTTCTCTTTAGTATGCTTATACGCTAAAATTTTTTATCTCTAACTTGTACGGGTTTTGGGTCCCATTTAAAACCTATTTTTTCCTGCAATAAAAAACAAACTACCAATCTTCCATTTTTAATGCCAACGTGTGGAGTGGGGACTAAATTCCTCAAGTGTATGCACCCACTCATTGGCTGGTAGTTGGATTTGGACATCCATAACGCCATAGAGAGCAGTAGCGATGGTAGATTTGACATGTTCTCCACGATGATTGATGAAAACATTGTAGGAAGGCTTTTTAATGGATTTTGAGGCAGAAGAAGATGTAGATGGTGTGAGTTCATCAAAAGCATCCATAGCTTTGTGCTTTCCTTTTCTCCTGCTAGCAGAAGTGGATGCCATGGAATCGCAATAAAAGGCAAAGGTGAATGGCTGAATTATTGTTAAAATTAAGTTTCTAGGAGAAGAAATGATAAAGTTGGAATGAAACGAAACTAGGTTTAAGGTCACAACAAGGTTTGTTGTAGTTTAAATTTGTTTGGGGTGTCTCTGGTTGATATACACAAAACATTTGCATAAACAAATAAATAAATAAGTGGTAGTAGATTATGTTATGTCCAAAAAAGGCTTCTTAGTCCAACCCTTGAGAGATGCAGTGACAAGCAACACCAAGATCTCATCTAATCCACTTATGGAGTGAATTAGTTCATACTCTTTAAGCAATCGCTAAATGTTTTTCTTATTATAGTACATTATGTATTTGAAGTTTGAACTAAGCATCAACAATTTTCTACTTTATCTGAAAAAAAACATCTACAAAAGAAGAGTCTTCCTAGAACTTAGTACCTTATTCTGCTACAAAATATTATAGAATCAAAAGTCAGGGACAATGATAGCATCCTGTAATAGACAACTAGCTAATGTGCAAATAGTTCGATATAGTCTTGGTCTATCTATGATGGTGATTTGGAAATTAGAGAAAGCAATTTTCACAATCATAGACTAGCCTAACTAACAAACCTGAATAGACTTGAAGCTTACAAGCTGTATAGACTTATGGTCTTTTTACCTTTTAGCCTTTTAAACAAAACCAGAAAAGACAAAGATTGAGTGTCTATTACTTGGAGAATTTTACTGCTAGTTAGACAGTTAAATATTTGTAGCAATATGCTCCAAATGGAGGTTAGAATCTAATCTGCATATTTGAGGCTTCTTCATGCTTGGGAGCATATAAACTTAGACTACTGTTGATATTTGAATCACCATAAGTTGAAAAGATAAATATAAAAATAAAAGTAGTAATAGAAAGAAAAACCTTACGCAGAGAAGCAATTTTTTAGATAAAGTTTTAAAAACAGAAGTGGGCTTATAAGGTTGATAAATTAGTGTTTTCTTAGACAGAAATGATGTCACATACCAATAATGAAGAGGAGCTTATGCATGAAATCTGTCTCTTTAAATCGTATATAAGATTTTTGGTTTCTTTTATTGTGTGTGTGTGACCTTGTAAAATTCCTGTAATAATTCTACTATGGACTATGTCATAGTTTGAGACTCACCAAGTCAAACCTAAAACTCGAGATTCTAAATGATAAGCGACAAAGAACAAGCCAAATTAATGAACTTGGGAAGCACCTGCAAGCTCAATGAGGATGTAGTTTTCCAAGCACGAAACTTGGCCTACTGAAAAACTGAGATATGTTTCGTATCACGCCACTTTTCAAGTAACCAAGTTATACGCAAGTTTTGACAAAATAGATTTTCTGAGTGTAGTGTTTGCAGACAAAGAGATGCAACTTTTATCATCTCTACCAACACCGACATTGCCTACAATAAACTCTCATGAGAAAAAGTCTCTAGAACATGATGTTGTACTATATTGGGAGCTAAAACTTATGTTGTATTTCTCTTCGCATATGAATTAGGAACACCCAGTTTGTTTGGATTGTGAAATGGTATATTAATGTGGTCATTTAGGGATTAAGTTTTCTTGGGATCACGCTTTCACAAGAATATAAGAAATGTTCTTGTTGGCAGTTGACATGAGGCACATGATTATTTATTTTAGTGACATGACTATGGATAGATCTTATAAACTGTGTCCTAATGCAAAATTATTCATCATTCAATAGATTTTAATTAATAAACATGTAAACTGATAGTAGGAATTTTCTCTGGACATCTTTCTTTCATTTCTTTGTTACACAAAGAATTTACCCTAATTGTAGTTGGGTATGATGATTCTCTTATCAAAATGAAGGTGCATATCCAACTAGTGATATGTATTTCAAATTTGTGAATGGAGATAAATTTATCATTTATATAAAATAATAATTTTAATTTCAACTTTTTGATGTGTCATATGTATAAATGCAGTGCTTTCTGCCAAGATTTTGAATGCAATCACTTGGCACGCCCTCATCATTAAAGTGGCCTTACTCTTCAAAACCAAAGAACCTTGTTGATGATTCTGGTGATGCTTTTGTTGAGGATTATGGAATGAATTCTGGAAGCCGTTTATGAACTCTAGACAAAATATATCCACGGGACAAAAAACTTTACGTGGAAGTCAAGGTATTTGTTATGATAATGTTTGTTTGCACTCCTTATTTCCAATTAGTGTTAGTTTCACTAAAATTATAAAAAAATTCACAAAATGTTATTGCTGCTTTTGGTGATAATCTATCTTTTGCCCCATTGATTTTGACAAAGTACATGGGTAGAAATGAATGTAATTGTGTTGAATGATATATTATTGAAATGAATGTAATCATGTTGAATGATATATTATTGAATTTAGCTTGGATATTAATACTCGATTCCTTTGAATTTAAAATATAAACTACCCTTTTTCAAAATGTTGAAAAATTTAAACATTATAAAATTTGAATACGAGTATACTTCTCAAATACCGTACAACATATGTTGCTATCGGGGTAAACATGACACCTTTGGTACAAGTGCTAGTTTAATTTCCCATAAAATTTAAAATTATATTGACTTGCAAAGAGATCGATCTAGAGCATTTGGTTTGTTTATTGTAGTCTACAAGAATCTGCCCCATTTGCCCTTTCTTAAGCGTTTCGAAAAATCCGCTAGAACCAAAAGAAGGGAAGCCTAGTACAATCATAAGAATGAGACTTTTCTTTAAAACTCTCTTCTATGGTTGAGGTTTGAATTGTCTGCATAACCCCGGCACAATAAGGTAGTGTGCGGAGAACGCGTTAAAGTGCGCAACAATTTGGGCGACAGACAGTACGTAGGCGGAGAACGTGTTAAAGTGCGCCGCAATTTGGGCAACAGACACTACGTGGGCGGAAAAAGCGACAAAATTGACCCCAAACTTTGTCAAAAGAGCGTGTGGGCGGAATGATACGAAAACAATGCGCCGCAACTGAACAACAGAATGTAAGTGGGCGGAAACTGTAGTGCCTGAAGAAAGGTAGCCGGTTACATATTATTTATAACAAGGGAATTGTTGGAAACATTCAATTCCATTCATTTCATTTCTCAGATTAGTTTCACCCCTGAGAAACTTATGTTTATGCCATTCCGAATGAGGAGCAGAAGCAATTGCAGTTGTGAGAACCCTGGTAATGGTGGCCCACATGAGGGATCTGTTTCTTGTTCAATTTATAACATATCTTAACCTTTTAATTTTTCAGCTGAATTTAGGTTCATCAACTAGAGGAATTGTTTTTGTTATTTTATTCAGGGCTATATTTTCCTTTACCAATGTGATCAACAGGGTATTTACCCTGTGTATTTAAGAATATCTGTTATAGGCAAGATCCTCTTCCTTGTAAGTCTGTCATAGCTTTAATTAATCTGTGAAATGCTGACCTGTTTGAAATGCATGGTATATGCCTGATTGTAGAGTTTCGTGCTCTTCTTTTTCAGATCATACACTTTGTGGACAGTATGTGCAAGACATAAATTGCTTGTGTTTCTTGAACTCTTCTATCTGGACTCTGGAGATGAGAAGATAAAAGCGGGGTTTACTCCAGTCGATGTGAGATATAACCCAGCATAATACAGTTGCAGAACAGATTATGGAAATTGCAAAAGACCCATTTCGTCCTGTTGGTGGAAATGAACACAATTTCTTTGGAACAATCATTTGCATTCTCTACAAAAGGAAGAGGTATTTATTAATGGGCCTGTCAAATTTTAAATAATCTTAGAGAGTTTATTATAAATACATGTTGTACTGTTCTGTAATGTTTTCAAAGATAAATAAGGATGGAGGCAATGGAATAGTTTCCTCTCCTGGAACACCCAGGGAAATCCCTGCTGTGAATGGGAAGGGTATATAAAGCTAAAACATAGACATTTAGATCCTATGCTTCAGTTCTTATATGATTTTATTTCTATTGCAAGGTGTCAGAAGTATGGTTATCTCTCTTCTATACTTGTATATAGATTCTATACTTGTATATAGATATAATAATGTTATGTATAGACTCGTAGAGAGGCTGATTGAATCCCGATAAAATTTCAACTTCCACCGTGGTCTCAACTCTATATAATTAGAAAACCCATGGATATGTCATGTTTTATAGATGAAACACCATTGTCATTTTAGATGACCCTTTTCTGGGCAGCCCTGTTATCCATGTCTGAGAAAAAAATTGTTCCCAGGACCACTGTTTTTTCTAAACTTCCTGCCCAACACTGTTATCCATGTCTGAAAGAAAAAAGTTCCAAGGGCAACTGTTTTTTCTAAACTTCCGGCCCAGGATTATGAGAGTGTGTTGCTCAATATGGGGTGGCTTTAACTAGAGTATTTAACATTGATACCGTAATAAGAATTTGATGGATGAAGATTTTCAAGGATAGCATTAAGTGAAAGATAATAAAAAATAAATTGTATTGATCAATTGATCATAATAATAATAATATGTTGAAAGAATTAAAACAAGATCTGTTCACAATTGAACTGTATGCAAAGCTAATAGTCTTAATAATTTAATAAAAATACGATAAGAGAATATTGTTTGACTGCCGCCCCTCAAAGAATAGGAGAAACATAAAAATAGAACTAAAACTCAAAAAATTAAGCCTGTCTTAGCAGTTTGCAAACTGCAGATATATTAAAAGATAAACAAGGGAAACCTTTATTTTGTAAAAAAAAATTCTTAGAACATATCTAATATCTTCATTTATTAAGATAATCTTCCTTGATGTTAAGAGAACTTACAATCTGACCTCGAATTATCAGAAACTGAACTTTTGCAACTGCTTTGGTGAAGATATTTACTAGCTGTTCTTCAGTTCTGTTATATTTTAATTCCACTTCCTTCTTCGGCATCAAATTTCAAAAGAAACCACTTCCTTCTTCGGCACCAAATTTCAAAAGTAATGATGTTTTAGATCAAAATGCTTTGTTCTATTATAATGGACTGGATTCTTTGCTAACTTGACAGCAGTCCCCGTGTCACCAAAAATCAATAAAATAGAGTTTCTTCTGTTTTCAATTTTCATTTTAACGGTAATGCATCTGCAATACTTCAAAATTCATGGATTATGATTAGTTCATGTTCTTGTTTAACACTGTATGATTTTTAATTCGAATTTCTCGCTGGTGTATTGACACAAATAATTTTGTACTTTTCTCATGTTTTAATTTCTATATGTTTGTGTAGCAAGTTTCCTTAAGTTCGGTTTATCTCTTCTATATTTTTATATAAATGTAATCTTATTATGTAAAAGTATGTTAAACTTAACATGGTTAAATCTCAATTTCCCTACATTCTTAACCTTACTTGAAAGCCTTGGAAACAATTTAAAACCACTGCACAAAATTAAGCGATCTTGATAAGCAGAAGTGGGTACTTATATGTCCTGTTTACTGCTTAAACTGGATGAAATGCTATTTTAATTTTAAACGGCCCTTTGTCGTTTTAAATCTCTTTTGGTGAAGCAGCCACACTATTCCTGCATGTTAGTATTTAGAGAAAGGGTACAAGTTGATTGTTAGTGATCTAAAATTTTCGTTGAATTTATTCTTCTATCAGGTTTCATGATAAAATAATGTTTCAATGCTTAATCTCATTATTGTTGCTTTATTGTATATTGTTCTGTTCAAATTTTAAATGATATTGAAAATTCCTATGAAAAACTAGACCTGAAAGTCTTAAACAGCTAATAAGTACAGAAAGTTTAAAACCAGAAACAACACCAAACCATAAGCCAGCGCGCAGACAGACCACAGATCAAAACATTGTAGAACTATTGTTACAGTAAAAAATTGTTTTTTTATTTTATTTTTATCTTAAATCTGTTAGTATTCTCTTCAGCTGAACTACTCCCCACCTACACATGAATAATATGTGATTGTTAATTATTTATCATATAATTATCAAATATATTAAATCTTATAGCAGCATGGACTTATAGTTTGATGATAATACAAAATTAAACAGCACATATATAAATTCTTATACACTACTATGAAGTTATAGTAATACAGTTTTTTGAAAATAGTTAAGGATAAAAGCAATGTTTGATTTTATTTATTAAATAAAGTTCACAATTACAATAAAGAGATCATAAAAGCTACACAGAATAGTAACCGAAAAACTAAACACAAGAGGTCATTATTATTGTAAATTTATATATAGCATTAAAAGCCACCTTCATCGAGTCAGCCTCATATTAGCTCCCACAACAGTGGATCCAGCCCCTAATATACAATATCTTCAGTTGTACCAGTGTTATATAAAACATCCCGAATATCAAGAGATCTAGCGTACATGGGGAATAAAAGCATATCAAACTTTGAATGCATATTTGTGAGCTCTTCTTTCTTGGCTTCCAACAAGGATCTAGTTCTAAATATTAAATGTTGCACTAGTGTGAACTTATAGTTTGAAATAATACAGTTTTTTTTGAAATTGTTAAGGATAAAAGTAACGTTTAAGATTATTTTAATTTTTTTCATTGGACAAAGTTTATATTTAAAGTAATGAGATCATAAAAGTCTACATAGTGTAGTAAGTGAAAAACTAAACAAAATAAGTCATAAGTGCAGCATTAAGAATCACCTTCATCAACTCAGCCTCACATTGGCTTCCACAATAGTGGATCCAACTCCTCATACACAATATCTTCAGTTGTATCAGTGTGATATAAAACATCTTGAGCATAAGGAGATCTAGCGTACATGGGAAATACAAGCATATCAAACTTTGAACGCATATTTCTGAGCTCTTCTTGCTTGGCTTCCAAATGAGATTCTAACTCGGATATTCGTTTCCGTAGTTCATGGATTACTCCAACACTTCCATGAATGGGGTCCTTCACTCTTGCACTTGCTTCCCACACCAAATTATTTACTGCATCCGCTCTTTCCTCAGTCTCTAGGCCTTAAAGCAACATTACATAAATATATGAGTCTCACAATCAAATTAATGCATTCTTATTTAGACATCTATCACATTAGTATTTTACATATTTTAATAATTTCCAACAATTTAGAATAATTACAAATTTCTTTAGGATAACGGATAGAATAACACAATGGTATAGGCGGTTGTATCATAGTTCATGTGGAGAAATCTTAAAATTGAAAAAGATTAAGTATTTTAGCTTGGGACAAATAAATTAAAATTGAAATCGAACTATCAGCATATGTATAAAACTTAATAAATTCGGTGTTATTTTTTTATTTTTATATTTGGTTATTAGGTGTAATAGTTGTTATTTCTTAAATATTTTTCATGGACTATGATGTTTTAATGGTGATACTCTCTATTTATGTAATTATTAACTTGTCTAGTCTGTTGGCCTCTCTTGGTGGTCTCTAACCTAATACTGAATCATAACCATGTTCCTTAAGTGATTTAAGCCTAGATCTTAGTGGCCCTTAAAGATTTGAACCCATTAAATGAAGATGAAACTCCAGTTACAAAAACTCATATATTGAACTCTAATCTTATTACTTTCTATTGCTTGAACATACAATTCATATATCAAAAATCAATGCAGATCTAGGGTCTATTTGGTTGTTCGAATTAAATAACGTTGGAATTATCAAATACTAGTATTTGACAATTTTGGAAGTTTAAAATCTAGAAAATAGTTTTTGGAATATGGCTAAAATAGTATGGTTCGCCTAGAATTCATAATGAGAAAATGGAAAATGTTGTTTGCATATGAATTTAAAATATTATAAATTTTGCTTTACCCCCAATTCTCATTTAAGTGGAATTGGAATTAATTTTCCAATTCCACCTATTTAGATGGAAGATTCAAATGCTAGTTTTGGGGGCAAATGGTAATTACCATATCTCTATTCCAGTTTCATGTTTTCAATACAAACATCAAAAATGTCAATTTGCCATTCTCAATTCCAGTCTAATTCTAGCAAACAAATAGACAAACAAACTCACATAAAAAATTAAGTAGGTCTCTTTAAAGAGTCAATTAAGTGGTTGTTAAGAACATACAAAGCTTGCATATCATATCATGTTAATCTTAATTAATAGGCAAAGAAACAAATTTTAGACGACAAGTGATTGTGTTCCAAAGAAAGAACTTGGGCACATTTCAGAGAAAATACAACTAGATTCATGGTTAAAACTTACTTAGAGCAGTTTGGTGACATAGTTGGTTCCAAACACTTTTTGCACGACTATGAACTTATCTAGATCATTTGGAGGAAAATGAGGAGCCAAAATACATTCTTTTGAACATTTTATGCATTGCAGTCTACATGCAGCGCAAGATACAATCATTCTTTTTCTCATTTCTGGCTGTAAGAATTTGCAAATAGAAAATATTGAACCAAGGATCTAGAGGTTAAAGAAAAGCACAAGAGAGAAAATATGAATGCAAAGATGGATTGAATAGATCTAATGAATTCACCTTGAATGATTGATTGATGAATGAATGAAATGATTACATAATAGGCCTTCTTATATAGGAAAGGTGATAAGAGAGAATGATAAGGAGCTAATAAGCTATCACCTATGCTAGGTGTAATCACGTGTCCACCAAATGTGGATCATCCTCCATTATGCAATAAATTATGTGCAATAGATTAGGATGATAATGTGATAAGAGCACGAAAGGTGGATCTCACACACAAAGAGGTATGTGATAACAACTATCACACCAAAAGTGGAAATTCTCCTACACCATGTGCATAATTGATGTGCACACTCCTAGGTGTCTCAATCACTAACTACTATGCAATGCATTATCCTAAGTAAGATTAAGTTAAGTGTAATTAGGAATATTTAATTACACCAACACCCCCCCTTAAGTGCAACTTAGGAGAATGCACTTAAACTCACAATGAAAGATGGGTCCTGGATACTAGGCCATGTTAGGTACCCATGTACAAAATTCAATACATGAAATGCATAACTCTCATAAAGTGGAGAAAGAGGGAAAACCTCATGGGAAAAACCCTCCCCCAAAAATAGAGAAGAAAATAGGATGCATGGATGGATGGAGTGCTCAAGACCCCCCAAGAACTACATACATCATGTATATACAAAGAATTATCCCCCCATAAGAAGGATAGTTGGAGACATGATATCCCCCCCATAATGTAGAAGCTCCCATGTTGATGCAGAGTACCTGCAAACAATAGATAAGTCAATGCTTACAAGAAACATGTCTCCCCTTAAGAAGAAATAGATACATCAAATGATGAAGAAGCCAATCCATGTGCAAATGGAAGGAGGAAGAAGATGTAGGTCTCCATGCATGAATCTTTGAAGATTGAGTAGGTCTCTCCAAGATCAAAGAATCCATCACTTCATGTGACAAATCCCGTGAAGAAGGAGAAGAATCAAGTACACCAATCTCCAAAGAAGGTGAAGAAGTGTCCCCATCTATAATGAAACTGTCATCAAAGAGAAGAGAAACCTCCTCATGTATGTCTTCCAAATCTGCATCATGAGAATCAACAAATGCTGAAGATGCATCCATGTAGTCATCACATTCTGCAAGATCTAAAACACTATGATCATCCTATTGAATAGTAGAGCCCATGTCTGAAGAAGCAGGAGATGGAGGAGTAGGAAGATCAACACTTGTCTCAACAACAAAATGATTCAAGTGCCCAAAATTCTCCTCATAATTATCCCTTGGCAAAGGGATGGGTACATCATGAATATCATCATCATTATCAACAAAAGTGGAAAAAGAATACAAGCGAGATTTATGATCAACAACTCCCATAGCTATGACATTTATAGTCTCCATGTCCCTAATGTAGACATAATCAGGAGTGAACTCAACAATTTTACCTTGTGCCCCATGTGTAATTTGGTAAATAAAAAGGAGATTAGTGGTCAAG
Source organism: Chamaecyparis obtusa (assembly GCA_027943335.1). Lineage (NCBI taxonomy): Eukaryota > Viridiplantae > Streptophyta > Pinopsida > Cupressales > Cupressaceae > Chamaecyparis > Chamaecyparis obtusa. The sequence continues at coordinate 74,567 of BSBK01007433.1, read as the reverse complement.
GATGGTACACAAATAATATCATTAAATGTCCCCTCTCCCATAGGAATAGAACCTTTCCCACAAACTCTCATGAATGTGTTGTTACCCAGCAAAATATTAAGAGAATTACAAGGCTCAATAAAAAAAACAAATCCATAGAAGATGCCATATGATGTGATGCACCTAAATCAAGAAGCCATTTACCTTGCTTAGGATGTGTAAAAGCCAAGAGTGCTTGTCCTTTACCTTTGTCTTTGGATGATGATGTAGATGTAGAAGCTGCCGAATGTGTAGAAGAAGGAGCAGACACTGATGAGGGCAACTTAAGGTTGTGCTTCTGAATAATGTGAGTTAGCTCATCAATCTTCTTTTGAAAACACTTATGCTCATCATGTCCTAACTTTTTACAATATGCACATTTATCTCGCTTTCTTCTAGATGATTTCTCACTTGAAGAGGACTTGGATTTAGTACTTTTGGGTGAAGAAGATTCATTACCTTTGTCTTGAGGCTTAGGATCCTTATTGTGTTTCTTTCCTTTGCCATTAGAAGCCTTTGATGTAGACTCACTTGCAATCAATGCTTGATGTGTGGAAGGCTTCAACTGACCCATGTATGCCAACTTTGCTTGTTCCTTTGTGAGCTGCACTACAAATTCATCAAGAGAGGGCAATTTGTATGCACTACCAAGAGCATCCATAGTAGCATAGAATGTAAAAACAAAGATAGAATAATCAAGACCAAGCTTGGAAAGAATAGAAAAGATCAATTGTTCATCCCCTTTAACAATGCCACATGAAGAAAGCTCTAATCTAATAGTATTGAACTTAGAGAAAAAATCTTGAATATTATCAAAATCACTAGGATTAAGACCTATGAGATCATTCTCTAATCTGAATTTTTTCATTCTATTAGGTTTACCAAAGAGTCCTTCCAATTTGACCCAAGCATCATGAGGTTGTGTGCAAGATGCAATATGAAAGTGCAAGTCACGAGAGATGGATGATCTAAGAGAGCCAAGTGATTTATCCCTTCGATCAAACCATTTTCACCTTTTTGTAACACCTATTTGAGGTTCTTGATCCTACCCAAGAGTCATTCTAAGAAATCTAAGACCCAACAAATGATTACTTAAAGAAACTTTCCATTCATCGTAATTATATGGAGTGAGGATTTTAACCTTTGAATTATCCATATTGCAACCAAATAATGACTGATAACTACTGATAACTCCTTCAAATAACTGATGCAAATCAGAAAACTAAAATCCAAGGATTAACCAAGTGTAAATATAGCTCCAAAATGACCTATTGTTGAAAGTGATATGTCTACCCAAAATCATTCAAATCTGATTACAGATCTAGAAAGTAGATAAAAAATCATGCACTTTCCAAAAAAAACAAACCTCAAAATGTTACTGTATGTGCCCAAACGAAGCCATGAAAGTTGCAGAAATTAGGAATAGACAAGAACAGTCAACAAGATCTGCAATATCTAACAAATATAGCTACCAAAATGCAAAACTAACACCACCACTAGAAAGATCAAAAAATTCTACCAAATTTTTAAAAAAATTGCACCCGATTTGGAGGCCGAATGACTAAGTTATGGCCTCTCAAAGTTGGACTGTCAAATAAAAAATGCATATGGTGAGAGTTGAGAATTTTTTAACCCTCATGATGTCAGCAATATACGGGGTTAAATTTGATGGTTAGATGGCCGTCAAAAAAACCCAATTCTACCCTATTTTGATGATTGGATGACCATCAAATTTAAGCTGGGCAAAAGATGACCTCAGCAAAAAATTTTGACCTCGGTTGACATGGTGGATGATGTTTTGTCCATATAGTACAGATGCATGTGTGGCAATGATGTCACTATTTGACGTGGCTTAGATGGTAGGTGATATGTTGACATGGAAGGGATGCCACATGTCCTAATTTGTGTGGGCCGCATCGCCGATGGGGTGCTCTGCATGGTCTGTGCTGCTACTGCATGGCGTTAACTGGGCCCACTGATGTGGCTGTGGATCAGAGGAGCAAAGGGCTGGCCACTTCGGGCAGCAGTCTGAGAAACTGATGGTAGTGG